>NW_021678078.1:3198718-3578355 GCF_001188975.3 Bactrocera oleae
AACTCAACTCAACTCAACTCAACTCAACTCAACTCAACTCAACTCAACTCAATTCTACTCAACTCCGCACACGCTTTAAAGTAAAAAACGCCACCATTTATTTGTATCTTTATTATTAATTTAAGCTCTGAAGCACTTTTTTAATAAGTTCAAATATTTATAAAGCACAGCTCCTTCACACTACATATAATATATCAAGTGTTCAAAAATGTGTATACTAATTAAACCCTTAGCTAATTTATGCACTCTTTTACCATCTGGTGCTTAATATAAAGCGACCGTTGACACTAAACATCATCCATTGTCCACTGTCTACTGTTCCCGACGACATAACAAAATTACTTTGTCCCGCTGCAGTATCGGCCGCTTGCCTGCATTGAAAGTTGTTGTGTGTTTATGACCGTTGAAAATAATTATACCGCAAAGATTAATTACGAGAATATTCTCAACTACACAATACATATGTTTATAAATATATTTAATGTGTGGATGTTATGGACAAATACATAGCTGTAGTGTTGTGTTGAAACTCGGTCCCAGACGGTCGCTTATGCGCCTTGTTGACAGTCTCAACGCATATCATAACGTTTTGCCGCTAGTCTAAGGACGCAAACATTAGTGATACTTAGTGTCAGCGGCAGCAGACCTGCTGTGGGTAAAGTTGTTGACACGGCGTATGAGTAATTAATATACAGTGTTGAGTGTAGCGTCTACATTATCTAAGTGTCCTAAATATAATTTAATTTAAAAAAAAAAAACAAATTTAATGCTTTAATATAATTTTATTGTACTTATATTCAATGTAGTAACTTCTTGCCTCTCTCGAGGTCGAATTATTCGAAATTCTATGTGATTGATGGCAGCAAAGAATATTAGTAGGTAGTTAGCGCAAAGATTGGTACAATAAAGGTAGTATAAAGTACCAATTAAATATGGCAAAATTATCCTGAAAAGTCACAAGGAAAGCGGGCTAAAGGTTATGCAATCCCGCAATACTTATACGGTTGTGTGAAATGTAAATTGAGAGATAGGCATATTTTGATTCCGATGTTTAATTCCAAATGAGATAGGCAGCCTGGAAAACGAAAAATTATACAAACCCCGTTATTACGTACATATTGTAAATCAAACAGCTGAAGGTTTTAACTTGAAAACGTATAAATTATCTCTCTTCTGAAACCACTATTCACATAACCTTTACAATAAAAAATGGATTGTGGTGTCACATTATCTAAGTTCAAGATTTACTGGGGTTGTTGACGGCTTTTACATCTTTTCTGATTTTTCAACCGCTATCTAAATCGGAGTTATGGTGAAATGTTTAATTTTTATACTCTTGCAACATGTTGCTACAGAGTATAATAGTTTGAATAAATTGTTATAATAGTAAGAATGATCAGGATAATGAGACAACTTGTAATCCAGATGTACATATGGCGTTACCCCGTCCTCTATGCGATTTGATGTACATATCTTCTAAACCACTCAAGCTAAAATACCCAAATTCGCTCAGGACGCAAATGGTACTAAAAGCGCGATAATTCAATAACTAAATACGCCAAGGACATGCAATTTTACCTCCGAGATGGTTTGAGAGGGCCTTATAGCAGCTGGGCTCAAAATTATTGTGATAGGGGTAGTATTGATCCGATTTTATCTATTTTTGACATTACTAAATATTGCTAACGCAAAAAATGCCCTCTGAGTTTCATTCAGGTACCTCACATACCATCAGCATATATAAAGTAAAGCCAACCATATGACTAGATTCTGATATTAGTTATATGGAGGCTAAGGCAAGTTCTCACCCGTATGTTCTTTGAATTTCAATCAGATGGCTTGCCTTAAAGGCACTATTCGTGCAAAGTTTTATACAGCTATATTAATTGGTGCTTGATGTGTATTGTATACTTGAATGTGAAAAATTCAAATACACTTTAAAGTTTCGTTATATAAATAGGCGTAGTTGCAGTCCGATTTCGCCCATCCACGAACTCGTCCTAATAATTCGAACAAAGAGCACTTATACAAAGTCTATGACGATATCAATTTTATTCAAGTTACAGCTTTCACAGACAGACAGACAGTTGCAACAGTATAATAAGACTCCCAGATGTGTTAAATTTTAGAATGGAAAGGAAACAAAACTAACAAATCAAGCCTTACTATCACAAATGTTCCATGAAACATTGCGGATTATGCATACAAAAGAATAGGAAGAATGCAAATCATAACCAAGTCGTTAGGTCTCAATAATCCCTTTGTGAAACGATCGATAGCTGTTTCAATTCAAAAAATTTCATGTTATGTGTTACAGGTCACCACTGTAACGTGCGTATTTAAATTTTAAGATTGAAAACAATCACAACCTGATGTGGAGTTATATAAAAGTTTGATGAGTCGCTGGAGGAAGCCATACGATACAGTATAAAAGAAGCATCTACTCTCTACTTAACACGCTCAACTTGCTTGTTTACATCAATACGCTGGAGCAGTTAAAAGCTGAAGCTTTTAGTTTGGCATGCCACACATGCCGCTACTCCCTCTCCCACCGCCAAACATATCTGTTGCATTTACGATCAGCCTCACCACTCTTCACTATACTTTCATTTCATATGCACTCTTCGCATTCATATCTTTTTCAAGTTCAATAGAGCGCATAACTTTCAGTTTAAATGCTCTTAAAACGGTACACACACGCCCACATACATTCACACATGTCTGATGCGTCTTTCCTTTTAAACTAGTTTCCACGTTGTTTCTTGTCAAAAAAAAAAACAAGAAAATAATACGAAATAAAGTTTTCAAAGCCCCCCGAGCATATTTCGTTTTACTTCTTCTGCTGTTATGCTTTTTATACCAACAGTTTGGCTTTGATTTACTATTTCGTATAAGTTCAGGAATTTTATTCATATAATGGAGCAATATATATGTAAGTATGTGTCTGTATCCGAGTATATGCAGAACCATTTATTTAGATTTAATATTTACATTTGTAAAACATACTGCTGGAGGTCGGTCTGTGCTCGACTTGCTATGCTGTTGTCGTTATTTAACACTCAATCTGCATATTTTATTTGCATACTCGTATGTATAGGTATAACGGTACATACATGGTATTTATAAAACATATTTCGTACTGTACATTTCATTTAACTGTAGATAAGTAGTTGGAAGTATTGCCCCGAAGGTGCGGCACCAGCTCGCACATGAAGATAGACAACTATGTACGTATAAACTCGGATTGTCGAAAAAGTGCTCAAAAGGAGATTTCCTGAAACTGGAAATCATCGAGGGCCTCAAAGTTTTGTTACCACCAACTTAATGAATACAGATAAATATTTATGAACATTTTTCGTCATCATATTTAAGGTAAAAGTTAAAAAAAAAATTATGTATCCAAAATCCGTAAATTTTTCAGTTATTTATTTCGAAAGCAAAACATATATTTTAGCGATCATCCTTACTTTTGATACTATAGTTATCGCACCATTTGTATTTTGCCTCAAAATAGATCTATGCTTCGACACTACCTCTTCAATTGTTAACAAACTTCTTTTAAGCTAGCTTCTTTTCATGTCATGGGAGTGAGAACCGGAGAATACAGTAGATACGGAAGCAATTCGAACCACAAGTGATGCATTTTGTTGATTTATGGCTAAGTGCACTAATTCCTTTCCAAAATACTCGCTTTAATTTTGTGAACTCAGTGTTTCGTCATTCTCCGATTCTTTGGTTCAGCTTGAGTAGTCGACGCAGCTGACTCTTGATAGGACTCAGTTCGTTGTCGGTCGACTGTGAGCTCACTCAGCACTCATTTCTCATAGAGCTTTTGCATACCAAAATATTCACGAAACATCCTTAATTATTTACTTTAATATACTTTATTATACTTCAATATACTCCATTGTACTTCAATATGTTTCATAATGGCATATAATATATATCCACAACTCATGTGTCAACACAAATTTAGGTTATAAAACAATAAAATATCATCATAGTGCTCCGACCACCAAACTTTACAGGATTACTCCTCAGGTCAATCTAAAGATTTTCTCAAAGTTTCATAGAAATCGGTCCAGCACAGTAGATTTGCAATTATCAAAAAAGTTCCTTTTCATTGAAATAAGAAATGTTTTCTTCAAAAATCTTCAAACGGTTTTTCCACTAATAAGTCGAATTCAAATCAGCAGCTCACAGGTTATGACATAATTTCCGTTAATAAGTTTTTAAAACAAGGACAAATTCGCAGAGAAAAATGTGCCGGTATTTTTATCCTCTTGCAATATGCTGCTACAGATAATAATAGTTTTGTTAATACTAATGGTTGTTAGTATCACCTACAACTAATTGAGAATGTTATATATATGTATTTATAATATATAAATGATCAAGATGACAAATGAAGACGGAGTCCGTGCACACTGCAACTTAAGTAAAAGATTAGATATCGTCATTAAACTCTGTTTACGTGTTCCTTGCTCGAATCTGGAGGACGAGTTCGTATAACGGATTTGTTTAAAACTATTGTACTAAAAGGGCGATAAAAAATAAATGCGTCAGAGACATTCGAGATAGTAGAAAACTGTTTTATTGGAACCGGTGTCAAAATTGGACAATGGGCGTGGCTGCACTATCTTTTAATGAAATCACATTTCTTCGGATATACTCCACCAATTTCGACCAAATTTAGTATATAGGATTACTTTGACAGTTACATTGCAAAAATGGACGAAATCGTACAAAAACCACTAGTACTCCTCATATAACACAACTTTAAGTTCCAGCTGTTTTTTTTTTATTTTCGAGTATACAAATCAAGAACCAATTATTATAACGGGGCCCATTACTTCTTTTAAGGTACGGTATTAGGTCTAAACATTGTAAAAATAGAACCATAACTATTCAACTACCAGAAACCGGAAACGTCGATCCCAGAGCTTATGGCTGATTTTCTATCCAAAATATTGGTCAAAGTGTTAGATATATAATTGAAATTAGAAATGAATCATTTCCTGATAATAATACGTCTATATGACATATGGGTTGGATCGAGCCAATTTTTCCTTAATGCCCATATACCTAATATAAAGATAATCGAACTTTCGGCTGGCCTTATACCCCATATACCGGCCAAGATGTGACTTATCTTAATAAAATTGAATGAGCGTGTTGCTCTTTTAACGATGCATCTCTGTGCCTAAAGTGAGTGAAAACTTTCCCTAATCCCCATATAACTAATATCGGGAATAATGTAATTTTTGCTGACGGGAAGTAGAATATAGTAATAAAACTAATTGAGTCTATAATATTTAATATAATTTAATAAAATACCAAATATGATTGTAATTCATTCACGATTTTTTGGAACAATAAATGTTGAATTATTTCGCAACATTTTTTAATATCAAGTTTTACCAACACCTGAAGGTATTTCCCCGGTTTTTAGCCCTGCTAGCCTTTCTTTACTTGTTAATTATAGTTTGCAGTTTCAATCCATACATGGTATACATATGTAATAATCAGTTCAGTGTTTCCTATCGCTTAAGAACAATGGAAGATTGTATTGCGGTGAGTGAATTTATGACTGATTGTGAGAATGTTTGTGTAGTTCAAACCCAAGTAGCTATAAACACTGTTCGCAAGCCCATTCGCAGGAATCCTCTTGAAGAACAGAAAATTATGTCAAAGGAAATGGATATATCGATCAGATCAATGTCAAAACTTATTTATGACGATCTCCACATGAAAGCTTCTGGTAACGCGCTTGAAGCGAATGGAGCTCAACAGATGCAGGCGGCTGCTCCAGTGACACGCGGCCAAAGCTTCCAAACGCGCAAGAAATATTATTCTAAGGGTTTAAAGTGGTCACCACACAGCTACTGTAAAGGTGTGGTGGGGAGATGCCTGTGATGACGTTACACCTCTTCACTTCTGTGAAAAAGGGGTTACAACTGGGGCAAAAGTGAAGAGCATTAGATATTGCCAGCACTGAAGGCAAAAACCACCAAGTAGTGGCTTAAACGCAATATTCCTGGTTTCCTAGCTGCACATGATTGGCCGTCTGGAAGTCCAGATTTGAATATTAAATTCATTTATAATCATGATTAATCGATGTATTAGAAAATGCGCATGAAAAAACAAAGCCAAATAAATGATCTACCAAGTTTTCTCCAATGCTATTCAGTTTCATCTCTACACAAAAAAATGCAAGTATATATAATATTTTCTGGTATTAGCTTAAGAAAAAAAATGAAATTTCAATTCGTAATTTTTTTTTACTTACTTCTACGTGTAACTAATACGTTATGTTTAAGTTATAAGCTCTACAAATACAAGTGCAATGCTTACATACCGACAGGCAAGACCACATGCCCTAGAAGGCAACAAGTAATGTACGCCATAAATTGAAATACAAATTTGCCATTTGGAAAAAATGCAGAGCACGTGGTTTCGCTTTTTAATAGCCGTAAGCGCTGCGCTTTTGTAATGCGCTTCTCTCTTATTTTTCGCTTTTCACATCCGGGAAATAATTCGTAAATTCATTTCTTTGCTTTGCTTATCAGAAACATTTGTGCTGCTGCGAAAAAAATAAATTGTTGGCATAACGTTTAACGGTAATAAATACATTTGATTTGGAGCTTTGCCAACGCTTGCAAAACACATAGCGTCACTTATTGCTGTGCATAGCGCCATACACACACACTAACCCACTCAAACAAATGTCTGTATCTTTTCATTTTGTTTGCCACAGTTGCCCGCGGCTGTGTGCTGTTGCACATTTCGCTGCAGCATGCAACAAATTTGGAACACATGGCGAGAGAAATTAGAGCCGGAACAACACATAAGAATGGTGAAAGTATAGGCAGTAAAGTGGGGAAGACGGAACATGCATTAAACGCTGAAAGCGCCATTATTTTATTAATTCAAAATTTATAAGCGCATTTGTGCAAAATTGTGAATAAGCAAATACTACTTATGTAATAACATTGTAAATGTGCATTATACAAGCAGATGATTAGCATCATCGTACGATTAGATTGTTCTAAATACCCTACATACTAAACATATTTTGAATAACGCAAACAAAATCACGCAAAGTCGTAAAATAACCTTCGAAAATGGATATATAGCCCAAGGACAGCGTCGATACTAGTAACAGCTGATGTATGTAAAGCCTTACTACATGGCTTGAAAAGTGTTTCGCCTCACCCGAGATTACGCAAATCGAACATTTTATACAAACCTTTATATTAACAAGTAAGGAAGTCTAAGTTCAGGTGTAACCAAAGGGAAAATTTATATCCAAATGCATTGACCAACATAAATGGTTTAAAGTAAATTGGAAGAACATGTTACTCGCCATTTTATTAAACTATACGCGTATATCTCACACATTGACCAATAAATTTGGCATAAAGTCTGATAGTAAAACGAAAATCATTATACTTGTATGTCATGTATGGGGACTGGTTTTCTTTAAATTTAAAATTAATATTATATATGGTCCGCTTTCGATCATTTTCAAAGGTTATGGCATACATTTAAGACAGAGGCGTTGCGCAGTGTTTTATTCCGATAACTTAATTTGTGCTTGCTTTATAAATTGTAAAGTGGAAGATGACTTTCCTACTCCGATGTTTTGTATATAGAGCCGGATTAAGGGCAAGACACCGACCCCAAAAAAGGAAAGAACAAAGTATTTTTTGTATTTATCGGTACAACCATTTTTATTGCTTTAATATTTTTTTTATATTTAATATTATTTCATTTTTTTTACTCAATTGATTTTTAAAAAAATGTGTTATATTATTTGACATAGTTGATGTTATCTTTTCTTTTAGCTTGATACGCATATAATGAAATTTGTGGCTTAAATCGTATTTTAAATATAATATTATATTATATGTAGGTAACGCGGTATTGTTTAGGTCATATTTCGTTAAATTTTGCTCCGTTTCTCAATTTGAGCAATGCAGTCGAACTATCGTTTTATAACAAGAAAATCGACAATAAATAAATATCAGTTCGAATAACAGTTTTCTGCTTGAAGGAAAATTTGTCTCACTCGTCTTACTCTATCAATTGCTGTAAAAATAATCTCATTAATGATATTATAGTCTCTGGACCGTTTGTTGCTGATGTTCATAAGAAATTGTTTCGTTCGATTAATAAACATTAGCTTTACGATATTAACTGTCAACTTATCTTTACTTAAAATGAAAATCTTACAGTTTCAAGCCATTAAGTAGTACTCGCTGGCCCTGTCGTGCCGATGCTATTGCAATACAAAAACTGAAAAGTTAGTTTTCTTCCGAAGAAATGCGTTAACGTCAATTCAGTATGAAAGTAAACAGAAAGATATTGTTAGAAGTCAAACTCGAGAACTGGCAAAATATTATATGCTCGCTTGAAGCAGCTACAAGTATAACCTCAATATTAAACTTCACAATTTCGACTTGTTGTTGTTTAGATGTGAAGCGACTCGTTATTAAAATTTCAATGCATCGGGATTTCCAAAACTGAAACGAACTCAATCGATTATTAAGTCTCGAAGTTATTAAATGATTATTGTATATAATGTACCACCCTGCATGTAATAGAAGATTTGGATAAGTGATTGGGTCTATAACTATATTCGTGTGGTTTATTTTCCAAATTTGAACTTTTTTTAAGAAAACCACCAAAAAATGAAGCCAATTTCGACATCATGTTCTAAAGTGAACCGTATTTTAGTGAGGCCGTTCTGCATCGACCGAAATAAATGATAGTCAAAAAAAGCAAGGTCGGGCTATTAGGCGGGTGTGGTAAAACGCTTCAGTTTGATGAATTGTTGCCGTTTCGCCATTCATAGTTTCACCAAGTTTTATAAGTGCATAATACAGAATGCCCTTCTGACCACAACAAAAGCAGAGCATTACCTTGGATCATGTATATTCGGCTTTGTAGTTGATTTGGCGGCTTTGTCAACTATCTTCATACTTCGTAGTAATACTTCCAGTTCCAGGACGTTCTCCGTCTTCCAAGTCAAAATCATCCCATTTAAATCGGGGAAACCACTTGCACCCAAATGTGATGGCTTTCAGCTGATGCTTCCTTTTTATTTAGGTAACAAAAAAGAACTCCTCGCAAAAATATTTTTACAGGCACAAAGTAAAAAAAGTAAAACAAAATTTGGATGTTTACGCTTCAATTGAGTGACGAAATGAAAAAGACTCACCAGGACAAAAGCTTTCCAACGCATATTCGGAATATTTGAATAGTGAAATAATTGGCAATTACGACATCTCTTGCTAAACCAAAAACAAATATAGTTATAGATTCAATATTTGACTAATGTATAGTAATAACTCTTATTCTGTTTGAAAGAGTAAAAAGACTAACTCCATTTTATTATGACTATTCACACCAGGGTAGATAACTTTAAAAAACAAAAAAAAAATCATAGTAGATAGAAACCCATCGGAAACGCAAGATAAAACACAAAGTTTTTTCTTTTTTTTTTAAATTTTTTAAACGTTTCTGGTGTGGTCTAATTACCAGAAACTTGGCTTTGAATTTACTAAATTTAGCTGTCTTGATATTTTTATGAAATATACGAGTATATAAAAAACACTGTATGTATATCTCATAGCAGAGTAAAATATATGGTATATAAAATTGCAGGTTCTCACTCCATATTTGCACAACCAATGAATTTGCACACGTATTTGTATATGTCGCACAATACTCTCCGAGTCTGACAGTTTACGCGTGTGATAAGCATCATTATTACTATTTACATTCTGGCTGTCAGTCTATCTGTCTGTCTGTGTGCTTGTTCCTTGTTTCCCTACCTTCGCGCGTACTTATATCCTCGTCTGTTTATGGTCGCAATGTAATCGCAACATGTCAAATGTCAATTAACAAAACAAATTGTACTGACAAACTCATTGGTCAGCTGATTGAAGTGACAGTCAATTGTCTTTGCCGAAGTTTTTTGTTAATGTTTAATTAATGCGGGTAATTAAAATTTTAAATATCAATTATTTGTAGTACCACGGTTATTAAGTTAAAAATCTATAAGTGTTCTTTGTAGCTAACTTATAAAAGTTATAGACCATATCATCATTCCAAGCCAAAATTCTTCATAATTCCTAACGATGTTAATTACCATTAACAATTTCATTCGTCGTGTACAGCGATAGCAAATTACAAGTACACTTACACTTACATCTAGCGGCTCTGATTATGTGGCTTGAATATCATCTACTTGATGATAACCGAAAACGTTTAATCGCATCATGGATTTTTATTACTATCATAGATTTTTTGGGTTTTCATGTAGTAAATTCTGATATAAATGTGTCAAACTTTTAGAGACGGAGGGCACAACTATAGTGAAATTAGTATTTTAAACATATATGTCACATTAAGAACAAATTTAAATTTATTCAAACGGTTTTTTATCTGATAAATCCACCACCGACCAAATACTTGCAAGAAAACAAATCTCTTCTAGGTCGCACACTATTAAGCTAACTTCGATTTATTTCATTACTCGCTAGGTTTCAGCTCAGCTCACTTGTATTGCAGTAAAAGCAATCATTTCCAGCTCAAAACAATATCAATGTAAAACAAGAAAAATAGCTGTAATACGCTACACAAATACAAAGGCTCCTTACAAGAACTTGATTCCGATCGTTCAACTTGTATGACAGCTATATGCTATAGTGATCTGATCTGAACAATTTCTTCGGAGATTACATTGTAGCCTTAGGAAATAACTCATGGCTAATTTCGTGAAGATACGTCGTCAAATAAAAAAGTTTTCCATGCAAGCATTTTAGGTAGGTAGGTAAAGTAGCTGTCTTTCGACCCACCTAGGCCTTTAGGAGACCCATTGGGATACCACCGGGACTGTGGTCCCCTCATTCTATTGGCTCCTCTCTGAACCACCCCGTACTTCTGATGAACTCATCAGTGAGACATGTTTTATCCGTTCAACCTCCGAGATGCAAGCATTTTATTCCGATCGTTCTGTTAATATGGCAGCTATATACTATAGTCATTCGATCTATACAATTTCTTCGGAGACTGAATTATTGTATTAAATAATAATCCATGCCAAATTTCGTGAAGATATTTCGTCAAATATAAAAAGTTTTCAATACAAGTACTTGATTCCGATTGTTCAGTTTGTATGCCAGCTATATGCTATAATGGTCCGATATCGGCCGTTCCGACAAATGAGCAGCTTCTTAGTGAGAAAAGTACAGGTGCGAAATTTCAGATCGATAGCACAAAAACTGGGTAACTAGTTTGTATGTATACAGACAGACGGACATGGCTAAATCAACTCAGCTCATCATACTAATCATTTATGTATTGTATATATTTTATAGGGTCTCCGACGTTTTCTTCTAGGTGCTACAAACTTCGTGGCAAACTTAATATACCCTGTTCAGAGTATAATTTAACACAAGAGAGTATATGGATAGATCATTAAAGTGGTTAAACCAATGTTTACTCCAGTTTTATTTGACTTTGTTAGTAATTTCAGCGTTTTGCTTTTTCGAAATGCCAATCCCCAATTTTTTATGAATCGCAGTCCTCAATAATTTAATAATCAACATCAACCGGTTTCAACTTAAAGTTAACTATACTATTGTATACTTGTATATAATATCACTCTATCAGGCATGTTCCAGAAATGATTTATGTGAATTCACTTTTGACAAACCTCATAATTTCAATTACATCGAAATCATTTTATTTCGCTTCGGAACAGCTGTTTGAAGCTTACAGGTGTAAATATTTTCTTCCAAAAATGAGTACTGCCGTGAGAGTATTGCAAAATAATGACTTAAGTTACAATGGTTTAGAAAGAGACTTTTAAGGGGTTATTCAAAAGTTTGAAGTTGCTATTGTACTGTTTTAATACCTCCACAAGTAACACCAGATATTAAAGCATTAAGAATTCCACTTTATCTACAACAGGGAGCGTTGTTACAATGTCTTGAGAACGACGTTTAGAAAAATGATTTCATTATTAATTCAATTTCACTCATTAATGATCTCACTTTAACAGCTACTGTCGCACATCAACAAAGCATCGTAGGCCTTTCACAAATTTTGAGGCGGCCAATCAACTGCAGCAAACTTGCCTGGTTCGTTGAAGTTATGGCAACCGAGATGCTTCAACCTTTTTAGCCAAAGTTGGACAGTGGAAGAAAAGTACCTAGATGTTTCACCTTCTTTCTCCATATACCTTTTTCGGACTTTCGGAATATTTAGTCTCACCCGTAAGTGCCTATAGGACAGTATACAGTTAAACTCCTATAATTGCAGTTAGATAAACCTTGCCAAGCCTAAGTAAGACAAAGGACACCTTAATTTCCTCTTTGGAACAGAAAGAGTTTTGAAAGCTCGGTGCTGGTTGCTAACCAAACTTACTGTGCTTGCAATCCACAAATCTAGCGCTAGGCTCTCAGAGCACGGACGCAGTCTGATGAGATTGGGGTAAGGGTGCCCTTTCTTAGCCCATCAGCTTTGCAGTTTCCAGCGATTCCGCGATAATATTGTTAGTGCGGTCAGGCACTCCTTGACTAAACTTGAGCGCACTGTCGGCTAGCTCAAGGCCAGCATTTCCGTTATGCTTTCGGATTGAATACAACCCCTCTGAATTAAGCAGCACTGTACTGGTGCCTTAATTGCAATCATTTTGCTTCCAAAATACTTCAGTGGTCTGGTGGCTTGAAGCAAAAGTCAAAACTCCCTTCTGAGTATGTACGCAGAGAAATTCAGTTTTTAGAACAAGGCATTTCAATTCGATATCACAACAAAATTATTGGATTTCTAGGACAGATACATTCGATTTAACAACTGAATCGCTTCGTGAAATGCAGAACATAGCTGTATGTTATATCGACTGATTTTAGGCGTTACAAACTAGCTTTAGGTGAAAAAACTAGTATAACTAAATATATTAAAAATATATTATCTAATTAGGAAATTTATTTTTGTTTCCATTAATGCACAACTATATACAACAGTTCTAAAACTCAAAATTTTTGCATCTCACAACCATATTTGTTTTTTCATCAAGCGCTTACCTTCATAAAGAACGCAAAAATACGTTAACTTTTCCATTATCGGCAGCATCGCTATCACCTGCTACGCCGCCTTGTTTCATGCGCTGCAATGCCACGTATTGTTTTATGCCGTATTTAGAAGCGTTGACAGTGACAATGACATGCGCACTTGGCATGTTTTCCGCCGCTGCTCTACCAATGTTACTTATACGCCCCACGGGAAATTAATCTCACGCATATACGTACCACGTGGGCGTTAACGCTGACGGGCGGCAACAACAACGCAACAATAGCTGTCATTTAAATATTGCGGCACTGCCTATTGCTCACGCTGCCAGTACTGTACTAAATATTTATGTGTGCGTGTGTGCGCTTTTATTTGTGCGTGTATTTGCGGAAGTGTTGCACCTGCAGTTTGTTGTCGCCTTATAACTGTACTTGTTATTGCAATAAATTGTGTTGGTGTTTCTGTTGGCTTACCTAATGAAAATTGATGCTTTTGTTCGAATATTCATGCTCAGGTGAGTTGTAACAATGTTTATATGCGCTCATTTGACTTCTCGTGCACACACACATATACACTTGCATATTTTTATCAGCATTTCCCTACTGACAAGTTCATTAAATTCCCTTTTGTTTGGAAGCACTTGCAGTGGCAGTGAAGTTTCTTTTGCTTTTGTTATTGGCAGGCATGCAACTATTTATTTTCATAGTATGCGTAACGGTAAGGCCTGTTTCCTGTTATTTTGCGCATATTTATTGTGTTTTTCAATTAATAGACCATCACTTGCTATTAAGCTGCATTGTTTTTGTTTTTGCAGAATTTGCATAGATTTTATGAAGATTGTAAATTATTCAGCAAGCGTTGCCTTAGTTAATTCAATTTGACAGCAGGATTTTATGCAGAAAACTTACGGCATTGTGCGATATAAGATTTATGTTCAATACGTTTCATTTTCTTGTTAATTTCAAACTTCTTGCTCGTACATACATATATAAATACATATTTGAAGACAATAAAGAGTATTGTAAATATTTCATAAATAAATATTCAAGAAGCTTATCATTCATACATTATTAAATTTATAGTTGTTATTTTTGAAATCGGCATGTGGTGGTGGAGAAGACAAAGTATCACGAAATATTGTATTTATAAATGTGTTTACTTATATATAATATTATTCCCGATTCATAATAAGACACTAAGTTATGAATATAAGAAAATGTTGATCGTTGTTTTATACCAGGAACTACAATACATTTTAACATATACACCTGCTCAAAATAATAGCTACACTCAATCTTTTTCTTCTTAATCATCCTACAGACTTATTTGGTACGGTATTAAAGCAGATATGTCGGTTTACATTTACAACCTTACACTAATATGTCAACTGACGCAAGCGCAACTGTGCTCTGTTCTCTACATATGTGAAGGTGTTGTCGCTGTTTCCGCGCCAGAAATCGCTTAACGTACCGTTCATACTTTACGTTTTCTATAAATAATAATAATTTTTAACCTCGTGATAAATCTTTGTATTTTCATTGTTCACAGTAATTTGTCATTTGAACCATTCCCAGAAATGCTTACACTTGTCTGAAATTTGTAAAACAAAACTTAGTGGCATTACAGAATGCGCTTATATCGTTTTAATGAGGTATACGAATGCTCTCTTGTATCAAATTCAACTGTTCATGGTAACAAAATGGATGAGGCAATTCTCCGATTAACTGTAAATTTCAATTTTGCCTTAATGATCATCGAATTCGATTGCTCACAATTATAGTTATAGATAGGTAAATCACAAAAAAAATGTTGTGAAAGAGTTTAATATTTAATATTTGAAGAAATTGTGAATGAAGTACAATAAAATTTGGTATTTTATTAAGTTATATTATAGCTCATAGCTTGAATTAGTTTTATAACTATATTTTTCTTCCCGTCCAACCGAAAAGGCTAAATTTAATATATTGAGTTTATGTGCAAAATGTCAACCAGAAGATCAGCATAGCATTGAATATTAAACTATATTATATTATACTTTCAGTTTATTTTGCTAAAATATCCTACATATTGACCGTTTATATCGTACCGAAAGTTTAAAAATCTTAAATTAGGTATATGGGAGATAGGTGTAGTATTGACCCGATTTAATATATATTATTGGCATTACTGTATAGTATTAACAGAAACATATACTCTCTAAATTTCATTAAGGTACCTCACATATTGGCCGATATATGGGGTATAAAGTCAGCCAGATGGGAAATATTGACCCGACTCAATCCATTTTTGACATGCCGACAAGCTTTTATCAGGAAAGAATTATCTCCTTATTTTAATATATATCTTACACAGTAACCGATATTTACGGCCAAAAGTCAGTCATGGCCTCTGGGGTCCACAATTCCAGTGTCTGGGAGCTTGAACAGTTTTGGTCCAATTTGGATACGGAATTGCAATTCTGAGTGTAAAATTTAATATATCTGATGGATTTAGTTATGAATTTATCGCACTTTCAGTAGTTTTTAACATAATCGTTATATGGGGAGTGGGCGGGGTTATCATCCGATTTACTTATAGTGTTATCACCTATTTGAACATTGTCGCAAGCAGTGTCGAAAGGATTTTACCTGTGTAAATTTGGGTGATATAGCTTAAATGGTTTGGAAGATATATATATTTAACTTATGAGCGGGCGGGGCCAGGACCACTTTTTAAAGAAAACCACAGAGAGGCACATGTAGCGCAATTCGTTGTACGAACAGACACTTAACCAGATTTCCACTCGTCTCGTCATACTGATCATTTGTACATATATACCAACCCATTGGGTACATAACCCAATATCTATCTTGATTAGTTTTAGGTGATAGAACCAGCGGTTAAGTAAAAAAACTATTATATTATGTAGCAACATGTTGCAAGAGTATAAAAAGTATCCAATCAAGTATTCGAAAGCGATAGATGCAGAAGTATATATATGAAGAAACATACTATGAAGCGACGACATAGAAATAAATTTATAAAGAAATGATTCCGAAAATTCATCGTTAAACGGAAGGAAATATCCTGATGTGCTTACAAAAAAGAACTAAATGAACAACAGAGACGTAAATGTTACGGTTTGGAATGTTTGTTTTGGTTGCCCCATATACAGGATCACTATAGGATAAATTAATGGTCATCTAGTACAAAGAGATACACGCGGCTTTTATGATTTCATATGTCCGAAAAAATTGCCCTTGTGTTGGGTTTGTAAGTAAGATAACACTCAAAACAAATTTCTATTCCATTGCCATGCCCACAAAATACCGTAAATCGGAAATAAGCATATGAAACCAATATTTGTTAGAGATAACCACAGTATGAAAAAAGTATCTGTGATTTATTTTTAAAGAGTGGGATTGGGGCCACCCGCTAAAAATAACAGTAAAGCTGTGTCAACCAAACTTGCACAGAAAATATTTTTCTAGCGCCCAACCAACTAAAAATGGATTAAATCGGATAGTAAGCACGACAAATTGCGTAAACTTGCTCAAGGAAAATGCAACTGCCCCACCAATTTCAACCATGTTTTGTATATAACATTGTCTTTACATCACTTTAGTACCATCTGAAAATGGACAAATTAGGTCTAAAACCACGCCGACTTCAGTATAACACAATATTGAATTAGATCAGATTCTTCCTCTTAACTATACACGTGTATAAATGAAGCGTGATGGCGGAATAAAACTTTGCACAAAACTCCGATCCAACATGTTGCAAGAGTATAAAAATAACTTGCACTGAACGTATAAGTTGTATTGTTGCCCCACTTTTGCTTCTTAATTTTGCAATTTAAAGTGGCTTCAATTCACAACTTTTTTCAAGGAAGCTTTGGAAAAATATAATTAGTGCTACTAGTCGGCTTTTCTGTTGTCCTCCAAGACAAAATCAATATTTCCCTTACAATAACAGATGTCCACAACAGCATGAATGTGTTTTAACTGATTCCGTTAGTTTGCGCTTTTGTTACACTTAATTAAACGGCAACAGGCACAAGCAGCCAACTTTCACAAAACATAGCAGCAGAAGGACTGCCAAAGCAGCAACTGACAATGCATAAAAACAACAACTGATTAAAAACAATTTAAGTATTTGTTGCTGCCGATTGGTAAAGTCCTTCACTTTCCGCCCTTTGTTTATTGTTGTTCTTGCATGCACTCTTTACTGTTAAATGAAAAGGAATAACAAAACGAGCAAAGGCAATCAGTAGCAGCTAGAACTGAGTGTCGAAGTATTGTGATGAATACGTTGGTAATATCTTGAACATCTTGAAGTTTGTTTTTGTTTTTAACTTCAAAAGAATCTAACTTTATTTGCGTAATGGGCTCTCTTTCAAACGAAGCTAAAACACTCTTCACACGTGCATTTCTTATAGCAGAGCTCACTGGAGGCCCATAGGTCCAATGCTAGAGCGTAATTGGACATCGGACAACCGATTCGCGAGCTCAACGCCAGTACAGCTAGTCGGCTATCAGAGTGAATGTACACTTCTCTGAAGGAGGCTTCACTTTGGAGCAGTATATCTACCGCTACCTTGATGACAGCCACCTCCGCTTGAAAGACGCTACAGTGATCTGGTAGTCTGAAAGTAGAGTTCATGGAGAGCTCTCGACAGAAGACTCGACATCCTACTCTCCCTCTTAACTTCGATCCACCCACAAATGCCTCGCAGGTGTGTGAGCAGAGAAGGAACCGGCAGGTGAAGGTACCGCGATTGTTCTAGGTTGTAAGGAATGAAATCGAAGTAGTGGAGAATTTCAATGTGTCCCTGACCGTAGCTCCTCATATGCTTCCCTAATAGCAGTTTTCGCCGCCAAACACCTAACAGCTATTTCTATAGATGCAACGTGTAGAATTGCATAGAGTGTAAAACTCAACTCCTTCATTGCACCACAAATGCCAATGAGAGCCACTCTTTGAACACGCTCCAGCTGCTTGGCTAGTGAAGTTTTTCTGAGTACCCTCCATCAGACAACGATCCCGTAATCGTAATCGTAGAGCCAAAACACTACTTTTTGCGAGGGGCCCCTTCTCTTCCCAATTGATTCTCTACAACAAAATAACGCGACCGATGTCTTCGTCCCTCTCTCCTCGATGTTTGGCTTTCATGAGAGCTTCCTATGCCGGATAAGCCCCAAGAACTTCACCCTTTCAGGAGGAAGAATAGAGCCTCCAAATGAAGGGAGATTAATATCAGGGATTTTTTATCTCCTAGTAAGTAAAGCTAGATCAGTTTTTTTGGGTAAACAACATCGGTAGAGTCCTTATAATTGTACCGGAAAGAGGTATGAATCTATATAACTCATTTTTTATCAAAAAAAGAAGATTTTTATGACTCTATTAAGCCTATACATATAATATATGAATTATCAGCATGACGAGCTGAGTCGATTTAGCCACGTCCGTCTGTCTATCTACCCGAACTAATCCTTTTGGATCACTATAGCACATAGCTGGGCATGAGCGATCGGAATTATATGCTTCTAAGGAATCTTTTGTATTTGTGAAGGGTATTATAGCTTGGGTGCAACCAAAGTTAACGTTTAGTAACGCTTGTAAGTAATATAATATAATAGTATGTCTTTGACTGTGGGTCTATATGGATTAATATTTAGTATTACCAAGAACCGCTTGTTGAACACAGCTATTATGTTCGTGTGGTCAAATAAAGCATAAGTAAGGAACTTGAACTTAGATGAATATTTTATACCTCTTCCATATAATTGTCATCTTTTGATTGCATTGTTAGAACTCTTATTCTTCATTAAATCTATAACCACTTAAGCTTTTTTATATTAGACAAATACGTTCTTTCATTGTTGATTCCTTTCCGCTTCGGTTCTTTTAAAGAATAGATAAAAGGGAAAAGGGCACTGTCATTAAAAAAAGAAAAGCTTTTCAAGGATAAGTTCGATTTAGGAACTGGCCAGTAGTTTTTCGATACGTTTCATTTTCGATTTGTTACTTGTAATTTTTATGACTGTACCTGAATTCTCATTCGAACATTCATCATTTTCTAATTTTTGTTTCACTAGAAAAGTTAGGGTCTCAGAATTTTTTAAGCACAGGAAGATCACACTTGATGGCAGGTATAATCCTAAGTAATTATATTCAATTAAGAATTTTCGTAGCTAATTTCAAGTTAATTTTCCCAACTCACTCCAAACTCGATATCAAATTTTATACAGAATATGACGTGCTTACAAGTAATTGAGCATCACCAAAAAAAATTAACTCAATAATTTTATTTTCTATATAGAATATTCAATCCATTTATCTGTTAAACAACAGAAGGTGCCAAATGATTCAAAACAAATAAAAGTATAGCAAAATTGTATGAATAAATCATGTTGCTCCGTGAAAATGATAAACGCCTATCAGCGAGAGCAAAAGCAATGACAACAAAAGCCCACATTACCACCAGAACGGAGCAGCAGCACTTTGTGTCTACTTCATTTTCATACTAAAATATTGACGTTGACTTACAATTGAGTGCTGAGCATTCGCCGCTGAAATCACGGGTTTCTGAATAAAATTTGCATAAGTCCACTGCGGAGAGAAGCAGGAAGAAAAGCAAAAGAAGGAAAATTCAAACTACCTACCTTTATCTATCGAAAATGGATAGCTGATAGACAAAGAATTTTTTATTAGCATATTCAATACATATTTAGAATGTGTCTGCTGACAGCGACAAGCTGGATTATCACTTTGAATTGTCAAAGGACAGCACCAAACTGTTATCATTGTTGTCATTATGATAAATGATGTGCTGCTTTCGCTGCCAAATGAAGTATCCAAACAAGCAAACCCTCATAATTTGTATTAAATAAATAGAAAACATACTCTTAAATAACGAAGTGCCAATAAAAACATCATTTATCAGTAAAAAATGTAAGTGAATGTAAGAAAGTGACAATGTGAAAATATAGATGTCAACAAAGGCATAAATATATAATTACAGTTTGTGACAGAAAATCTGTCAAAAAAAATTGTAATGGTGATGCTTAGATTTTCCTAATAACTTCATCTAAAACTGATTTTATGTAATTATATTGTCATTAAGAGTTCATAGTAATATTAGTGGAACTGCTAAACCTTACTTGAATATTTACTTCATCGTAATTTTGTTCGGAGAAATCCATCACTAATTATGCTCTAATTATAATCAAATAAAATTCTGGATCAAATTAAAACACCGACAATAAGCGTGCCTATCACTTCATCAGCCAATAAACGGAATTTCCTATGTAACAAATCTTACATTTTTTTTTACTTTACGCCATCGATATAATCAAATTTGCATAATAAAATTACCTTAAGATTCTCTTAACACATGTTTAAGGAATACGAGGGAATCACAGTAGCAAGAGACACCTGTAAGCTAAATCTGTGTTAAAAGTGGGCGTAGGTTCAGATTTAAACCATTATTTGTTAAATGTTGTTACCTTTCTTCAAATCCATTATATAATATTATATTAGCTATCGCCGTTATTGATCAAGCAGATGCTCAATGCTTTCTCAGATATCTCGTTAATGATTTGTTTTCCACTTTGTTGTATTATTTTCATGCCTATCATATTAAAATTCTGCAAACTTAGGTGCCAAAAAGGATTAAAATAAATAATAATAAAAATAAGTAAAATGGTTCATTATTCTATGTAGAACTTCACTTTATCCCGTAGTGCGGAAAAGTATAATTGAGAATTTACGTGATTAGTCTGTTACCTCAGCTTGTATCCAATGCAGTACCTATTTTGCAGACATAGGTATTGTCTGAATTTTTCGGAGAACTGCACGGACTTATAATATCATAAGCATCACTCAACTACCGTTGTTTAAATCACAATGTGAGATTTACCCCAAATACGTACGCCTATTTAGTGGAACCCTTACCTTCTGAACTACTGCGTTGGATTTAATACTTATTCCAAAAAGGCCAGAATTTGTCTGAAACTCGAAATTATAACTATCCGCAGATGAAAACTCTATCAAAACTTATAGCTTTTTAAATTTATTTAGAAAAAAACCCTTCATCAAACCCACTCTAAATTATTTTATAAGGCTGCATAATAACGTACTTGTAATATTCATTTATGCTGGAATTAAAGAAAAAGTTTTTTCAAAAAACCATAAACTTAGATTCAAGAGCATGTTTTGAAGATTACGCTTTATTTAATTAAACACCATGGAGACACCAAAAGTGCAAACTTAAGTGTCTCTTTGCGAATCGGTGTAAAATTACGACCAATAATAAAAACTTCATTTCTACAGATTTCAAAAATCTGTTTCCGAAAGATACAATTGAATCCAAGAGGTAAGAGATCCAGGGTTTATTCTTTACCTCATGGAATAATTTTATAGCAGAGCAAATTTAGTTCGAGAGGAAATGCAATTATTTTGAAAACAACAAGCATAAAATTATTGCATAAATATTTATCAAACTCAGAAAACTTTGCCTTTTTTATGTGTGCTTGGGTTTAGCCACATCTTAACTATAAGTTGATGTGCTTTTACGGCGGATTAGACTAATCTACAACACTCAAAAGGGGCCTAACTATGCCAATTTATAAATTCAAATAGCAATGGCACTGAAAAAAATTGAATAATATTATTGTGAAGTTACAGTAAAAACTTCAGGTGGAGAAAACGTGCGATAGTCTCGAAGTATTAACCCAAGCCTTCCACACAACAACGGATTGAAAAGAGAACAGTTTTTTGTTCTACCACTTGCCGTTAATTTTTTTATTTTTAGAATCACGAAAACCCCCTTTAAGCCAAACAAATTTCGATTCTAGACTAGCTTATACTCAGAGTATATTGATATGGTGTAACAATTGCAGCCTTAACACACTAGAGGTTAATCAAGAGTAAAATCGAACTAAGCCATTCGGGTCACATTATCAATGAGGATCTTAAACGACCTTCGTCTGCATCTGGTGGCACAAATAACATTACGCTGACAACATTGTTGACATTAATGACAAAAGCCATCAGCAACAGCAGTTTCAATGCCAACCAGAAACTATTGCAACCATGATGCATGCAACAACAATTACCATTTATGAAACAGTACATAATTACCTATTCACATTTGTGTTCCAATGATTGTCGGGCAACAAAGTGGCACCCAACATAGCTGTGGCAAAAACAATCGGCTACATGGCTGATGTCACGCTAACCAACCTAGACATCAGTCATTAACACAACAACAACAATATCAAATATACCAACTAATATTAGCAACCACATTTGTTGTAGGCACGTGGCATTGGAGGCCCCCGATTGGCACAATAAGCAATTTTTATGCCTCATCCTGTAGCGTCCTTGCGTTCATGCATCCGTCCTACCTCTCGTTTGCTGACTATTAGCAGGAGCAGCATGTTAGGCGGCCACAGATTGGCACGTCATTGTGTGAAATTAGACTCGGCACCTTTCACCTCTTCAACCGCAATCGGCTACATGTATTTAATGCGTGTATGTGTGTATTTAGATATGAGAAATTGCTACATTACGAGCCAAGTCCTCAGAAGCATATCGCCGCTGTCACTATTCGATCCACACTTGGCTTACATGGCTTAACTGCTGCCATCAATTCAATCATTCTCGCACTGACGCTGTCATCGTATTAATATCACATCAATTATCATATCTTCAAGCACGCCGCCGTGTTTGCTATTATTGTTGTTATGCTGGTAATGTGATAATATGATGATGCATGAATGATATCCGGTTTTTATTTCGTTATCTGTGGTGTTGTGTTGTTGGACCGAGTTTACACGCGAAAACTTTTGTTGCTCATAAACGGGAAATTCTCTTTTGGTGTTGCACAGATAGATAATAAAATTCAAATTTTCGAATATATTGCAAATATTATATTGAAACCGAGCGCAATTGCAACCCTAACGCGCCGAATTGCATAAAAGAGAACTGCTTTAAAACAAAGCGTGTGGTCCGAGCACAAGCGACTCCGTCCCTTCGTCCTTCCTCGTCGTCCTCTCGTCTACAAAAAACCAGTTTAGGCGACCAAAGTCTTCGTGTGTGAACTGAGTCTTGCAGCGTGGTTTTAGTGGGATAAAAGAGCTGCCGTTATTGTGTCAAATACAAATACATATATACCACATACATAAATAGATTTGTACATATATTCCTACATACTTATATAAGTATATAACCATATAAAACACATTGCATTGCAATGAGGCAATAGACTTTTGTAGCATTTTCTTTTCATTGGCACGTTTTTTCTCTCTCCTTTTCGAAATTCTATTACTAATGACATCTATTTTCTCTACGTTACATTTTTCATCGAATTTTTTACCATAGATTGTCAAGTAATTGAAATATACTTACCATACCAAATTATTGAAACTATTGAATTGCCAACATTCAAATAAAATTAATTAAAGTAAAATTTTTATAAAAGTTATTTGTTTTCAAATTTCAACAAAAACTATCAACAGATTTAACAGGCTTATTGATAAAATCATGGTGTTATTATGTAAAGTATTTGACAGAATAAATTTATAGGGGTTTTGAACCAAAACTTCTTCATACAAGTATATGATAAGAGGAGATATATTACAACTATACACATTTAAAAACATTTATTTTTTACTTAATGACATTATTTCACGAATACCACTGTTTATGTATATCTTCCATTTACATTTACATTTTACAAACTCTAGTCAATTTAATATATTCAGTTGATGTAAAAAACGTCAACCATTCATGTTCAGTAAACCACATAATTTTCAGGAAAACTTGTGCATTTAATTTCATTGAAATACTATACATTTTGACCAACATGTATGGTTTAAAGTCAGCTGGAAAGTCGGAAATCTATATTAGATCTACTTTGTGTACATTTGTCCGATTTAAGTCAAATATGCGCCGTTTTGTTCGTAAACTTGTTGCCAACGAGAGAGAGAGCCTCGCAGAAGTTTGCGTCTCTATTGGCAAAAAACTCGGAGAGCCAATTTTCACAGGCCTCTCTTCAGGCGAACTTCTAACCATTAAGCGCGTTCGCCATGGATAATCACTTGGTGCCGGACTATAAGGTGGCTGTATTAGAACCTCCCATCCGAGCTCCCGGAGCTTCTGGCGCGTCACCAAAGACGTGTGTGGCCTGGCGTTGTCCTGATGGAACACAATTCGGCCTGTGCTGATCAAAGATGGCCTCTTCTGGATGAGTGCTGCCTTCAAGCAGTCCAGTTGTTAGCAGCAGAGGGAGTATATGATTCATTGCAAATCCCACCAAACACACAGCAAAACCTTCCTCGCCGTCAATACGGTCTTGGCCACCGACTGGGCCGCTTCCCCAAGCTTTGACCACCTTTTTTTAGCGATTCGCAGATGGAAATTCGGTCCATCATGTTTTTTTGCGTTAGTTCGTGTGGCACCCAAACATCGAGCTCCTTTTTGAATCCAAGGTTATGCAAATGGTTCCAAACGGTTTTCTGGCTTATTTCTAGTTCCTCAGCAATTAGATAAGTGCTCACGTGACGGTCTGTTTCCACTATTTTCATGATTTTATCGCAACTTTCGACGACAGGCCTCCCGACGCGTGGTGCATCTTTGACATCGAAATTACCGGAACGGAACATAGCAAATCATTTTTGTGCTACACGTTCGTTTACAGTATTGGGCCCATAAACTAAATTAATGTTTTCAGCCGCTTTGGCTGCTTTTTCGCTTTGGTCGAAGAAAAATTGTAAAATATAGCGAATTTTCTCTTTGCTGGTGTCTATCTTTGACGAGCGCTCACAACGTACAGAGTCAATCAATTAAAAAACTGTCAAAGACAAACTTTTAGCGCGAATAAACACGTTTTCAGTGCCGTATAGTCTGACATGATGCGACACGTAACACTAGGACAATGGACAATAACGCCATATCTTAGATAATCCATTTTGAATACGCTCTACACACTGTTCCTGCACGACAGCAACGGTAACCGAACGAACTTTTTACTTGACCTAATATATGCTACATTGTGGGCAGGGAAAAGAACTGCATTATTTTGGACATTGCTCAGGTATACTTGATAACCTACTTTCAAGCAATTTTATAAATATATAACTCTTATAACACTAAACGACATATTCGTCATAAGGCTTGTTAGAAAGACGAAAATCGTTATACTTGTATGTAGGGTATATGAGGTAGAATGGTATAAAACCTACCGGAAGTTTGAAAATTTGTATATTAGGTACATAGGATCTAAGGAATGTAACATATTGATGGGTGAGGGTATTGACTCGGTTTTATCCATTTTTGGAAATACCACACACTAGTAAAATGCTCCCTTAGCTTCATTAAGGTACAATATATATGGAGTAGAGTCAGCCGGATGTTCGAAAATTGTGATATTAGTTATATGGGCGCTAGGGCAAGCTTTTCCCCGATATTTTTCCATTGATTCACACAGATGCACCGTTTAGAAAAACACGCCCATTCAATTTTATTAAGATAATTTAAATATTGACTGGCGTTATAAAGTCAGCCGGAAGTTTGAAAAACTTTCAATAAGATATATGAGCGATTAATTTATCCGATTCAACCCATCTTTGACATACGAACAGACAATTGTCAGAAAAATATTATGTCCGAATTTCTAATATATATCTCACGGAGAGACCGATATTATCGATATTATATTCGCTGTGGGAACTGGGGTACACATATTCGGTATCTGAGGGCTTGAATAGTTGTAGTCTGAATATGACAAGTATTGGTTATATTATAACATATCTTAAAGGCATTATTCGTGCAAAATTTTAGTTCGATACTTGCATTGGTGCTTGGTTTGAATACTGGAAATTGGGTTATATGGGAAGTAGGAGTGGGCACAAGGTTTATTAAGTTTGCCACAAAGTTTGTAACACTCAGAAGGAAACGGCGGAGACCCTATAAAATAAATACATAAATGATCAGCAAGATGAGCTGAGTCGATTTAGCCATGTCCGTCTGTCTATCCAACGTCCGACTGTTTGTCTGTATATATACGATTTAGTCTCACAGTTTTTGAGATAAAGATCTGAAATTTAGCACCTAACCTTTTCTCACCAATAAGCTACTCATTTGTCAGAATGGCCAATATCGGACCACTATAGCATATAGCTGTCGTACAAACTGAACGATCAGAATCAAATTCTTCTAATTAACGTATTGTATTTATGAAGGGTATTATAGCTTCGGTGCAACCAAAGTTAATGTTTTTTCTTGTTTTCAAACTGTTTCGTAATAAATGCTTCAATCATTTTTTTTTTAATTGTGGAACGCTTTGCTATGCCCCGCTGTATTTTCAATGATTAGGATCCATTAATAAATTAATTATACGTGATTTAACGTTTCTATAAGTAATATAATAACAATAATAATAGTAGTTAGGGCCATCTAACGTAAATAAGTTTAATGGCTGTCTTTACTTATTTAAAAATAAAAGTTCTATTTCCAAAAGAAATCACTAGAATTCGTTCCACAAATGTTACAAGTAACGTCTCAGCTCCACAAACGATTTGACTTAACAAATCCATATGTCGAAACTTTACAGTTATTTGAAAGTAATTGCACCACTATTCCACTCAGCTGTCAAATAACTTCTCAGTTTTCTTGCGTTTCTCTCACCACATGTACCAACGACCCAACTTTCCGAGACAGCTCACTTGTTGCTTGACATGCCAGAGGAAGCCGAGTTTGCTCATGTGCAGTTTTTGAATTAAATCAATTTCAAATTAAATAACCGCGATTTGTGGGCGATGCATGATGTACAAAAAATAACAATAGAAATGCGAAAAAAATCATAAATTTTGCGAGAAACTCGTGTCAAAACGAAAATGTGTAAGGAAAGCGATTGCAAGCAAGCACTGTTTGGAAATTCGAGAGCATAGCAGCTTCTTTATTTTTAAGCTTTTGCCGGCGACATTTATCAACGCATGAATGCATGGCTTGTGTTGTGTAACGCGTGTGTGGAATATTTATGCTGCAAATATTTTGCACATATTTACATATTTATTTCTGAAAGTGAAGACTTGCTGTTTCTTTAACTCGGAACACAAATATTAATTTGCAATGTAAGATATATTTGTATAGTGTCAGATTGTAAAAATTTAAGGATTGACAAATAAATGCATATATAAGGTTGTCAAATATCTTCCGCGTTTTTGCTCTTCATTCAATGCTTTATAAAAAGTGTTACAGTGATCGGATTTAGTTAAAATATGCGCCGTTTTGTTCCATGATCTGTTTCCATCTAGACGGCAACTTCATAATACCTTCTTCGTAGAAGCCCCCCTCCTTATTTGCGAAGAATTCGGACAGCCACTTTTCACAAGCCTCTTTTGAGTTCAACTTCACACCACCAAGGGCATTCGCCATGGACAGGAACAGGTGGTAATCACTTGGCGCTACGTCCGGGCTATATGGTGGATGCGATAAAACCTCCCATCCGAGCTCCCGTAGCTTCTGACGAGTCATCAACGAAGTGTGTGGTCTGGCGTTGTCCTGGTGGAACACTACACCCTTCCTGTTGGCCAATTCTGGACGCTTCTGGTCGATCGCCTGCTTCAAGCGGTCCAGTTGTTCGCAGTAGATGGTAGAATTAAGCGTCTGGCCATATGGGAGCAGCTCATAGTGGATGATTCCCTTCCAATCCCACCAAACACACAGCAAACCCTTCCTGGCCGTCAATCCCGGCTTGGCCACTGTTTGGGACGATTCACCGGCCTTCGACCACGACCGTTTTCGCTTGATATTGTCGTATGTGATCCATTTTTCGTCGCCAGTCACCATCCGCTTCAAGAATGGGACGAGTTCGTTCCGTTTCAGCAGCATATCGCAGGCGTTGATTCGGTCCAGAAGGTTTTTTTGCGTCAAATTATGCGGCACCCAAACATCAAACTTTTTTTTGTATCCAGCCTTCTGCAGATGGTTCAAAATGGTTTGGTGACTAACTCCCATCTCCTGGGCGATGTCACGAGATACCATATGCCATTCTAACTCGATGTATTCCATGATTTGATCGGTATTTGTCGTCACACGTCTTCCGCCGGCTGGCTTATCCATGGTGTCGTTTTCACCGGCTCTGAATCGTCGAAACCGTTCCTCCGCGGTTCGAAGTGATACAGTACCCATCCCCCAAAACACCATTAATCTCACGGAACGTTTCTCTAGCGGATTTGCCTTTAACGAAGGAAAACTTTAAAATAGCGCGAATTTCGGCGTTAGTGAACTCCATGTTTACACGTTGAACGCAATATCCAAACTAATCATGCATAGCGTTGTTTTGTAGGTTATGTCAAGACCTTTCAAATTATGTATAGTGTTGCCAGATACGAGCTCTGTAGCGCTTTGTACATAGCCGCGAAATTCAAAAGACAAAAAAGCGGAAGGGAGATATTTGACAACCTTATATTTGGTTCTGATGTCGCGGAAAGAATATTTGGGTTAAAAAAATGCTCGTCAAGACCTAAAAACTGTGGGAGTACTTCTTAGCAAACCTCAACTATTCTTCTATCCACCATAGTTGGCACTAATTCAATATGTGACTGAACACATTTTTTTGCTTTTAAACAAAATCTTTTCTCTGATTTTTTTTTTTTTGATTCCATCTGATAGTCTTGTCGAAAAATTCTTTGGGTGACATAGTAAATAGTATATTTAGGAATAGGCTAGTTTAAGTTAGTCTGGTGCCTAGTGAGCGCCGCATAGAACAGTTGTGGCACCAGATAGAGTGTTGGTAAGTACTCCATTAGGAGCAATCATCCCTTAGGATGCCAGCGCTTGACGCGAATTTCAAAAATGTTCGTGGCCTCACTAACGATACTTCTTCCAATGTCTCATACCATGGGGTCTCCAAATGCTTGAAACGTAACGAGATGATCCACTGTTTTCTTGTGCATTGTTCTTGACATTTCCTGCTGTCATCTCGATCTATTAACCACATTCTGCCCTGGTCGATATGCGAAACGAAATTATTAATTTGATTTGTGATTGGCTGTCTTCGTAAATGTTAACTCTGGTGTTGCCTGCAGATGCATTAGATGCAAGCGGTTCGGCAGCTTAAAATGTATGCCAAACTCTGGATAGTATATTCGTATCCCCACACTTACTCTGTCCTCCATTTTCGAGCCATACGAATAAATGTTTAATGTGTTCTACGCAGGTAAAATACCTTTACGCCAACCATCTCTTTCAATGTTTGCTCAGAACCTTCTTTTCCAATTGAAAAGTGGGATCATGTAGTAAGTAGGTAGGTGCTTGCTACACCCTCATTACCCAAAGAAATATGCCCGGTGATACTATAAGTAAATTCTCCTACAGCCAGTAGTCGTCCCGCCGATTATAATGCACAGTTATCAGCGAAGAAGCCTAGGCCGGTATAGCACTCGTTCGAAAATCGCCGTTAGAGTGGTTAAAGCTTCTGTTATGTACAGTGCTGCGAGCCGCTGAACTCTTTCTTTTGTTTTCCGGTAAGTAGATTTCCGTATATCCACCATACGACTGCATTGTAGAGCAGAATTGGTCTTACAATCACTGTGTAGCACCACTGCATGAGAAAGGTAGGAAGAACCCATTTAGCGCCGAGCGTCTGCCTACATGCATATAAAGCATTGCTGACCTTTCTCACTACTTCTTCCACATTGTGCTTCCACAGTAGTTTTCTGTCCAAGACACTTATTGGTTGAGAGAGGGTTGTGTCCCATTTATTGAAGTACTTTCTAGTCAACCCAGACAGATCCCACTTTCTTAGAAGCTTCACTGTGTAAGTTCTTAAACAGTTTATTCACCACTAATGTCCATAGGAACACAGACAGCACTCCACTCTGCGGAGTGCCTTTAGAGACTTCCTTAGTCAGTCTAGCGTCGTTCCATCCATTGATTTCGGAATAATATCTCATAAAAATGTATAGCTAACATGTGGGTGCTATGTTCCAAAAACTTTTAATTCCATACATGCCGCTGATATATTGATATAATGGTTTAGATACTGAAAATAAGTGAAATCGGTTCATTTACAGTCCATATATCCGGTGGCATTATGCCATATAGTACATGGTAATATTTTCGACTGCGATCATTATGAGTTTGAAATGGATAAACGTTAAAATTTTACATTGGCGTAACCACGTGTAGCCTAAATAGGTCGACGAGAGACCCACTCTAGGAAAGATACGCTATAATATTCCTCAAACTAGCATAAAATTTAAGCGCTTTTAATAACAGTAACAAATAAAACACAATTATTTATTTCTACTTTTTTGTAGCTGGTAACATTAAAAATCTCCTTCTGCCGGAATTTATGTGTCCTAAGATATTGGGCAAACAGCAAGGCATGTCTGTTGCAACATCTGCGTTGGCGGCAGCCACAACTAAGCCATGGAAATTTATGGCATCTGCCAGTGCATATGCCGCAAGCCGCCAAGACAATGCAAAGGTTTCCTATGGTGCGCACTTGAAGATTTTGAAAATTTTCAAAATGTTTCGGCGAATCGCAGACAGATTCAAGGCATGCTACTTATGTGTATGCACATGGAACTATTTAAATATGTTGAAGTTCGCTCCATCATACCAGAACGCCTTGGCAAAGTAACGTGCACAGTGTCAAAAGGTATCTTCAAAGAATTTACTTATTTGCAGCAGACCAAAATGCTCGTTCTTTTTCCTGTCTCCTGTACTTAAGACAAGGCAAAAATGTCATTTGCGAATGCAAATCAGCAAATAAAAGGAAAGGAATAAAAATGTACGTGGTATGAGGTAAGACTTACGAAATAAGAGAGCCTTGCCATATGTGTGTGAAATGGTGCCGATTGTGGAAATGATAAAAAGAAATACGAGAATTCAGATAGGAGATCGAAAAATTTCAAATTACATGCATATCGTATATATATATGTATGCAGGAGATGCACGCAAGTACACTCTTATCACAAGCTCCATTAATGATAAAGACAAACGTACCTAGCGGCGTCATAAAATATATGTGGAAAAAATTAGCGCCTTAAATTTGGAGCATATATGAATTGGTTATTTAGTTTTTATTGCTTATGTTAGTTAATGTGCTCATTTATATCAGGAGTGTGCACTCGATTTTATTATCGATTAATTAAGTTGTTTAAGGTCATGTTGAAAATACAAATATGTCTACCATATGTTACGACTTTCCATTTAACACAAAAACAACAAATATATTAACTTCGGTTGCACCGAAGCTATAATACCCTTCACAAATGTAAAATATTCCATACAAGTACCTAATTTTGATCGGTCAGTTTATATGACAGCTATATGCTAAAGTAGTCCGATATGCAGCAGCTTTTTGGGAAGAAAAGGACGTGTGCAAAATTTCAGATCATCTCCTCAAGTAGCGAAAAACGTTGTAACGTTATTTTTGAGCGATTAATAAATTGTGTGGAACTCAACGTGAACAAATTCTTTTTACACTCAAATGTTCATGCAATAATGAATATATGCCAGTCCTACTAATGCCTCAATCTCATGAAAGGTCACATGACGATCATTCAATAGCAGTTTCCGCACAGCATCAAAACAATCATCACACAGTTCCAAAACAAAAACTGATTTTGGACGACCTTCCCAAAATTCGCCTTGGAGTGATCTGCGACTTTGATTGAATTCACTATTCCATCAATAAACACTGCTTCTTGATGGAGCTCCATTGCTCCAAATTTAATTAAGTTCATCAATGCACTGTTGCTGAGTTAATCCATGTTGAAAGTTGTAAAAAATAATCCCGGGAAAATTTTCGCGATTTGATTCATTTTTTTTGACGGAGATGAATATTTTAAGTTACTGTAAACTACACAAATTACGTTCGTATGTCAAAACGTTCTTAGTATGTATAATATAAAAAATGTTAAATTTTACGACAAAGGTTGGGTTGCCAAACCCCGAAATATAATTATATACCTATATACTATATAAATTATATAATACCTATATACTCTTATATACATATGTACGTCTCTAACGTTTCCTTCGGGAGTTAGAAACTTCTTATAACCTGTTCAGGGTATAAAAAATTTATGAAATGAAAGAATTCATTACAATATATAAATCAAAATTATTCACTCGATATTGGAATAAAAGTGCGTATCTTATTACAAATATTAATAGCCACAAATATTGACTTTAACTTTTCAAGTCCACAACACCAATTATAGGTACTCAGTGCATATCGTTGACGTTATTCCGAATATAATATATCTGTCAATCTGTGAGATCTTTTCTTAAAATTATTTATCTTTTCCTTGCAATAATGTATTCTTCGCTAAAATTGGATGAAATCGGTCGATCCCTAGGACACATACCTAGTATTATGCATATGTAGTTGACTATTCTAAATGTAGTAAAATCAATTATTGTATTAGTTATCTTAATAAAATAGCATGAAAATATTTTCCAGAGCATTTTTTAGCCTAATTCCAAACGTAATAAGCTTTTCCTTAATTGTTGTGGTTAAGCTTTTGTCAGAATCAATTTCGAGCCCGTGTCCTCTTTTTAAAACTTAACGTTACCTTTAAGAAGTCAAGCATTTTATTTCCCTAGTTCTTGATACTTGTATTACTAGTTATCAATTTATTTCCCTAGCTAAACATTTCTAGATCCCGATAGACTCTAGATCAGATCTAACAGACTTCCTACTATGAAGGCAGCTTGAAGGAGATGGGCCACCATTAGGAATAAGTATAAACTTTGTAAGTGTGGAAGAGGAAGTATCTATCTACGAGAGAGTAGATATAATTTTCACGCATATCAACATTCAACACAAAACATTCGAGTATTTAACCACGCGCAGAATCTTTTGTTACAATGATATGAAATTAAATAAGAAATAGAATAATTTGTAAATAAAACAAAATTTTCCAACTAGCAGCTGATGTGTGATAATATATTTATATTCCTTAATCGCCACTATATAACGAAAAGACTTCCAGCCTTATGGCCCCTAACTGTCTGTTCCCACCTGTAGATTTCTATCCTATGATCATCAAGTCCGACAAAAGCTTAGAACTGACTCACCACCGCCCACCTCTTAATCTAGCATATTTCGTTTAATAAAATCATTATGGGCCTTAAATATTGTCAATAAAAATTAATTTTCAGTGCACGTGCTTGCAATGAAGAAGCACTTTTGAGCCTATGTTAAACATATACAAATCTACTTACATGAAAAATAAAAGAAGATCAAGAGCAACGGCCCACAAATACCTTTAAGTAAAATGTCGCATTTTTAAGTACTAAAATTTTTTTAAAACAAAACCTTTAATTTACTTAAATTAATATGCAGGACGACCGACAGCACTCTGCACCGCAGATCGACCGCAGCGCGATGTCCACGCGACCGCGCCCCGAATCATGGAAATCCGTTTAGGCTTTAAACGTTAATTAGAGCAATTGAACCGTAAACGAAAGCGCTCTCAACCAACAGCTACTTGCAGTAAGACACACTGGTTGATATATTTATATATCACTGACAAATACACACGCATACAAACATTCGAGCCATACAGTAATGCGCCAAGCTGCCATCCCATCCCCATAGACAACAATGAGACGCTGGCGCACAGGGAGAACACGATGTGGTGGAAGCCAAAAAGTTGCCTGCCTGGAATACGAAATTGTTGTCACGTAAGGATAAAGAAAATGCTTGCAATTTTATGTCGATTTCTTTCGTAGTTTTCAGCATTCTCTCCTGTTTTATTTCACTCCCTACAAATATGTGTGCTTCTTCTACGCTGCACTCAACGTTTTATTGCTCGACGAAGCCGACAACGACGGCGACAAGGACGTAGACGAGGCGGGCGGAAAAGTCCTCGAGAAGTGATGGTAGAGGCAACGTAAATATTTCAGGCAAGCAGCAACGCTGTCGCAAGCGACGATTACACCTTGCCGCAGCAGCAGCAGCAATAGCGGCAACGGCAGCTGCGCTTAGCAGCTTAGCAGTTACAATCGCAAATCGGCGACAATTGACGGAAAGTGGGCGGCATCAACCACCTTGGCAAATCCTCTGGCAATAAACGAAAAGCAAGAAAAATAAAATTAAAAAAAAACAAAAAAAATAATAGCAGTCCAACTGGAAGTAGAAGTGGCAGCTAGCTGAGTGGAACTTGCAACATTATCGCTTAAAATCGATTTCGATTTTTACGACATTATGCGACAATTTCCATTTCGGCAACATTTGTGTACAAGTGCTTCGTGTGCGCCTGTGTATGCGTATTTGTGCCAATATTTAGCAGTTTGCTTGTATGCGCCGAATTATATTTGTTTAGACAAGCATATCGGTTTATTTGTGCTCGATAGCGCAAGGTAGTAGATTTGTACGTCCTTTTCTTTGCTTAGAAAGTTAAGTTCCTTGCATGAACTTCTGTTTGACTCGCAACCAATGTGGGTGGGTCGAGAAGTAAACGCGTTGCGAAGGCTTAAAGACTTATACGTTTGATACTAAGTTCATTCAAAATTTTTAAAAGGTACATGGTATGATATTGTAGATGTAGAAGTACATACCATAGTAAACCGTATAGTATTTACAGGATAAATGATGTATTTTGCTATCCACAACCTTTATTTAGGAGGCTACAGCATCAAAAACTTATATCAGGTTTGCGAATTTTTTCATTCACAAATTTTTGATTAAAAATTAAATTTTCAATTCCGATTTTGGGATTAAAAGTTAAAAATCAAATTTTTAATCCCAAACATTGGGATCAATTCTTATTTTGGGATCAAAAATTTAAAATTTAATTTTGGTAAATTTAAAATTAAATTAATTCAGAATTAAAAATTTGTACAATATAAACCAGTGCTCTAGACTATTGAAGAATATTGCTTTGTGCGAGCTATATTTCAAACGGTAGAACACAAAGTACGCAACCCCGAAAAAATGTAAATTATTTTTTTTTCCGGTTTTTGGAATAACAATTTCTTTGAATCCCGTATTTTATACCCCGAACAGGATATATCAGTTTGCCACGAAGCTTGTAACACCCAAAAGGAAACTTCGGAGATCCTATTAAAGAAATACTTGTATATAAATGATCCGACTGATGAGCTGAGTTGATTTAGCCATGTCCGTCCGTCTGTTTATACGTGAACTAGTCCCTCAGTTTTTGGGATATCGATCTGAAATTTTACACCCATCCTTCTTGCACCAAGAATCTGCTCATTTGTCGGAACGGCCGATATCGGATCACTATAGCATATAGCTGCCTTACAAACTTAACAATCGGAATCAAGTGCTTGTATGGAAAACTCTTTCATTTGACGAGGTATCTTCACGAAATTAGATCGGAATCATGTTCTTGTAAGGAGCCGTTGTATTTGTGAAGGGTATTTTAGCTTTGGTGAACCTCATTACAGATGGGCATCTGCAGTTAAAAAAAATTTTTAAAAGTGGGTGTGGTCCCGCCATGTTGTTATTCGACAAAGCTCTGTGGAGGTTCCTCAGAAGCTCTGATGTGTATCAAAACATAAATACTAAAATCAAATATTCTAAATCCATCAAGGTTTGGGCTTGTTAATAGCCAGCTTACTTGACATTCCTTGGTCAAATAAAATCCGAGTCTGTTCCGGTTATGTAAACCCGGCTCGTATGGAAATGGCAAATTTTTGCCAAGGACAGTAAATTCCCAAAATTTCTCAAAACTATTTGGGCAATACCTTCAGCCTCTGCAATAACTACAAATACCGTAGCACTTTCTTAAGAGATATATAAGTAAAAATAAAAGGTATATTATTAACTCTCACAACTCTTACAATATTACTTTCTTCGCTCGTCTATTTTGATTATCCCAAGTAAGAGTTTACAAATATGTATATCTCAATCTGCAGCCTGGCTCAACATAAGACAAAGGATAAAGTTTTATCCTAAAGTTTGTTAAAATGCACTGACTTGAGTTGGCATGGTTGCCATCATCGTTCACCTTTACATTTTGCTGCTGTTCGATTCGTTTATCTGACATTTGAAATGATTCCATTTCCATTCGACGCGCGCAAAACGACAATATTCTTTCGATTTACATACTTATGGTACTTATGGTATACATATGTACAATATACATTTCTGAATAAAAAGTATTAGAAGAACTTTAAATTCATTGGTTTGTGTAGAGAACGCAACAACAGGGATTTTCTGATATAAACCAAGTTAGCGTCATACATACATACTTACTTAAACTACAACTTTCTTAAAGGATTCTAAGTCATAGATCAAATTTGGCTTCTTTGTAAAATTGTTGGCCAACCAGTGGATACTTAAGGAGTTGGTATTCATAGGCCTGCCGTAGCACACTTATTCACCTGAACTTTTATTGATAATAGTTTATAGTAATGCTTTCTGTAGCCAGCCAATGTCTCTTGAAGACTCAATGAAAAGGTAGAGGCACAAATATCTGGTCTTTAAATAAAGAGGCAAAATCTACAAACAAACTGGGTAAACGCCCTCTTGCCCAATTAACACAGTTTCAAATTCCATCTGATTTTTTCACTTTACAATATATCAAGCATGAACGAAGGAATAAAACATTGCATAAAAAGTGTCTTCAAAGTATGTTATTTAATATTGGACTATATATAACTTTCCGACTTTTTACAGATATTATCCATTCATGAGTTGTATTAATGAAATTCAGATATTATGTTTTTCTAATAATGATGCATGCTTGTGATAAAAATGGCTAAAACGAATCAATACTTCCCCCATATAAGTCACCGCTACCGGTTGACTTTATACCCATATATGTACAATGAACTACAAAAGTGTTCATAAAAACGTGGATTTGGATTTTCCTGTTATATTTATTTCATTTGTAACAGTAAATTAAAAAAGAGTTAAAAATTAAATTATTAAACATACCATTCAGCTAGAGTGGAACTAAAATACTTAAAGTTAAATGAACACTTTTGTGACTTGTGTTTTTGGTATAACGTCCGTTTCACTTTTAGCACATAATAAGCACGCACTTAGCTTAGTAGTAAGATTTAATAGCAAGTTTTATAGTAAGATTCGTTATCTGAGGCATATTTTCAATTGAATTATTTAAAATTTGTACACGGACACCAAAAGCTTTTCAACTGTGTGAGGGACTGAGTTTCGAATAACTCTTTTCTTTAAAATTATCCACTTATTTTAAATGGGTTAATTTATACTAGACGACTGTCCATAACTGCAATTTCCCTGCCCTTAAGCCATTTCAGTGTTATTTTTGCATTGTTTAGAGTCGTTATCTTGCATGAATTGAGTGTATCCTGCTTCGCAGCCAATTTTTTCTTAGACTCGATAGATAAAAGTCCTTTAAAATATTAATGTAATCCTGGGTTTTTATAATTCCATCAGTTTTACGAAGAATTCCTAGTTTATTGCCCGAAAAACAACTCCGAAGCACAAAACAGACACCACTATATATTAATTTGTTGAATGTTGAGTGAAGTTATACCAAGACCATACTCTCCGATTAGATTCTAAACCATTTATTTTGGCCTTATCAGACCAAGTAACCAACTTTTATTATTCAACATTCTAATTTGCATGTTACTTAAGCGTGCAGCTCTGTGTTTAGCTGTAAGCAATAGTTTGTTTACTTTAGTTTTCGCTTTCATTCCGGTTTCTTTGAGGCTTCTTAGAGCAATTTCTTTACAGCCATTAATATAGTTTTCAGTGTCCCTAAAATAACTTTATTAGCTTCTACCGAATTTTCCACGGCTCCCAACAACAATATTCGTTTCAAGGATCACTTCGCCGATGGAGATAGCTTCTGTCGTTTCTGGGTATTTTCTCGACTCACCAACAGAAATGTTTAAAAAACTAGAAAAAAAACATCAGCCACAATACAAAAGTGCAACAGCGACAAAAGTGTTCACAAAGGCTTTCAGGTACCGTTAATTCTTGATACACCTATAAGTCAGCTATCATTAAAATAACGCTCAATATATGTAAGTACAGCATGAAACCAGTAAGCATACATACATGTAACAAAAAATTTGAACACTATCGCAAGTTTCTTATTAAATAAATGAAATGTAAATATATCAATTTTATTGAACACTTTTATAGCTCACTCTACATATAAGCCAATATGTGAAATATTTCACAAAATTCTTAGAGGTTTTTTTCCTTGTAATAAAGCTAAGAAATAGATAGAATCGGGTAACAATTTCCTTAACGCCATATAGCTAAAATAAAAACTTCAAAACTTTCCGTTTATTTTACACCGTATATCTCGAGCAATATCTATTATATGTTAATTATCTTAAATGAACGTATATTATTGGATATACCATAGTTTAATGCATAAAATGTCCAAAAAATTACACCAGGCTCCATATATCAAGCTTACTTAAGTTTATTACCAAGGGTTAATGCGATCACTCCCCACCCTTAGATATCCATTTTAATGGTTTACGAGTTTACATCTGACTTTAAATCGTTTGTATGGGTCAACCTATGTGAAATTTTCATGTAATATTTTATTACAAATAATATGTTTTAACTGTGAATATAAATACTTGAATGTTTAGATCTTGATTTAAACATCATATCCCTAATATGTGTAATTACTTACAATTATATGATTTTTTTTTTTAATTGGGCTCGGCTATGAAGCAAAATATAGCAATGAGACTAAGTAAGTCTTCAATATAAGTTAACAAAATACCAAATATGATTGTAGTCCATTCAGTATCCTCAAATAATAAATTTTTCACAAATCGCATTAGGGAGTGGTATCTGCCGTTTGAAACAATTTGCAAAATGGGCGTATCTCCGCTCTTTATTTGCCTTAATATACATATCTCCCAAGGCACTAAAGCCAAATCAATCAATTTGTTATCCCCTCCGACAGTGTGAAAGTAAATGAAATCGGATAATAATACCCAATACCCATATAAGTTAGAACTACTAAAAATGTAATGCAATGTGAAAGAGACGTTAAATCTTATACTCAAGGTGGCACAAGAAGCCTTTTTAGGAGCCGGTGTCCAAATTTAAAATTCATATTATATGTTGCAGTATGGCAATGGGCGAAATCGGACTACAACCACGCCTACTTCGCTTGGTGTAGAGAAGAGGGCTTAGTCTGTGTAACTTTTACTCAAATATAAAATTTTATCAATATCCAAAAAATTATTATCAGCATACTTCTTCACAAATTTTTAAACAACTTCAACTTTTACGGCCGCGGGTACTTTCCTCACAACATTTTAGTGCAGGCGTATGTTTGTACTTTTAAACATAAGGGTGCATATGTTGCTTCTTCATTATGTAATCAGCAATCAACACAGCATACATATTATTAACAAGCATTCATACTACATACATATGTACATACACATGCTGTTCCCTTTGCAATGTTAAATTCGGCGCAAAATACCTGTGACGACTTGCCAAAGTATGTCACGTGCGTCGGCAATGAGGGCGACGTGGCTCGGTTGTTTACTTTTCTGTCAAATTACAAATTACAATAATAACAATGTCAGAAGCAAATAAACAAAGTACAACTCAAATAAATGTTTTGCCATAACGGTAGCTGTGACAGTGTTAATGATAATGAACTGTACAAATAACAAGAAGGCAATAACAACCGCAACAACAACAACGGATATAGTAGGTAAGTCAACGACAAAGGATCTTAAACAAACGAAAGGTAGACAGATGATATTCAGACATGTTATTGCCGCTGGCGAGACAGACTAAAGTCTAAGCGCGCTGCCACATACCATTATCACAATATTTGTGTTTATGTATGTGTGAGTATAAAGTGAGCGTATATTTGTTTTTGTGTTAAAGTACTCTAAATTAGCTTTTGCTAGCAATGTATTTTCTTCTGCAGCATTCCTTTAGAAAAAGTCGTTGATAAATATATACATACTCACACATATATATAATATGGTATATACACATATATATACATATACATATTATACTTACACACTATTTTAATTGTAGTTTTAATTGTGCGACCACAGGTATTTCGGCCGATAAATATTTGTAATGCAATTAAATTTTTTTTTGTAATCCTGTCTGCTAGACTTAGTAATTATGTTTCTTAGACTTTCATTTAAAATGCAGCACGCGCTTTTTGTTAATTACGTCGATGATGAAACTTGTCTAGCTCCTCATTAGTTATTGAAATAGTCTGGCCGTTTTAAATGTGGACTCGCTAATTAAGAGATTTTCAAAATGGGAGTCACCATTTTATTGGTTTCAGGGAATGGTGGGCGGTGCACACAAGCTTCGACATTTGTTATTATAAAGCCTCTTAGCGGTAAAGCCATGATTTCTTCTTGAACACATCAACAGTCCGAGGATTTGTGGCTAACCTTTGTTATACTCTCGATCCTGTTCAGAGTAAATATATATAAATGATCAAAATGATAAGCTGAGTCGGTTTAGGCATATCCGTCTGTCTGACCGTCGTCCGTCATACCAGTTCAATATTTTAGGTCGGCCTCGTACCCGACCAAGGTGGTTAGTGTGTCCATTCCACACTCCAATTGGTATCCAAATAAATGCTTGCAATAGTTTTCATTGTTTGGGGTGCTGATCAACGCATTGTATTGATCCGCTGAGTTTTTGAGCACCGTGAAGTTTGGCCATCGCCGGCAGGTACTCACAAAAAACACAACGAAAGTTATCTGACCGTCGGTCCGTCTGCCTGTATATACGCCGCAAACTAGTCCCTTATGTTTTGAGAAATCGATCTGAAATTTTGCACTCGTCTGTTTTCCCCCAATAAGCTGCATATTTGTCGGAACCGCCGATATCGGATCGAAACATATCATATAACTGTCATACAAATTGAATAATCGGAATCAAGTTCTTGTATGGAAAACTTTTTCATTAGAGGATATATTTTCACGAAATATAGCATGAGTTATTTTTTAAGATAAAGATGAAATCCCCAAAGAAATTTTTTATATCGGATTGATATAGCATACAGCTGGCATACAAACTGAACTATCGAAATCAAATGCTTGTAGATGCATAGCTTTTTCATTTGACGAGATAAATTTGGCACGGGTTATTCTCTAAGGCAATGATGCGATCTATAAAGAAATTGTTCAAGGAAAGTAGCGATAGGTAAGCATAAACCGAAAAATGTATTGCAAATGTTGATTATAATATATTCCAAGTGTTTAGGAACTGAATTCGAAAGCCTGCACCGTAATAATAATTCCAATGAATTTGTTATATTTTATTAGCATCTGTTTCCAAAATACTAGCACCATATGAACTACGGAGCGACAAAATATTTGAATCTAGGTTCCAGGAAGAGGGGTTTCAGTGAATTAGCAAAGCAAATGAAGCAGCAAGATATCTTGAGCATGAAATTTTAACAATAGTAGCATACGAAAAGAGGAACCTTGAAAATAATGAATCGACAAAAAGATGCCACAACAGATCCTCGTATTTTGACTTTGTACATATGCACTTATTCTTTGGAAAGTAAGTATCTTTCATGTTTTATAAAAACTAATATTGAGTTTAAAGAGTGTGCCTTATTAATTCCGCAGGTTTTAGACGGCGTTTTAAAACCATTACGGATGATTCTGACAAGGTATTTTTGCACGCCAGCGATTTCAATTGAGTCTGAGAGGATGTTTAAAACATAAACATGTGGCTATAATGTTATTTGGATAGTTTATCGATGGCTTGCCAAACACTATCTTGCACGATAGTTTCAGATCTCTAAATGTAACTATTCAATCATCCCGGAACTTGTGAATATCAATATCGATGGGATGATGACTTTTGTGTTTTTTTCACGATTTGCAACCGTTGTTTCAGAGTTGATCTTTGCTTTATAAAATGGCAAGCCAAACTAAGTATTAATTAATTCACAACTTTCGGAAAAACCAACTCCGAAAAAGTATTGCCCAATTGAAAATCACACGCCTAAAAAACCACTCTTAAGCCATAAAAAGTATAACTCCTAACAAGCTTAATTGAGCAAAATGTATTCGACGAAGTAAATTCTTCAAGCAAAAACCCAATTTTCATATACATTTAGCAAGTTGGATGATCACAGTTTAAAGTCAGCTTGATATCACTATATACAATATATTAGGGGCAGATAAAGGTCTAAACTTTAATTAACCTATGACATTGATTCATTAAGGTTGTTCATATATAAATAGTAAAGTCAACCGGATGTTTAAAAATCCTTTTATTAGTTTTATGGGGGCTAAGGAAAAATTTCACTCAAATAATTTTAGGCACAAAGATGCACCGTGTCCAGAAAAAGACGCTTCTTCAATTTTATTAAGATATCTTACATGTTGTCGAGTGTTGAAAAATCTGTCTCTTAGGTACATGCGGGCTAAAGGAAGTATTCACTAGATGCAACCCATTTTAGACATACACACACTATTATCAGGAAAGTATTCTCTCGGAATTTCAGGTATATACCTCACACAATGACCGACATTTTTGATTAAAGGTAAGCCATTAGCACTGGGGTCCACACTTTGGTATCTGAGAGCTTGACCAATTATGGTCCGATTTTGACCATTTTGAGACTGAGACGGCATACGTTAAAGACTCTATTTGTGCAAAGTCTTGATAACTGCTTCCATTAAGTCTTCTTGTACCATCCTAGGTATAAAATCGAATGCATATCTGCCAAACCAATTGTGATCTGTATCGACTAAGCGATGCGCTGATGATGATACTATTTGAAGTTTATTGTTGTTACTATGGACATATTACATAACTTAATGATAAATATTAAAATAAATTATCAATTCACCAATATAAAAAAATATTGAAAACAAGTAAGGAAGAGCTAAGTTCGGGCGCACATAAACATATTATATTCTCACAATTTTCAAAGAAGGCATATTTTTAATTGAATATATATATTTATCATTCTTACTTGGCCAATACGTTGGTTTCATTAACTATATAAAATTCAAATAAGTGATATTACCGTTACAAATACAAAATACAAATACTGCAAAATAAACTGAGCCTACGTAACTACACAAGCTGAAATAAAGACAAGTTATAAACCTTATCTCTATAAATGCGGTCGCTACATAAACGAGAGCAGATTGATTAAAACGATTTATTTTAGTATCAAACTTCTTATTTTTATATCTGTTGCTGTTAAATGATTAGATATGTAACCGTGCTAGATAGCCTAAAATAACTTTCAAGTTTATCAGCAGTCATATGAGATATGCACACCCATGAATTCATATCTGCAAATCGCAATGAAATTGAATGAAAAGAGAGCTATCTGTAAAACAAATGTTCATTACTTACATTGTGAGTTAACAAAATTCTTTCCTCCAAAAAAAGAGCTCCGCATTCCCTTCAACATCCAGAACCACAACTCGTATGAATGCGATAAGGCATTGCGAAATTAACTAGTAAATTTAGATAACCAACTAAAAAATCTAAAGTATTTGAAGCGACATTTACGTATAAAAGTACGCCTCGCGCTCTACATTATTTCCATTCTACAATTAAAGTCCGTAAGTGCACAAAACACGGTAGATAGAAAATTTTCAATTGAAATGACAAATAACGAAAAGCACAACGAAGATGAGTTCACTTTCCCGGTGTGGTTGAACGAGGCATTTTTCGAAAATGTTCTGAAAAACGTCGAAACTGAAACCGTGCAGGTGCGTGTCCATATTACAATTTCACAAGTTTTTGAAATAAAACTTCATTTATTAGGTCATCCGTTTAGAGCTGAAACCAGGCACATTGAAAAATGATAACTACGCAAGTGTTTTAATTCGAGCCAAAGTCAACTACAGATTACAGTCGCAGCCAACACAAGAGAAGGTTTCATCGTTAATATTAAAAGTCGAAGCATTCCAGGAAGGAAACAGGAAAGAATTGATGGGAAAATATAGTTTATTCGATACGGAAATAACCATGTATACTAAGGCGCTGCCGATGATTGAAAAGGTACTGCGACAATATGGCGACGAAACCCTTTTGGGACCAAAGTGAGTACACAATAAATTGAAAAACCAACAAAAGACCAACAATGAAAATAAAAGTTTTAAATGTATTTTGGAAAAGGCTCATCGCCGTCAGCACCACCACACCGTCGTATGTGGTTTTTGAAGATTTAGCACTCCAAGGATACACCACAATAGGGTACCGCTATCCTAATTTGGAGGAAATAAAAATTACAATGCTTAAACTAGCAAAATTACATGCGGTCAGCTACAAATTGTGCAAAGAGGAGGTGAGAAAAACATTTTTTGAAATTAGAATTTCAATCGATATTATTTTGAATCAATAGACTTGTTCGCAACTTTTTAGGAAGGCAATATCATAAGTACCTTAGACAAAGGTTCAATGAATTCTGTCGACCCCCATAACTTTCCAGCTCTTAAATATGGGATTGGATTTATTAAGGAGGTTCTAAGCAAACACGATGATTTGAAACAATACGTGCCACACATTGCATCCGTCGAACATTTACTATGCCAAAAGACGATTGATACGTTCAACGAAGCCAGCAGTGGTAAACGCGATGGCATTTTTGTGCTTAACCATGGTGACTTTCATTTGAAAAACATAATGATAAAACAAAAGGACGACAAACTGACAGACGTTATGCTGGTAGGCAAATCAGTTTACTTTATAACTTAATACAAAACTTAATGGTTTCTGCTCTTTACTCATTTCTGTGCGCAGCTTGATTATCAGATAAGCATATACGGATCGCTGGCGATTGATCTTCACTATGCGTTCACAATGATGTTTAGCCCCGAATTACGTCGTCACCACTTTGATGAACTACTCTATTTCTATATCACGAATTTTCAGAACACACTACGCAAAACGGAATACAAAGGTCATATTCCTACAAATATTGAAATTCGCCTGGAATTGGCAAAACATAGATATTGGGGTAAGTGAGGTGGTAACGCTACAAATTCATATACATTCAAGATCAAATTTGACCTCGATATATATGTTTTTTCTTAATTGGTACAATCATTTTTATGCTCGTCTGAAGTTTTATCTCCATATGTCAATTAGTCTGCGTTTGGCAGTTTTACGACGCAAAATGATCATGCTAGAATGTGACGACGCATTATCGTGGTGAAAACTCCATGGATTTTTGCCCACAAATCCGAACGTTTTCGACAAATTGCTTCATGTAGACGCCTCAAAATTGCCAATTTTTTTTTTCTTTACCGGTAATAAAAAAAGCGTTTAGCATGCCCTTGATTTGACCGACTTTGACGTCTTTTTCGACTTGTAAAGCGTCATTCGCTAAATTGTGGGACAGTTTCAAAGTCACATTCATAAACCCACGCCTCGTCACCAGTTATCATGCGTTTGTTGAATTTCGGGTCCTCAGCTACGTTGTTTAGCGTCTCTTTTGCGACCTTTACTCGTCGTCATTTTTGCAAAAGATTCAGGTCTTTTGGTACGAATCTAACATTGATATCATACCTAAAATATTAACCAACATCTTGAGTCGATTAATAAGAGATGTTAAAATTCTCTGCTAGCTCTCTGATGCCAACACGATGCTAACATCAATAATATTAAAATTAAATATTCCATACAAAAATAATTTGTGTGTTTGAGTAATGACTGAATATGAGCAGATTGTTATGATTCAGCAGCTTCTGTCGAATATGGCAGACAACAGATTTAATTTTTAAATTGTGAATATTAATGATATTAAGAACTAAAACAATTACTTTAAATTTACTTAAACAGGGCTTTATTTACTCCTTTGCTTCCTATTATTCAACTATACATTTGTCAATGAGAATTTAGACATTGGCGAGGTGGTCGAAAATCCGGAGATACAAAGAAAAGAATTGGAGAATCCAAAATTGCTGGATGAGTTACGGGAGCTATTACCGAGATTTCTATATAACGGCTATTTTGAAATATAATAAATGGAAAAATACTAATAATTGGAAAGAAAATTCTAATTTATTTAAAAATAATTATTGCTCTAAAAGCAATGTGGTTGTTTGTAATTGACGTTGTCGTATAATTAAGGATAATGTGAAAAAGTTATGAATAAGTGAATTTATTAAATTTTTATTTTTTTTTACCCTAAACAGTTTGCCACGAAGTTTGTAACACCCAAAAAGAAACGTCGGAGGCCCTAAAAAGTTTGTATATAGAAATGATCAGCGAGAAGAGCTGAGTCGATTTAGCCATGTCCGTCTGTCCATCCGCCGGTATATACATATACTTGTATGAACTAATCTCTCAGTTTTGGAGATATCGATCTAAAATTTTGTACCAGTCCTTATATCGGCAAATCGAAACGGCCGATATCGGACTACTTTATAGCATATAGCTAGCATACAAACTGAACGATCGGAAAAAAGTTCTTGTTCACGGGTTTGGTCTTTGTTCGGTTACATCCGAACTTAGCCCTAACTAATTTGTTTTTCCATATGCTTGAACCATTTCGGTTACTAATGCTGGTTACAACATAGCGTGATCTTGTCTACATAATATGCTCCTTCTTTTTGTAGAGTACATACATATGTACATACATATGCCAGCATTAAAGCTTGAAGAAGATGCTCATAAATGAAACCATAGTAAATACAATACAATTCATATTAAATGATTACATTACGTAGCCGTTCTCCTATACCAACATCGCATACCAACTTGCGTATACACTGATAGGGAAACGTCTGTGACGGAAGTTTGCCAGCTTTCTAAGATGCACATAAATCTGTGGTGCCACGTAATGTAATATATAATACATACACACATATACACAAGCTCGCATGGGTTGCTATGTAGTATTCAGCAATACAAATATGATATCAACCCAGGCAGAAAAGAGAGCCAGTCAAAGAGAACTGGATTCGCAAGAAAAGTATAAATTTATATAATTTTTTGGAAAGTTACATAACATACACATAAAGTTACTTCTCAGAGAGTCTTACAAAATTTTGTTACAGAGTAGCAAGCTCCCAAATACCCCAGATACCGAATATTTGGACCCCAGTGCCACTAGCTATTTTTAATCGAAAATATCAGTCAATGTGTAAGGATTATAAGAGAGAGAACCAGAGAACCTTTTTCTGTTGATAGTTTTCTGGGTGTCAGCAATGAAATTAATCGGATTAATATGTGCCATATTTCCCTTAGCCTAGTAGAAATATTTTATTTTTTACTTTCGGCTGACTTTATACCGCAATTATCGGCCGATAGGTGAGTCATCTTAGTAAAAGTAAGTGAGAGCAGAAAACATCTTTTTATGTTAATAATATCTAATAATGCGATAAATAGATAAAATCAGGTCAAGATAAAATAGGGTCAATTTGTAGATATCTTAGCATAATTCACGGAGCGTATAATATTGGATATACATTAGTTGAATGTCGAAAATATGTGAAAGTATAGTTATTTTACTGAATCTACTAATTTTCGTTATTCTAACAAACTTTATGTCGAATATGTCGGTCTGTATGTATATATATATATATATGCTGTATACCTGGGCAATGATGAAGGGTAAAGCAACAAGCTCAGTCTTTTCTCTGCCCCCAATATGTATGAGATGTATAGTGCTGCCCCAAACGCGTGATATTTTAATGAAATTAATAGACTAAATCGGCCATCGGTTGACAAAATTTTCTAAAAAATATCCAAGGCCTGAATCGAAGCGGGAAGTCTATGCGGACAGACTTTATCCTCCTTTACATATCCCTACAGGAAAAAGTTTAACGGTGTGATATCACACGATCTTGGTGGCCAATCGACCAGCCCAAACGTGAAATTATCTGGTCATTCAAGTGTTCTCTCAATAAATGCATTGATTGATGAGACATGTTGGAAGTGGCATCGTCTTGTTGAAACCAAATGTCGCCGAGATCACAAGCTTCAATTTCAGGCATCAAATAGTCGGTTATAATGGCGCGATAACGCCCGCTATTGACAGTTACGTTCTCACCGGCATCATTTTTGAAGAAATATGGACCGAAGATTCCCCCGCTCACAAACCACACCAAACTGTTATTTTTTCTGAATGAAATGGCAGCTCTTGAATTTCTTCAGGTTTCTATTCGTCCCAAATGCGGCAATTTTGCTTATTTACATACCCATTGAGCCAGAAATGGGCCTCATCGCTGAACAAAATTTGGCTCAAAATGTCAGATCTTCTTGGAACTTTTCAAGAGCCTATAGAACGAAGCGATACCGCTTTGGTACTAGGCCCATCGTCTAATCTTGTCATCCTGGATGTAAAATTTATTGCCTCTGATGCATTTAGTTATTGATTTATCAACTTTTAGTAGTTTTTAACAAGAGCATTATATAGGGAGTGGGCGGAGATATCATATATTTTCACCCTGTCGTAAGAAGGGTTGAAAACATTTGTTCTGTGCAAATTTGGATAATATGGCTTTATAGGTTTGAAATATATATGGGTTATTCCATCGAAAATTTACATTCTAAAATTTTTTTCGTACAAAACAATTTTTTTGTGTACTGTGAGGCAAAATATTGGAAACGAATTTTTTTATTACGACTCAATATGAAAAGTTTTGAAAAAGTACCTTTAAACATTTGCGTGTACGAAGAAAAATTATTATATAAGGTTGTCAGATATCTCCCTTCCACTTTTTTGTCTTTTGAATTTCGCGGCTATGTACAAAGCGCTACAGAGCTCGTATCTGGCAACACTTTACATAATTTGAAAGGTCTTGACATAACCTACAAAACAACGCTATGCATGATTAGTTTGGATATTGCGTTCAACAGTTATAGACGTGTAAACATGGAGTTCACTAACGCCGAAATTCGCGCTATTTTAAAGTTTTCCTTCGTTAACGGCAAATCCGCTAGAGAAACGTTCCGTGAGATTAATGGTATTTTGGGGGATGGTAGTCTATCACTTCGAACCGCGGAGGAATGGTTTCGACGATTCAGAGCCGGTGAAAACGACACCATGGATAAGCCAGCCGGCGGAAGACCTGAGACAACAAATACCGATCAAATCATGGAATACATCGAGTTAGACCGGCATATGGCATCTCGTGACATCGCCCAGGAGATGGGAGTTAGTCACCAAACCATTTTGAACCATCTGCAGAAGGCTGGATACAAAAAAAAGTTTGATGTTTGGGTGCCGTATAATTTCACGCAAAAAAACCTTCTGGACCTAATCAACGCCTGCGATATGGTGTGTAAGCATTTAAGTTGCCTAAAAAATACTAGTTTCTAGAAATTTTTATGAAAATCATCTTATCTGATATACTGCACTTTTGATTATCTGTTAACAGGGCTTCGCTAATTAAGCAGTTCCAGATCTTAAAATCAGAAAAGACATTTTTATATTGCGTCTATAGCTATATTCGGGGTTTGGGCAGGTGAGGTAAAACTTTCCTGCCGCTATTTTCCATATAGTTTTAAATGGTCTTGAAACTATGTATATCTAGTGGCAAATTCCGGCCGTTTCTCGGTAATTGCTGGCTTCAATTTGGTATTGTTATCAATAGCGTTCTACATTTAAAGTTTCATCCACATCTATTATACAGCACATCTGATCCCACCAAATACAAATTCGGCTGGATGGCCAGGTTTTATAAATGATTTTTGCGTTTAGAGTTGTGGTAATGGGTCCATCTTTTATCGATAGTCACAACCCTATGAAAATACAAATATATTTCTGACATGCAAAGTCGCCTTTCAACGTCGCGTGGTTTCAATTCATATTGCACCCAATTTCCTTGCTTTTGAATGTGTACGACTGCTTTTAAACGTTTTGAAATAGCTGATTGAGTGGCACCCAAAGAGCTTTGCGAGCTCATCTTGTGTTCGGCAACAAACTTCATCGAGCAATGGATCCAGTTTCTCATCTTCAAAGTGCTTTGGCGGCACAGTAAAGTAATGAAGAAGAAAGAAATTTCCCGCAAGACCACTTTTTATTTTGACCTACTTATTTGACATCACTGAGAGATTTTCTTCGATTCATAAAACTTTTTGAACGTCTTTTATAAGATTTTTGAAAGTACTTTCTTTGCTTTTTGATTAAAACTATAAATAATGCTTCGGGGTTATAAATCCCTCCTACGAGAAAATGATCTTGCTTTTTTGTTGCTTAACAGTTAATTTATGTTTATGTTATTAACATCATTGAACAATCATCTTTTGCTGAATGCTCCACCTTATCACCATTCACAGGAACAATAAATCATGAAAATCGGAGAAGCATTTTAAACATTGAATTCAGCTCTTAATTATATATATGGTATATCTTAAATCCCGGTATAAACGTACAATAGTATTGTAATTCGTACATATACATATAGGCATACATATATAATATATTTTTAATGTATGCATCTGCCGCCTCTGCGTTCGACATCATCCGCGTAAATTCGTTTTAACAACACACATCCGCTTCCGGGTTGACTTTTCCCACCAATCTGTTGGTAAATGGTGCAAGCTAAAATGCCTAGAGCATTTCATACCTGTTTATGTACATTAGGGTGGTACTCATATATAAGAGAGAAGTTTGCACATCAAAGTGCATTAAATAAGAATATATTCTAGGAGACTATCAAATTTGCCACGAACTGATCCATTTAAACTGCGCACATACTGAGTTGATAAAAAAAATTCAAAAATGGCACAACCTTTTTGTATTCCTGTGCAGTTTGATCTCTTTATGTCAATTAGTATGTATTTAGCAGTTGTTTGTTTACATCGTGAAATTTGACTGGCGATTTTTACCATTAAAACAAGTTGAACAGCGAGTTTGCTTGAAATTTTGTGTTTGCAAGAGAATCACGGCTACGAAATCATTGAAAATGTTGCAGAAGCTTCTGAGAAGTCTACTTTATCACATATTTAAGTTACACAAAGCAGCCGCTGAAGGTCGTAAAGTTATCGAAAACTTACTTCATGTGAATAGTACGTTCATTCTTAAAAATAGTTGTGTTGGAATCAGAAAGATAGCCAAGTATCTCAGCATGTCTTATGAATTGACTGAATACATTAAGGTTAAAGTTTTGGGTATAAAATTTGTGAGTGCTAGACTCGGACCAAATGAGCTGACTCATTCATTACCTAAGCACCGAGGCAAAATATACTCGTATATGTGATATTTTAAAGTAGGATCGTTGATGGACTAGAAGAAAAAAAAATTTTTTGAAACTTTTATGAAGCACTAACCGTTGAAATAACCTTCCATCAAAACTAATATTGTTATGTGTTGGTGATTGTTTCAATACCGTTTGAGATGATGAGACTAGTAAAACTAACTTCACTTTTTAGGTACCAACCTAATATGGCATACCTGGATATATAATACACATGACATGACGCCGGCAGCACTCACGAGCTAACAAATAATATTTATCTTCGCCACCATAAGTTTGCAAAATCGGTAGCAGGTACCACATTCAACATTTTTTCATACCCTTACTTATACCCTTGCTGCTCTTCTGAAAATATTTGGAGGATTGATTTAAGTAGGGGAGGCGAACTTGCTGTTTACAACAAGTCTTGCAAATCTTGTGTACGCGGAAAATTGTGTGCAAATTGGGAGACATTACCTGACACACACAGCTGTGTGCATGTATATACAACACACCCATATATATATATGTATATATATTTGAGCACATGTAAGGCGTGCGGAATGCTTTATTCGATTTTAACGTCTCGTTTCACCTCTTTATGCGTGTGTGTGTTGTATTAGTGCTTAGATAGGCGTTCAAGCGCGAAGATGAATTTGTTATGCACCACTACACCGTTTGTCGATAAATAAATAAAATAAAAATTTTTCTACCAAACATCTGATTTATTTACTTGAAATTCTTTCTTTGTGTTCCTTTGCGAGATTTTGTAAATTATAATCATTAAGTTATAAGGCAAGCAGCATTTTTGACACATAAACTTTGTAATTCGAAAGGGCTTATTTAAAATTCGTGTGGAAATTTTTTAACTTTAATTTATCGAGTAATATCAGCCATGCATTAAAAATTTGACGTAACTGACGCGCACCTGACTAAAAAATTATAGTATATATTTTACTAATTGCTGTCTTCTTGGATGAAGAAGCTTAAGTATGTGCTCCCATATACAAGAAATGTGAAGCCCAGCAGAACGAACTGATTCTTATAAAGAACTATAACAAAGCCACAAACCCAGATCAAAAACTTTAATTTGGAACAAGGAATCGCAGTGGAGAGGGACCTCCGTGAAATAAAAATGTTTAAAAATTGGGCATGGTCCCGCACCACAATAGTCTAAAGTCAATATCCCACAAACCGTTGAAGACAAATCGACCAAACTTTCTAAGCACTAGTCCTTTACATAAATCCTCCTTATTATAAATCGGATGATAACCACTCCTCATATATCGGTTATGTTGAGTCAGAAGCATTTAACTTCACAGCCAAAATGGCTCGGAAGGTCTTCATATGCGTCAATATCAAAATTGAAGACGGCGTGTGACACGGCCCACTTTTATATGAAATCCTGTACCTCAGGACATACTTGACCAATTAGGTTACTAACATTATTTCTATATCCATATATGAATTCCATCTGATTTTTTCACTTTATGTAAAGTACATAAATCAATAAGCCATTCAGCTATCGTAATAAAAATGTTCACAAATAGTGCATTCCATATATGCCATATCAAATCTAATTGTCAAAATCGAAGCTTAGCTTTTCAATCCCCCAATCGGGTCAATACTTTCCTTAGATCGCCTATACCTAATATAAAGAGTTTGAAACTTTCCGCTGACTTTTTACCTAATACCTCGGTCAATATGTGAGGTATTGTAAGGAAACTCAGAGAGCATGAAGCCGAAAATTTATGAAATCGATCCACGAATAAATTTTATAAAAATTAAAAATTGACAGGATTTCATAAAAAATTTTGATCAATTTTGGCATTGTAAAAATTAATTTTTGTTCTGATCAAAAACTGGTAGATCACTGAGTGAAGAACTATATACAAAAGTTGCAGAAAAAATTTGATATGCATCGGATCATTTGTCATTTGTTTGTAGTATTTAAGGAAATTTCAAAAATGTTGTTATGAAAAAAAAACCGTTTAAAAATAAACTGATGGAGCTGATTGAACTGCTCGGCTACACTTCAGACGACTGTAACTTACAAACTAATTGAGATATCTATTTAAAATTTTAGCTTGTTTTTCTTAAAGAACTATCCAACCTAATTATGAGAAAAATCGATGTAGTGATTACGGACTTTTCACTTGTTGGTCAATATGTATTATACTTTAATTAAGTCTCCTTAAATATGAATATAATGTGACTAATCTATGAATTACATATTCACGGTTTTAATTCTATCACTCTTGGAACAAGTACTTAAATAACATCTCTCATACGACACTTCCATGCTTATTTTAAGAAATTAATATTTGAAAGCAACACCAATGCTCTCAAATTAAATTCAATAAACTAAATTAAAGTTGTAAAATCTCTTACTGCGCTATCTATATTAGACTATGTAGGTCCATATGATGAAGGCCAGCTGTTTGTTCTATTCGTCACTGCCCAAATTTACTTGCCTTGAAGGCAGCTTACATCACTTGTTTACGGTTGATTTGAAAAATATTCTAGTAAGTAGAGGAATGAAGGCGAATAAAGCAATCCATCGCCTGCGAATCGACTACTTAATAGTACGATTTTTCGTAAACTGCGTAGAGATTGTAATCTTTATACTATTTTTTGAAACCCACTGGTCGTAATGTTGCGTGAAATATATTTATACAAAGTAGTTAACAAGAGGCAATGCTTTTGAAATCAATTGCCTACTTCTTTACTACTTAATATAAACAAATCCTTTAAATTAATTTCTAATATATTAAAACACTTTCACTTTTCTTTCAAATGTTCATTGTTGATCAGTCACTATGTGAATGAAGATCTTCAGCATAACACCAAACTCATTTATACCCCAAAGAACGTGGACTAGACTATCCGAAATTTTCATTAGGTAAAGATCGCACTTTGACACAAGCAACAACACATGCTAATCAATACACTTGAAAAAATAAAATAAAATAAAAATAACCTTATCATATACTATTGTTGACCTTTGTCGCTGGCGTGTTTATTTACGCATGTGTCCAGCACAAAAATAATCCACAATGTAAAGGGACTATTTGCTCAAATTATTTGGTCTTTGTCAATGTTTTAGAAAATATCGCAAAAATAATAATTTTGGAGTGTTTGTTTGCACTTTTACTTTCATATTAAAATTATAATGGAAAACATGAAAATGTAACTTTTTGCTGTTAAAGACATACCTACCGTATTTAGAAAAAACTAATTAATATAATTAATGTATTGAAATACTTTTGACGTCCTCTCGGTGGGAAGAAAAACTTGTTTGAAAAAATAATGACTTTTTTTAACTTATTGACTTTTAGTGAAATAAAATTAAAATTGAATGTTTTCTATAAATACATACCATATGTATACACTCGCATATATAACTACATATGTATGTTAAATACCCACAAGCAAACGAGGGGAAATTCTGACATATCAGGCCGGCAATGATAAACCTATATTCTTATTCCTGCCTCAAAGGTGAACAAATGCTCACACACGAATCCAAATATTTCAAACCAATAATTTATTTATCATTTCTCTTACGGAATTAACGCCTCGGGTAGGTCACTAGCTCTACACAGCAATTGAAAGGCCGATTATGACTTACGGTATTTTGGCATGGTGGCCAATAACGGAAAAGAAATACGCGGTACGACGTAGGAAAGCATGAAAAGAGCAGACAGTATTTGCATCAATGGAGCTATCAGAACAACGCCAAGCCAGCCGCTAAACATAAGTTTACATTTACTGTCAACAGACTTGTTCTGAGAGCAAATGGCAGCGAAGTCAGCTCTTAGGTTGAGGGAAGCCTCCCTACTAATCGCCAGTAACAAAGGACATTCTATGATACTTAGGAAGTTCCAGTTTCTTCCAGTAACCACGGATTTTCGAAATTCTACAGAGCTGTATCTAAATCCGGTCCCCAATATTGCCTTTCCTCCAGAGAAGAGTGGGAAAGGGCGAAGTGGACAAGGACGCAGGGATAAGCATTTATACGAATGGTTCCAAACTAGATAACAGAGTGGGCGGTGGTGTCTTCTTAGCTTAACTAGATACCAAAATCGTCTTTCGTCTTCCAGACCACTGAAGCGTCTTCCAAGTGGAGGTCACAGCAAATAAAGAAAGCCTTTTTGTACTGATAAGGACTGCGATCACAACAAGAAATATATTTAGATATATAGACAGTCAGGCGGCTTTGAGATCACTAAAGTCTTCTAGGATTTCGACTAAGATAGTAAAATATTGCCTTGATCTCTTAGCGGATCTAAGATACTATTTCACGATATACCTGCAATGGGTCCCAGGACATAGTGATAGCACCGGGGACTGTGTAGCGGATGAACTCGCCATAACAGGCACCAACCCACAACTAGATGCCGGTAAAGAGGGTAAATATATTCCTCTGGCTACATGTAGATATATAATCGACAAACATGTTACATAGCTGAGTCTCGGTGGTACTTGCTGACTTGCTTAGAAAGCAAGCAAACGTGGCATGAATGGAACATGGGCCGCACATGCCGACTGTTAAAATTCAAACGGAATAATATAAGAACTCTAGTAAGAGTCTTCCAGGAGATAGAAGAAGAGGAGACTCAACATCATCTACATCTTGTAAGGCTCTTTATAGGAAAAGAATCTCGTCTCGGAAGTTACACAGATACAGCTTGTCGTACTGATAAAGTTCATCAGAAGTACGGGGTGGTTCAGAGAGAAGTCAATGGAGGGAGGGTGAAAGGCCTAGTTGTGTCGTAAGACAGCCACTCTACCTACCAACCTATTTCTGCCATAAAAGCTTCAAATAAAACCTGCAGATACTTGATTATCTTATGATATAGTACTCCACCTAAGTGTCATATTCTTTTCTTTTATCAGCATCACGTCGTCCTTTTTTAACGAAATTATCGTTTGTTACAAAAAAAAATTGTACAAGATATTTTTTTTTTTTTTTAATTTGCCTACTTTTGTAAATATTGTTATTTAATGGCACATACGTTAAATTCGTGTGAAAATTTTTTTTCTTCATTGGATTCATTTAAAATATCTCTTATATGTATAGAATATTTTAATTTTAGGTTATCCACATGATATTTATTTGGGAACTTAACATATTTTGATGCAAAGGCTTTTTAGACCAGAAAATTTTTTTTTGGAAATGCGTAAAGGGTTTTTATATTATATTTTTAAGCACTATTAAGTGAAATTATTTACTGGTTTAAATGTTAGAAATATAAAAGGTTAAAAATTTTTATGAAAAATTAATAATGTTGTTTTTTCAAATGTAGCAAATAGAAACTTGATTAAATTTAATTAAATATATATATATTTTTTTTTTTTGAATTAACAACTGTACAAATTTTTTCCAATTTTTAAAATCTTTTGGATTTATTTCTACACAGCAGTATCCGCATAGATTGGATCGGGCATTGCGTATAATTGTGAGCCAATCACTTGAAGCCCAAATGGTTCGTTTGTACTATAACATATACCGGAATCGGAGGGCATCATGGTACGGCGCGGCAGCAAAAAAAAAACAAATTTATAATTTTTTTTATAAAATTTTTAAATTTTAAAAAATTTTCTATCATTTCACTGTTTGTCTCAGATAAATTGCGCTGTTACCTATATGTATAGTTCGTTAATACTCGAATCAAACAGTAAATTATTAGAGGTACTTTATTAAAAAAAACAACACAAATATATTAATCTGTTTACTGTTTATCACATTATACGTAATTATTTTGTTTTGTTGGTAATGCTTCATCACATTGAGTGTATAGGCATAATTTTGTATGCCACATGCGATTATTTTGCTAACAAATAAAATAACAATTAACTCATCATATTTCTTTTAACTACAAGGAATATCATTATAATATTTTACCAGATGATAAGTGGCTAACTTTAGAACAAAAACTCAATTACGATAATTTCGCACAAAGAGGACGATATATCATAATATTGATGCTAATAGAAAGTATGGACTCATACCACTTATTTCTAACACCGAATAACATTATGCTATGTATAATTACGATATAATTTTACAAAAACATTTAGCAATTTAACTAATATGTACAGAATAAAGCTACGTAGCAGCAATCAAACTTTTTATTGAGAACAAGTTTATGTTGTAAAATTATTTAAAATAGTTTTTCATTACCATGTTCATAGTGGAAAAACTGGAATTTTAACAGAAGTGCCTCGCGGAACTCATTTGACAATTGAGAAACAAAACCATAACGAAAATTGCTCAATAAGTCAACAGAAACTAAAAATGTTTTCCTTTTTGAAAAATCCATGTAAATAAGGGAAAAGGAGAGGACGTACTTCAAAGGTTTCAGATATCAACAACTTAAAACTGCAATTATATCCACCAGCGTCCACCAAAAAGTTCAACAAATTTTGAATGCGGATAATAAGCTCAAATACAACAAGCGTGCTTCTCAACCTTGGATACTACAGAGCCATAAAACCATTCGCGTACGATTTGCTGAAAAACACATGTCATGGGTTGGGGATTGGAAGTCCGTTGTTGTGATGATCAGAAGAAATTTAATATAGTCGGTTCCGGTAGTTTTTAAATATATTGGGGCGATATTCGACGGAAACGAAAAACTCGGCATTCAAGAAACTTCTAAGATAGGTCATTGATGGTATGGACGGCATTTGGCGGGAACAAACATTGAACCCCTAGAAAAGGTTTTAGTTAAGTTTTCCAAAATAAATTTCTGACTAACGTTATATATTCCAGCAGGAATATTCAAGTTAATAAAATACCCTAATGTTATTTTTTATACTTTACTTTTTTCGGTTCAGCATTTTGTTTTATGTATAAGTAGAATTTATTTATCTACATTTGGTAAGCTTTTCTTTCCTCTACTTTTACGAAAAAAAATATCAAATAAAGATTATTGCTTCTGCAAAATAATATACTTATTTCATTGAGTTGTTTCACCGATTTGTATACAATGTTATCAAACATTTTGCGAGATTTGAAATTCTGCCTAAAATTGGTTTTGCCTTTCCCATTATTAAATAACAACAATTCATACAAAACATCGGTTGGTGTTGTCATTATACATAAAATAAATTCATTTCAGCAATCCCCATTTATAAAGTTATACAGTTCATCGTAATTAGTTCTTCAAAACTTGTCTTTTTCTCTTTTGTATTCTCTATAACTGTATGCGAAGCCTTCCCTCTGAAGTAATTACAAAATTTTAGCGTATTTTAAAGCCCATCTATGATTGTGTGAAACACCATAAAAAAATCTATAAAATTCGTAAAGGAATCTCTAGACATAGGTTCTAGATGTATCTGTATCTTTTCCCATTATTTGATACAGTTTCCAATGTCACCAAGCCACGGTACAGTGGTATGAACTAACACAACCGAGACCATATTTAAAAAAACACTGCCTTTTGTAACTTAATTGTATTTTTCATGTATACTGCACAGTCCTGTGCACAAAACTTGCCTGGATTACTTGATACAATTTCGGTAAATAATAACGGACTGTCAACAAATCAACAAATAAATATGTATGTATGTATAGTAAAGCAAATTAAAAGATCACTTTAACTTACGGTACCGATGAGGCCACAAGTGGGAGAGTGAAAAAAATAAGGCAGCTAAAATGACAATGACATGATACTTACAGCTTATTGGCTAACCAAACAACAAAATCGATGAAATACTCGTAGAAACAAGTAGACTGTCAGCTGAAAAGGAATTTTTGTAAAGCAAGAAATAACTATAATGGTGATGGCGTGTGGAATGTCATAAAATAGCTTCGCAGGCGACTTTAGGAAGCGACGATAAAACAACGCAGAAATTAGTTATGAAAGCAAAAGCTTTATATAAAAACTTATGGGGCGTAAATTAGAGGCTTAACTAGCGATATCATTAGATGACTATAGCAACAATATTGTTGAACAATGAAATTGAGTGACAACGGCGAAAACAATCAAAACATTGTGGCACAAAAACAATGACAATACAATTGAATCAAACGTTGACAGGGTATAGAACGCTTAATGTATACGTGTATACGTGTTAATGTGTGTGTGTAAGCGTAGGTATAGTTCACAGTGGGAGGTCAGCATTCAAAAACAATATGCTCCCGGCAACTGTAAGCTAGCTGTCTTGCTGCCAAAAATCAAGCTGATAATGACATGGAAATAATTTCGAAAATATGTTTGCTTCATAAAATAAACAAATACAAGTATGTAAATACATAAGTTCATATACCAACGAGTATATACACACAGAATGAATGAATGTGAACCATGAAACTGCCGGCAACATTGTAAACGCTGATAATGACACAATATAAGTAGATGAAAATGACAAGGGCGAAGGCATAGTTAATAAAGAAGACAGTGAAGTGATGAGGCTGACAGTTCAACAGTGAACTACACAGCATGGCGCCTACACTCGTACTCCCGCAACTCTCAAATGGGTAAGGAAAACCTTAGAAATTTCGCTGAAAAGCCCACTCGTCTTTGATGAACTTGTTTGGGCATTCAATGAAAGCTATACAGACACAAAGGCTCAATATAATCGCAACTCAAACATACATACATACCTTCATATAATTTATACATACATATACATATATAGGTACTTATGTATATGGTATATTGGGCCACCCCGACCAAGGTAGTTGCAAACAAATAAAAACCTTCAAGTTCAAATTAAGTCATTCGCTTTCGCTCCCCCTCTGATTGACTGCATGCCATAAATGAAGTGTTCATCATAAGACAGCAACCGCAATCTACCTTTTATCCACTCCACTTATTCACCTTTATTGTTGCATAGGCTGCTTAAGCATATTTCGTGAAGTTGTCATCAATTTTTACGCTTCAACACCTACTGCCTGTAATTGCAGATGATAAGCATCGCTTTTTGCTCTTCTGTAACTGTCACTCTGCCGTGGCAGCCGTTCTTCCCGTTTCATTGTATTGTAGTTGTGAGTGGGTGTGTCTCTGGTGCTAACGGAGGTCGCTCGTCATTCAAACTGTTGACAGCTGCTTGACGCTTTATGCTTGCATATTTTAGCTGTTTATTTATTATGCTGGTCTTGTATAAAGTTATTATGAATTATTGTAAATCAATGTTATTATCAATTGTTAGGGTTCTATATATACATATTCACTTATAAGCATAAATGGTGGGACAAGCATTCGCTTTATAGGCATGTACTACTTGAGCTGAAAAGACTTTCATCTAAAAATGAAGGAACGTTTTTATACCCTAAACAGGGTATATTAAGTTTGCCACGAAGTTTGTAATACCAAAACAGGAAACGTCGGAGACCCTATAAACTTTGCACAAATTATTATTTGCCAGAACTGTATCATCTCCGAATAAATCATTTAGATCGGACTACAATAGTACAATACATAGCTGCTGATGCATATTGATCGATCAAACTCTATTTTTCGGTGCAACTGAAGTTAACGTTCTTTCTTGTTTTAGCTAAATATGGGCTTATTCTTCGACATAATCCGCAACCAAACGGTTCTCTTACATTTCGATTTCCGCTCGTTAGTGTGAAGCTTATTCGAGTGAAATCCAGCGAGCCACTTTTTGAGACTGGAAAAGGAGCTTCAAAAGCTTGTCTGGCGCAATTTAAATTAATACATGAACTCAAATCTCTCTTCACTCAATCTTTTTAACGCAATCGAGGTATTTCTTATTTTTTCCTCCTCTTCTGCATTCACTAATATTAATAAGTTATAACTTCAAATATCGAAGCAGCTGTATCTTGGCACCAAGTCATGCGACATTCGCCGCTAATAATGCTTCAAAACACACAAAAAGCCAACCATACTTCTGCATTTTTTAATTTTGCTGTTACTATAAGCAATTGAACAACGTTTTTACATTTCGAGTTCTTAAGTATAGTTATATCAAAATAGAGCGTTTATTTGCGCACTCTCAATGTAGCGTATTAGAGTTTGAGCATTTCACGAGTTCGTCAAACATTTTTAACACACTGTTAATTTTTGTCTCTCCTCAAAACTAAGAAAAACTTGTTGATATATAGTAAATAATATTGAAACTTTTTAAATTACCAATGAACTAACTGTGTTCCACAAACTTCTGCAAAATATTTGACCAAATTTTATTCTCTTGTGCGATAATTTATAATTATATTAGGTGAAGTAAAAAGAAAACCATTATTTTTGGATGAAATTGAATGCTTTAATTATTATTTTTCGTATACAGCCTGATTCAAATGATTCCAAATGGTGTTTTGTGCAATGTTTAGGTTCTGGACAATCGTAATCGATGTTTGGGCTCGGCGATTTCGATTTTTTCGATAATTGGTCTTCCAGAGCGACGAAACTAAAATTGTATATGATTGGCTGTTACAGTATCAGGACTACAAATGCTATTCACATCTTCAGTTGGCTTGCGTTTTCGCCCTTCTCGAAGAAAAACTGTAAAATTTATCTTTGCCGGTGTCGGTCTTTGACAAAACTGAATCAACCAATCACAAAACTGTCAGAAAAGCTTTTCTAGTACGAAATGTCATCTTTCTAACGCTAACCCGATCGGACTTATACAACGCCGAGATACAGATATATAACGCCATTTATTGGAAAAATAATGGACAATGTCTCCTATAGTTCATTAAGTTTTAATGCACGGTGCCACGGTAAATCCCTATTCCATGTTACCAATTGGACAACTATCAGAAAGAGTATCCAAGGCCATTAATAAACGTTTCCGAAGATATCAACTCGATGTTTCCATTAAAATTTCTATATTGAAGTATGATAGATATATCCTAAAAAGGCTATTGTTAAAATCTGATCTATTCTTGTGTTGCACCTATAAAAAAAAAGTATACAAAGGAAAGCTATTTTCTCAAGAAGCAAATAAGCCCTTGATTGCGAGTTTAATTCCTGCAACTTCAAGTAAGAAAGAAAGCATTCGCCCAAATATTTTTCATGAGCGTTAGCCGGTGTCCGTTCCGGTTCCATAGATATAAATAAATATAATATATAAATGATGAAATATGTAGAAAACTTATTTTGACGGAAGTTAAAGACAATGTTGTCTGGAAGAAGGCAATCGATATACTCGACTGTCCAACTTTCGCTAAATGGAATATCTGTATATCCCACTTTTAGTCAACCGAAAGATTTGACTAAGAAACTTAAATAGAAACTAACCACCTCAGCAGATTTGTAATGAGCTCAAAGCGCTTTACGAGAGTCTCTAGATACATACCTCGAAGTTTGGCAATATACTGGTGTTTCAACAGTTCGTGTGGAATACACTTGACCTTCATGGGGGGTCATCCAAAAATTCACATTTTCTTCATCAAAGCTTTAAGCTTAATAGAATTTTATTTACGCACATATACATACATATATTTATAAAAAATAAAAACAAAACAAAAAAAGATTTCCTATAAATGACACCTTCGACGCTGTGCCTTTGTGTGCCCCTGGATGGGCATATTTGCAATGTAATAAACAACCAAAATCTATTCACCTGTAAAGTAAATATTTTCTCAATAAATAATCACACAAAAATAACAAGAAAAACAAGCAAACATTTTGCTTGGCAGCAGCAAACAATGGCAAAACATGAGAAAGTACAATACAAAAAGTGAGAAAATAAAAAGCACATTGCACAAAAAGAGAGCAGTGCAGACAAAATGAAGAAAAAAGCAAGAAAACGAGCACGTAAATGGTGTAAAATTGACACACGCATTGTCGCACACTCAAACACCCAAGTTTTACAAGTGTGTTTATATATCATACATATATACAAGCATACCTTCACAGTTTATACCCCTATCCTTAGCTATATAGCTGTCGAATTGTAAAGGACATGTAGAGCGATTTAGTTGTTTTGATTTTCCGCTTTTTTGAAGTGAATAAATCGTTGGAGACTTGGGTTCATGACTTCAGCTATATAAGTATGTGTGTATAGCTGAGCAGCGCCGCCATTGTTATTGTTCACCGTTGTTATTTGTAATATTTCTGCTCCCGGCTACATTATATTTTATTATCCTGTTTCGTTGTTGTGTCGCTAAACCTTGGCTTTCGCTTGACATCGTGCCACTTTCGACGCGCTCTTTAAAACCACCAGCAACAATTGCCGTAAGGTGTTGCCATACTGCTGCCATATTTTAACAATTTTTGGAAATTGTTATTACAATTTTTTTTGGGTATTACTAGCAGCTTCTAAAGATATGTTTGTGCGTCTGTATTTGTATAAGAAAATGCTACTCGTCTTTTGTAAATCTGCTACATTGACTATTTTACACATTTCTTCATCGTTTGTTATTATTATAATTTATACAGTTTTTTGCAGCGTCAAAAATATTTTCTTTTACACAATACAGTTTGTGAAAAGTTGATAGACGTGCTCATACATATGTGTATACAAAAGTATGAATATATATGTTGAAATTTTATGCTTCAATGAGACGTGACCATCCGCCAAGCTTCTAACTGAGTCAGAACTTCTTCAAACTGAATTTTTTCAGAAGTTACTATTGTATTTATAAGGACAATCTTTATATTGTTGTGCATAAACGAGGTACGATGGATAATTTGTTAGAAATTATGCAGATCAATATTTCCTAAAAGAAGCTATGCAAAGTAGGATCACTCAGTGAACTCAAAGCGATGATACAAGTTTTAATAATTGTTAATATTTGATAGTGTGATGTCAAAGTTAGTCAAAGAGTCCTCACAAGAAATAAGAACTAGTTACTTCACAATCAGACTCGTTTTGGGGGCCTGATCATAGAGGATTCGTTGGACACTGCAAAGCCGATGAGCTGGTAAGAGAATATCTGTCCTCACTAAAAATAACATCAATCTACTTCAGCAACAGACTCATCTAAGTGCCTGGACATAATGGAAACGCAAAGTCGATATGCTGGCAGGAGAAACGCACACATCGTAGTGGGAACGAGTTAAGTCTCCGTTGTCATCTTGCATTCTAGCACTAGACTCGAGTTCCACCCCTGCAGGCAACGGCCAGTTTCTGTGCAATTGCGAGATCCATCTGGACTAGAGTAGAAGCCAGAGTTCAAAGATCTTGTCAGAAAAGTCAAAGTGTCAAAGTTGTAAGGAAGAAGTTGAAGTGAAGTGACACTTTTTTTTCATTGTCCAGCTTTCGCAAGACTGAGATTGGAACATCTCGTCATTCATATTTTGGGCAAACTAGAAGACATAGCCGAAACGACATTAGCCGCCTCAACAATTTTGTGGGAGTTTTAGTTAACACAACGGACTGGCATTCTAAGATGACCAAGTGAGATTCCTGTTTGGTTTTATTCTAACCTAATCTGTGATTCATAATAATATGCTAAATCTCCCATTAGTAAATCACTCAAGCATCTAGATTTTGTCAAAGCCATTAAATATTCGCTTTAGTTTACATACAGCACACCTTTATAATCAAAGCAACAAAATTCGGCAATTTTTGGAAGAACTTAAGCCATCATACTCCTGAGTATTAGCCAGGTATCTAGTAGACACTGTTGAAAAAGGTACAGACCTATAAGAGCACTCCACTTCTGATAGTGACAGAATACTCTTAACACCACCTACTTAACAAAGCACAAATGCTTCTTAGTAAGAGACATAGTGAATTTATCTTCACATTGTCTAGAAGGATTTCGTCAAACTCACCCTAGAAATATCAAAATAATCTTTATAAACTATACTGACGACGTACTACATCCGTCGACGCATTTTAACACAAGATACTTTACGCCCATCACAGTCTCTATCGGTATGACATTCTGGGGGTGAACTGAGCATTAATCACAGAGCAAGAACTCTCCCTCATGGGACACGTGTAAGACTAGTATATTCACAGGATCAGTCTCATAGCGTGTTCAACACTTATTTGACTTTATTTACATTTCTAAGGCCCATCTACCTAATATCTTAAAAAAATTGGTCGTTTCCTGGGCCTTCCGTTAGATGTTAAAGATCACAACGTTTACTAATGTTACAGAAACGAAGAACTTTCAAAAGAATCTCCAAAACTTTGCGAATATATCGGACATGCCTCGTATAAAACTCCATCAAACTAAAGGCAATTCTTCTGCTGCCAACACATGTTCTGTTATCACAGTCAATTCACAGAGACGTCGCTGAGAAGAAAGATGCTCCGCACTGGAGAGAGAGGAGATGACCGGGAGTGCGAAAAATGCTTTCCTAAAGTGTTAAGAAGCGTCGCCATCATGGTCTTGTCGATTTTCCACAATACTGCAGTACATTGATTTATTTGCACATTTATTTATTTATGTATTTTGATTTTCGCTCAAGCACTTTTTCGCACTGACTTAGTACACGTTCGAAATCTCTTCAGTCATTCTTACGAACCTTCGACGCATTCAAGTGGCAAGCTGAGCAGCATTCTATTGACATGGCAAAGCAGCAGTCGAACGAGGTGTGAAACGTTTCGGGTGCACAAAAGTCCCGTAAAGGTGACAAATGTCGATAATGTGTTGTAATTTAGTTGAAGGATTTTCGAGTGGCATTTGGTTTGCCCTCTAATCCAATCCCTTCCCACTCTCTCTCTCTCTCTCTCTCTCTCTCTCTACCGAAACAATAACGGACTTACTCATGCGACTAACAATATAAATGGGAAGTTGATGGAAAAGGATATGAAAGAACGATTTAACAGCTGTTGATAGGAATATGATGGGTGTTTCGAAATAAAAATGTATGCGCTCACACAAAAAAGAGCAAGGGAGTTGTTGAGGAGTAAGGCAAAAGCAAAGAACAATAAATTTACAGTAATGCCAGCGGCTTGAAGTACGTCGGAGACAAATCGCAAACCATCTGTAATACAACTAAATAAACTGCTTGGGTGGAGATTTGATTTATGTGTATGTGTGTTTAAAAAATATGTTAGCTAAAAGTGTAAAAGGGGTTCACTCATGATAAATCTAACATACAGTTATGTATGCTAGCTAATGTTGGGTGGCATTTAAGATAATACCGTTTGTCATTAATCACAAGTATCATCTAAGCGCTTTTCACCATTCGTGCTTTTTTCGAAAAATTTAAATGTACAGAAAATTATGTAGGAAGGAACATAATGAGAGAACAAATTTTAAAGACGAGGTTTTTTAACATGTCATTATTACTGTCAACTGGCTCTTTACAAATAGAGTCCAGGCTTTGACTGACATTGAAAATGAGCAATTTTCCTTACATACCCAAGAATTTTCGAAAGATAGATTTTGAAAATCAGCTCCTTCAGCAGTTTCAGGAAAATCACTCCGAAAGTCACTTCTTGTGCTTTTATACTCTAGACTGCAATGAATTCTACAAACTCTTCAAACACCACCCCATATTGTTTCTCTAATAGCTTCAGCAGCCATTTTGGTTTCAATTAAGTGAGGTTCTAAGGCTGATCCCAAACAGAGAAATCTCATTTTGACAGTTACAGTCTATTTTCGAAACCTAAAAATTCGCTTTAGAGAACGCGCCTTGAGTCCATTGATGCAATATAAAAAAATGGTCAGACAAATTTTGGCGTCGTAAACAAACACCTGCTAAACACACACTAATTGACATATGAAGATCAAACTTCACACGAATTTCAAAAAGGTTATACCAATCACGCAAAATTTTTTTTAACGATTCAATTGGCGCGCGCAGTCTTAATGTACCCGTCCCGTCCGGGTCAATTTGCATATTGAGTGTACAATCGCAATACAAAACAAAGATAGACTTTCCTCCACTGCTTCTGGAAATGTATAGTATTAATATGAACCATAATAATAAAATAAAACTTAATTTGAGTAGTTACCAATAAAGCGTAAACAAATATTTGCACATTTAAATTTATAAGTTCACACTTAGTATTCATTATTTGAAAAAAATTTTTATCATATTCATATCGCAAAGAAACCTTACCATTTAATTTGCAGTTATAATTTAGCAGAATCGCTCTGCCATACGCTGGAAATAAATTACTCGTATCTTATGTAAGTAGCCAACCTTGTATGCACGAGTATAATATGTAAAGTACACAACTGTCAATTGTTCGCTTTATCAATTATCTGCACAGTTTTGTGTGCTGTTGTAGTTCCTGATTTTCACACACACAAAAACATATTTTCGATGTTCCCTGTGAGGCATAGGGACAATAGTTACTTCATAATTATTTTATTATTCAGCTGTAAATATAATCAATGTTCATATAGAATTATAATTAAATAAAATAGCCCTGTTCGATTTGTCACTTATCTGCGCGCAATATTTGAACTCAGCTTTATTTCACCTGCGAGAGCATCAACAACACTATCTAATTTTTAGCAATACAATTCTTTATTTGAGTGAAGTTTTATCATTTAAATAAATTAATTTGGCTTTGATTATGCAGTCTAGTGATTTAGACCTGTTGTCTATTCGATTATCCTCTTTCCGTGACTTGGTAAAACAACAGCTATAATTAAGGATACATATAGCACAAACTAAAAAACGGTTTTTAAACCACTAAAGTCTCTTAGTGTTTCATCAAAGATAGTCAAAGAATGCTTTGATCTCTTGATGGATCGAACATCCTATTTCACGATAAACCTGCAATGGGTTCCAGCACATAGTGATATACCTGGTAACTGTGAAGCAGTTAAACTAGCCAGAACAGGCACCACCCTACAATTAAACTTCAAAAGAGAGGAAATTTATATGCCTCTGTCTGCTTGTACATATCTAATTCACAAACTTGTTATAAAGATAGCTGAATCTCGGTGGAGTCAATCCTCTTCTTACTTAACAAGCAGGCAAACGTGGAATGACTTGACTTTACTCTAGTAGGACTTGTCAGGAGGTAGAAGAAGATACGAATTCAAAGCTTTGTGCATAGAAACAAATTTTAACTATGGGTCAAGGATTTCTTGAAGATGTTTCGGATGTTGCACAGATAAAACTTTTTGTATTGATGAACGTCTTCAGAAGCACGATGTGTTCTGGTTCAGAGAGGATATAATAGAGTGAAGCGACTTTAGTTCAAGTGGTTTTACAATAGGTCTCCTAAAGGTCTAGGTGCGCCATCGAACAACCACTCTACCTTCCTACCTATATTATTGCAAATAGGTCGTACTTTTTTTTTAGAACAACCGGGCATTTGGTTGGTTGCCAGCTGGTAAACCGCAAACAAATGTAACATCGCTTTTCACAAGTTTACATAAGAAAGAAACAACGAACGAACAAAAACCTTGCAATTGAACTTTGGTTATAACTTAATTCTATCTAGTTGAAGTCTTTGTATTTATCTGTAAAGTGATGTAGAGAATCGTTATCAATAAAAACTGTATTTCGAACTTTTGCTGATACGTTGTTTTGTATTTTACGTAACGATATGACTTAACATTGGTCAGCTTGGAAAGCTCATTGAACTTGAACTATTTTTCTATTGTAAGATCTGGAGAGTCATAGAGCAATTGCTTGGTCATTTCACCACAGTCATATTCCAAGCAGCTGTAATACTTTTTATTTGAAGAGAATCCAATTCAATCTGCATTAATTCTTATGATGCCTGTCCCTGTGATAACTGCTGTCTATTAGAAAATATCTGTCTTTGATATTTTAAATTGTTGCAGTGTTCTTAATAAATTATACCCATGCCAAAGTTGTTCGCAGTGCTTCCGTATATACTCATTTAACCTTTGTTTTGTGGCCTAGGCTTAGTTGCTCAAATATTCTTTTGATTTGTCTTGATGGGCATCCAAATATATCTGCCTCAAATTCTTTATATTGTCTCTCTCAGTCAGTGATAAAGACAGCAGTTGACTGTCAGCTAAGACTAGTAGTGCTGCCACGCCAATTCAAGAGAGCTGTGTGCGACTTTTTTTTTATTTTGTACTGCTTTTTTTACATCATAATAACAAACAAACAACAGAATCCATAAATCCATACTCTCTTCAACAACTTTAAAGACTGCTGTTGAGTTGAGTGTTTCTTTGCTCGGATAAAAATTTGAGTCTGTCTCGGCTACCTAGAACCAAATGTTGTGGGAACGCCCTTTCATTGATAATTTTCAAAATCTGATTAAACCATGTCAATCTAATATCCAAATATGCCTCAATTCGAGATTCGCGGCAATGCGAACTATTCTCTTCAACTCTTTACAATTAAATATTTTAAGGTGTCGCGCAGGGTTGCCCCCCACGCACTTGTGAAACCTTGAGTACATACATACAGTATGTACATAGGTATATAAATGGTACGTGTTTTAACACATGTTGTATTCAGTTGCAAACAAAAATAAAATATATTTAATTTCTGCCGTATACATCAGCTGTCATATTTAATTGTAATTATAATTTATTCCATTTATTGTTAATAATGCATGCATCATTTCTTTTCCAATATCTCTCACACCACAAACACACACACACTCATTTACATACTGTAAGTCTATATTTACACATATTGTGTATGTAGGTGTATCTACATTATTTTTCGCACTTTTCATTTTCATTTGCATATCACCCATTGTTCAATAACACTTGCTGTTGATATTGATGCATTGGCATTGAGGAATCCACCTCTACGCGCCCGCACAATGGCTCACGTTACATTTGTTTTTATGCTAACGCTACTGTAATGCTAGTGTGATGCTATTGTTTTTTCCGCTTCAGCAACAAAAACGTGAAATAATTAAATTGCAATATTTTTCGCAATAATAATTGAAGAAATTCTACAAATTATATTTTACATATTTTTACAAGCGAATATATCGTATTTATTGACGTATATACAAGTCGACGTGGTATTCCAAAATATGTGAAATGCGATAAATGTTCTGTTTTCTCATAACGGTAATCAATATAACGGGCAAAATTGTGGTAAATCAAAAAAAAACGTTAACTTCAGTTGCACCGAAGTTTTAATAGCCTTCCCAGGTAGTTTTCTTATAGCATAAAAGGGTATAGAGAACTTTAACCTGTTTTTGATCAGTCAGTTTGTATAGAAGCTATATGCTATACATTCTTCGCAAATTGTACCGTAGTCTTAGACAAAAACTTTCGCCAAATTACGTGAAGATATCTTGTCAAATAAAAAGTTTTTCATTCAAGAACTTAAATTGGATTAGTCAATTTGCATAGTAGCTATATGCTATAGTGGTCCGGTATCGATAATTACGACAAATAAGCAGCTTCTCGTATTAAAAAGGAAGTATGCCAAATTTCAGATTGATATCTCAAATACTCTCGGGACCTCGCGTATATACAGATGGACAGGCAAACGGACATGGCTAAACCGGTTCATCGCGCTGCTCATAAACATTTATACTTTAACATACAAGTATATGGCGTTTCGTGTTGGGCGTTTAAAACTTTCTTACAAACTTAATATATTCTATTCAAGATATAAAAATAACTTAACAAACGTAAAATTCAGTGGGAGGTAGATAGGTAGAGTGGCACCTAGGCCTATAGTACGCCCATTGTGTTAACACCGGGACTAATGTTCCCTCACTCTATTGTCGCTCTAATCCAACCTGTGCTTCTGATGAAGTTCATTGTAGTATAAATAGTTTTATGTGAGCAATTTCCAATCGTCTAGGAACCCACAACCGATAATTGCAATTATTTTCCTGTATAGAGCCTTACATTCGCAGTGTTTGACTCCGCCGAGACTCAGCTAGATTTAAAACATGTTCGCTGATTAAATGTTTACAAGTTGCCAGAGTCATAAAAATTCAGTATTTTTGAGAGGCTAATTGTAGAATGATGCCTGTTCTGGCTAGTTCATTTGCTTCACAGTTACCAGTGATATCACTATGATCTGGAACCCATTGCAAGTTTATCGTGAAGTATAATGTTAAGTCCTCTTATAGATGATATGGCTTTGATGAAACCATAGGAGACTTGAGTGCTTTCAAGGCCGCTTAGCTATCCGTATATATGTATAGGTATATGCTCCTTGTTGTGAGCACACTTTTTGTCAATACAACAAGGCTTTCTTTGATTGCTGTGATCTCCGCTTGGAAGACACTGTAGTGGTCTGGTAACCGGAAGGCGAATTTGGTATCTAATTTTGCTGAAAAGACATCACCTCCCACTCGATTATCTTGTTTGGACCTATCAGTATAGATGCTCATCCTTACATTCTTGGCCAACTCGTCCCTTTCCCCCTCCTTTCTGGTATGAATAGCAATATCAGTGGGAAGATGGATCAAAATTTGGCTTAGATAAATTGGTGTAGGATAATATCGCAAAAATATTCATTTATTTTTGATTCTGCCAAAATGAGCAAAATTTAGGAGCCCATCGCTCGCGAAGCGCAATAGTATTAAAATATTTGTTCAAAGTGATCCATTGCTCGGATGGACGTATGAACAGACAGCAATCCGCAATTTGATTATTTTCTTCCAACTAAAGATATATCAACTCACTAAAAACACTTCAGAAGCATCAAATTATATAATAAAGATGCTACAGAATAGGGTGCAAGCGAATCGACACTTTTAGTACTTAACTTAGCCCACTTTTCGGTAAAATCCCATATAACTATTCGACAAATTTCATTTGGTATATAACATTACCTTGCCATCTTTATATTATTCTCTGAAAATAGGCGAAATCAGACTACAACCACACTTAATTTCCATATAACGCAACAACATCAACTTTACGAGTACAATTGATCCGGCACTAATGAAGATATTGAAATGGAGCTTTCGAAAGGTGATATTTCTCATTCACTGCAGGAGTAAAAAATGTTCCCTCACAACCTTCATTACTTGTTTTAAAATATATAATACTTATATATCTATGTATATACAATAACTCTATATATATCTCGTTTGGTGTTGATTGTTAAATATAACCATTAGTTAAACAAATTTATTACACTCTTTGCAACATGTTGCGAGAGTATAAAAACTTCGCGCTTACAGTAAAATATCAAACGTTTCGAATGTGAGACAATAATATCTACTTAATTGATAGTAACACAGTTGGCGCAAAATTTTTAAACTATCTCAAAATTAATTGGCAGTGCAATTTTCAATGAAATTAAATATTTTTGCGACTTTCTTCGCACTGGTGTCGCTGCCGTTGTAATTTCGCAGTAAATCACAATTAATGCCAAACTATGGAAATAATATTATTAGCTTAAAAGCAACGCCGAAGACATTGAAAGCATCTGCTTCCAACCAAGTTGAAAGCAGCCAGCGGGATAGCAAATGCACAATCTGGCCAATATCTACGTAAACGCGGAAGGCGGTTTTGAGGTTTCTACAAAGTTCTGTTGCGAACACTCTACATTTTGTAAGGATAAACTTTTCGTTTAAAAGACTAATGTATGTACATATGTATGTCTAAGTGTAACGAGTGCTTGCACTTTTTTCAGCTTCCTTAGATTTTTTTTTTTTGGATATCGTAAAAAGAATAACTGGCAAAAGTGGAAAGATTTTTTGTGTCCTAGTTTTTACGCAACGGAAAATATTTCGCATATTTGAATATATTTTCTCATTACACACTAACATTATTATCTTTATACATATAGCTACCACCCCGGAGCCACTCTTTTATTATTTATTTTGTTAAATTTCAAATCAAACCAAAGAGGAAAATGCAGTCCGTAATTGGCATCAATTTACAATTAACTAATCCAGCAATTAATATTTAAATTACATGAAATTGAATTGGTAAAAAAAACAGTACGTGTGGCACTCGGAGACTGCCGCGGTAAAGCTATTGGATGGCATTTTTTTATCAACTTATGCAATTATAATTATTTATTAATTTGGTGATCGATAAGAAAACCAATTTTTTTCTTTTATTGAATAAATGAAAAGTTAATATTGTTTAAATGTTTTTATTATCTGACAATGTGTTCGTGTTAGGTTTATTTCCGTTACGTAATTTCTTGATTCGGTCGCCGCGCCCAAAACCTGCTGTACTCGTAAAAGCTATGCAATTGGTTAATAAAATGCTTTTGTCTACAAGTGTCTTTTTGCGATGATGGCAGAAGCTAAAAATTGAACAACTTTCTTATGTTCTTTCTGGAAGGGAAAAGTGTCAATCACGCAAACCGGCAAACACAAAAAGTAGTGACAAATGGTAACATAGTTCTTGTCGATTTAAAATATTTTGCAATTCTCAAATATTTTTCCATGGCCCGCAAAATCTGCGTCGATATATATGCCTGCTCATACAAAAACATTTCCCATGAATTAATTAGTGTACATATTTACATACATATGTTACATGTAGACAGATATACAAGCATTATGCGTGTTTGGCTTATTTTTGTTACAGAATTTCTTACTTCGGTCGCCGCGCTCAAAGCCCACAATAAAAACTATGCAATAGCTTAATAATAATGTTACAAATATTATGACTCCGAATATTAAATAATTAATTTTTATTAATTAAATTTTTATTAAATTCCATTTTTTTATTTACCACAAAAAAAAATTGCATCTAAATATTATTATTTTGGAATCACCCCGCTGTCTTTTCAATTTATTTGTTCCGCTTGAGATATGGCGAAATACGCATAAAAGTATGCAAACATTTTGCGCATACCATGTGATCGTGTTAGGTTTATTTCCGTTACGGAATTTCTTGATTCAGTCCTCGCGCTGAAACCCGCGTTGGTAGCTATGCAATAGCTTAAAAATATTAGTATCTTGCTATAAAATGTCTAAAGAATACACCAATATTGCGATATTTAAAGACGGAGGGAGGTGCTTGGACCTCCTCTGCTGGAGAGTCACTTGAGGTTCTTATGAATACCCACCTTCCTCAATGACTGCCTTTCTTGACATAAAGACAGCTTTAAACAAAATAGAATTAAACACGATCATTGCGTCTCTGACACATGGCGGCATAGAAAACGTGGTTTGCAGATAGATACAATCGATGTATATAAATAGAATAACGCCTCAGCGACACGAACAATTTATGTAAGCAGAGAGACTCCTCAAGAAGGTTTTTATGGCTCAGCAGGATCTTAATATCTCTCTCTATCCATCTACCAAACTCAGCTGGCATCTTCCAAGCGGAAGTACAAGGCATAGAGAAGGCTTGTGAAGTTCAACTGAATAATTACAGGGATATAGAAAGCTACACAGATAGCGTTGTCGTCGCTAAAGATTTTTTCCAGCGTAGTAGTAAATGTAGGAAGACTGTAAGCTCACTGGCAGGTCAACTTCACTTGGCCATAATTTGGGTTTCCAGTCACAGGAACGTTTTCGACAACAAAAAAGTAGACGAGTTGGCCAAGCCAGAAGTCTCTGTAAAAAAATCTAAGGCAGAGATAATACCGAGCCTGCTAGAAACGATCAAGAGAGAGAGAACAGATGGAACCAAATGCAAGATAGCAAAGCAAATATGGCCAAAATATGACAACACAAGAACTAAGGACTTACTAAATAGGTACAGAAAAGTAAATGGAGATCACGCGTTAAAAATGGGAATGTCCTTTGCCGCAGCTGCAAGCTCAAAGAGAGAAAGGGAACGGTTCTACATTTATTCTGTGTGTATCCAGCTCTACCACAAATCCTTGGAATTCATCAGATACATTTTGTCTAGCTACAAAAAGCATAACGGAGATCAGTAGTTTCATTGATGGTACCAAATAGTTGGAACAAAACGCACAAAGCACGGCTGAAAGAAACCATGTTGCTTATATTGCTATGTTAAGATCACGCTTAACCCTGACAAAAAAATGTGAGTATGGGAAGCGTGAGATGTTTGCAGGCAGAAATACCATCTGAAAGTTTTTCATGCCTACTTTCTGCTCTCATCTAAAAACTTTCAAAATTAGTAATAATTAATCAATTTTTCCTGGTGATATTTTGATCGCTAATATATACAAAATTGATCTAGACTTTCCATTAGCTTCCATTTACCCAAATACCGACTTTCCTTATGTACCAAATAATATTTACGTAAATATATTAATATAATGACAAAGCAGAAGAATGTACTCGTATGTAGAATAAGATATAGTTATAACTTTCTAACTCTTTTGTTCGTTATTTAAAACATTTTGTTTAAAAAATCGTCCGCTATTTCGAATACCACAGCATCGGCACCTTCAAAAGCGCTTTGTCATAGTGCAGTAAATCAAAAGAGGCGCTAGTGTTGGTCACTCCATCATCAAGTATTATTTGTATGTCAACTAGAGCTCACCAAAGCGACTACATGTAAAACCACTCAGCATGATTTTCACACTTCTCGACAAACTCAAATAAAAGGATTAAAGAAAGCAAAAATTCAAAGTAAAAAGCAAACATATCTACTTGTATACACTCGTATATACGAGTATAGAGGCAAATGATGGCAGAGATGTGTCTAACTCTAAATACTATACACTTTTCACCAAGGCCAAATGATAGAGCTGGTAAAAATAAATTATGCCATTGGTCTGGACAGACTGAAAATGTTCAAATGACTAAAAAAAAGCCGAAAACAAAAGAAAGTAGATTACAATCACTTCAAAAGTATTAGTAAAATATTCAATAAAACAAAGGTTTATTTTGCGACATATGTCGAATGTACTATTGATAGAGAAGGATTAATGAAAACAAAACTCAAAGAAAACAAATAGATTTTGGTACTGATGTTAAAAACCACCCTAAACACCGCTTAATTGAGACATAACCGTCAAATTTTAAACTTTCAACCTTAACCTCAATTTAAAGAAGCAGAGCAGTGGCATTCTAAAATATTAATGTATGTTGTAAAAAATATAAAAAAATTGCTTATATAATGAAGAACAAACGCAAATTCTACTGCAAAAGGGAAGGTGGGGATATAAAGGCTATAAAGGGTGATTTTTGAAGCTAAGCATTTTCCGAATAGATAGCTGTCAAATTATCTGTCAAAGTATAAATATATTTTTGACATTTATGTACAAGTACAAAGTTTCAATATTTGAAAACTCCTGTTCTGTAGATCAAGCTTACGTTTGTTACGCTTTGAGATGGAAACAATTCTGTACGACGCTCCAAGCTCTTTCTATCTACCAAAAATTACGATCTGGTGTTTTTAGATCTAAAATGTATGGACTTTGGATCTAAAGATGGAACTAGAGTTTTCTAATTAACGAGCTATTGGTGATTAAGAGAGTTCCTGCGGGAAAATGCAACAAGATATGAAGCAAGAAAAACTGTTTTTGGAACTAATTTTTGTAGATTTAATAAAATATATACTACTAACATTAGATCTTTAACTAACTTAACTTGACTGACTATTATTCCATTGTTTCAATATTTCGATTATGCGTTGGAAATCTACTGTCCTATATATAATTAAATAACTTCTGGTGATTAAAAATGGATCTATTACGACGTCTCTATACGCAAGAAATCATATTTGAAACTTGGCCAACCAGCTCAATCCACGGCAAGACCGAATATCCACTCGCCAAGCTAATGCTCCATATTTGTTGGTATCAGAAGGGAGTTCTTTATTATAAGCTTTTAAAGCCGTGTGAAGCCCAAAATGGAGAATGTCAGGACTTTGCGACTAGACACGAGGCAATAATTCCTCACCATGACAACGCTCAGCCTCATGTTGCAAGACCGGTTAAAAACTATTTGGAAAATAGCGGCTGCACAGTTTTACTCACCAGCTGTAAAGCCAAACCTTGCCCCTTCTGGCTACCATTTGTTCCAGTCGATGCAGAACGCCATCGCTGGAATATGGTTCACCTCAGAACAGAGCACCAAAAATTTGCTTGATTCGTTCTTGGTCGCTAAGCCGGCGCAGTTCTTTTGGGATGTTATCCACAAAATTGCTAGAAATATGGAAAAATATGATAGAATCAAATGGGCAATACTTTTTCAAAAATAAACGATAAAATTTTGGAAAATTGTGCAAGATTATAGTTATAGTAAGTGATCTAATACTATTTTTTTTATTAAAAAACCAGCAGTCTTTTTGCCGACATGCCCAAAATTCTGTTGAAACACACATACAATACAGTTTTTGAAATATTAACGCCAAAATATTGTCCATTTATTTCTTTTTTCTGTGTTTTATTTGAAATAAAAGTTTCATACTTCTAAAAAGCACCCTTTAGCGCATTCAATACTTTATATATTTACTTGTTAATAAAAGGAATCAACAGCAACAAAAAAATATGGTAGGTAAATAAAAAATGTTAAATTGTCCTGCAGCGTTTTCTCTACAGCCTACAACTACAATTTGAAAATAATGCACTTGTAACTGAGTATCGCACCATTTGCACCAGCCTGAATGGTTGAATATCCAAATGTACTCTTAGAAACTATCAATGACTGTGTTAAAAGCATTTTGTAATAAATAAGTCGAAATGCAATCAGTTTTTCAATGGAACATTGTCATGAAAAGCATAAAAAGTGAATTGAAAAAAGTGTAAAATATTTCATGATAAATTGCGCTCAAAAAAACAAAATACAATAGATTCGAATTAAAAGCTCGAGTGTACTTTATGTGGAAAAGTGTTTAACATATTCATGCTCAATAGTGCGAAAATAGATCATCGCACACTTGAGCCTGAATGCTATTATTGGAACTATTTCAAATGTTTGTTAATATTTGTAGGAATTATTGTTAATGGATTATTTGAAAGAAATGTGGGTATACTTCGAAATTTGTTTAGATAAGTTAGGTTTAGGACCATTATAAAGAAAAAGGAAAATTATGTAACAATTAGGATTTGAATATTACAAAAACTCTCTGGGGTGTAGGGGTCAAACCACCGCTATTTACTAAAATGACAAAAATCAGGTCACCATAAATACCCCCACAGACCTTTTATCATATAATTCGCAAATTTTTCCTTCAAATTTGTTGGGTAGTAATATTATTGAATCTTGTATTTTCCCGAATAATATCTGATCAAATTTGACCCAGACGTCACCTTCAATAATGGCCTTTTGGAGCAAATACAAGCATACCAGCTGTTAATCCAATTTTCTATCACTTGTTATAAGCCTCGGCTGTTATGGCCTTCAGCGAATTGTGGTCTTTACGGTTTCGGCGCCTTGCTGGAAACCCATTCGCTAGATTATTGCACGCTTTCGACGTCATTTTCATAAAAGCACATCTCGTTACCAGTAACGATGACTTTTAAGAACTCTACTTCGTGTAGTTTTAGCAAAAGATTCAGGTCTTTGTGTACGAGTCCAGCATTGACGATAATAACATTGTATTGAGTCGATCCATAAAAGAAGTGGTAATTCTCTGCTAGCTCTCTAATGCCGACACTACGATTTTCAAGCATTGTTTCTTTAACTTTTTCGATGTTAAAGCCATTATTAGAGGGCGATAGATGACACGCATAAGGCAATTTTTCGATGACTTCAAGACCTTCCCTGAATGCTTTGTGGCACTCCAATACTATACTTTTGCTCGTGATAAAGTAAACTATCCAAAGCACTTCTGCAACATTTTCAACGATTCCGTAGTCGTGATTCCGTTAGAAACACAAAATTTTTAAATTTCGTTGTTAAATTTTTTTCCCATGGCAAAGATCGGCAGACACACCCTTCGCGTCGTAAACAAACAGCTTGACATATGGAGATCAAACTTCACACGAACATAAATGGACGTACCAATTAAGGAAAAACATATTTATTTCATATTATTCTGTCCCTAAAACTAAAGGAGTGCCCCATGATCAATTCTCCCAAGAAAAGCGATCAGTCGGAGTGTAAGAACGGGTGAGGTATTATGCTATTGACCATGGTGATTAAAGTAATTGCGCAAATTAGCAACTTACGTCCATGGAGCGCTTTTATACCGAGATTGAGAAGAGAACAAGCAGGCTTTCGTCCAAATTGCTCCTGCGTTGAGCAGATAAAAAGCTTAAGTGTTAAAGTGCCGCTCTCCTCTCTATCTCATCTTTATCGACTTTCAAAAGGAGTTTGACACACTTCATCATCATGCAATCGGGAACAGTTTAGTTTTTAGAGAGGTTCTCTCAAAACTAATTGAATTGATAAGAACGTTATACTCTGATGCAAGTTATTGCATTTTATACAAAAAATAGCTCAATAATCGAATAAAAGTAGAGATAAGCGTCGGTCAGGGCTGCGTTCAGTTATCACTTATGTTAAGCATCGTATTGAACATCGCAATGTAAAGAGCTACTCGCGAAAAGAAAGGAATAAGCTGAAGTCGAAATAGACAGTTCGAAAACATAGACTTTGCAGGCGATAACAAATAATATATGTATGTTACATGACACACACCTTTGTAAATATGGTGCAAGACTCTGCAGCGTAAGCCTAAAAATTAAAATCGGACAAAGAAAGACATCACCAACCATACAAAATGCAAACTTTCAGCGCCTTCTTTACGGTCTAGAATTCCTCGATCTTTACGGGGAGTAACAAAATTAAAATACTCAACTCTGTTGTTAAGTTCACACTTCTATACATCTGAGAAACATGAAATATCGCAGCCTCTGACATCAAACAGCTGCAAGCTTTCACAAACCTATGCTTTTGCTATATTTGCCGCATTTTCTCTTAAGTCATCGTCTTTAACATGAACTTACGATCACGCACAAACCTGTGAACCGTAATTCCTAAAATAAAATGGGGCGGAGGCGGGCTAAAGCTATCAACTATAATCCACAAGGCAGCCGACAAGCCGAAAGGCTGATCCTCTCTAACCTGGAGTAAAAAAATTGGACATCAAATATTCAATAAGCGGCTTTCACAAGATCGAAATAAATAGAAGAGTCTGGTATTGGACCTATACTCCGCCGCTGAGTCAAAACGCCTAGAGCCCACTAAAAAAAAATAAAATCCTCGAATACGTAAATCTAAATGTTTGCCACATGCCAACTCACACACAATTCTAAAATTTATTAGACTGGATACTGTATAAGGGACTATAAAATCTATCACCATACTCTTACATTAGTACGAATTTGCATCTGTATCAACAAATATATTGAGTATAATAGCTTGCAGAACTCATACATCTTAGGAAACTGAATAAAAATGCACCATGACAATAATACTAGCGTAGTTGCAAGTACTCGTACAAGTATTGCGGCGACCAAGACTCATGATAATCAAGAAGTTGCATTGTAGGAAGTGGAGCTGCTGCTTATAAGATCAAGGCACGAGTTTGAACGTAAGTGCCTTAAGTATATACATATGTGCACGCGGCATTAATTCAGGATTAAGCTGTCGACTTAAGTCGCGTTTTATAAAGTGCCACGGCGCAGATTTATGCTGCTACAGCGTCGAAGTTGATCAGTCCTGCTGAGCTACCCGGTACTGTTTAGCCAATAATTTCTTTGGCGAGAGAGTACGAAGTGGTGGCGATTTTCGGCGGACCCTCCAACTGCAACTCATTATTATAGCGACCACAACAACTGTTCAGCAACGTACCGCATGCAACCGTAGCTATCTTCGCGCATTTCAATTTCTTTCGCAAGCAACTGTTGATTCCGCAAACCGTGTTGTGTTTGCCGTTATTTTGTTTTGGTTGCGCTACGGTATGCCACTTTATTTCCTTTATAAGTGCCTATACGTCTGCAGTTACCGCTTAAGCGCCTTAAAGCATACTGCCACATATCAGCAATGCCGCACACGTCCAATCGTAAATAGACCACAACTGCAACAACAACCGGGACTGCAACTGCAACGTAAATAAGTGCGCATTAAGTGCGAGATAACTTTGAGTTATGATTGCGCACGCGTACTCATTATTGTCATGATATATGTGTGCTCGCACTTATACTTACTGCTTTGAATCCATGTATTTATGTACGTGTTTGTGGTGCGAAAATATTTTTCTGTGATTTTTAACACTCACATACAGTCACTCATACGTAGTATATAGCCGAAACGTGAAGTGGAAATATTTAAGTGAATTCGTGAAAACCCTTCATTTAAAATTACGTACATATACATAAATTCATCTTTGGATTATTCTCAAATAGTAGAAAAAAATTGTACTTTTAATCCTGGTCACCACTCGAAAAACAATGTCACAGCTATGCTTCTTGCATAAATCGATTGTCACCCTCATACAAAAGCCTAACCAAGAAGAGAATGTTATCCACTCCCAACATATTTAATATAGCATGTTACATAGCACTTTAGAAACTCCTAAAGATTTATTACATGAAGAGATGCAATGTGCTCTCTTTTCGTTTACAGCAATCCGATACCGTTGCACCTTCTCCACAGGCAATAGCTTTTGCTAACCATCTCCCAAATCAATTGTCATTAATGATGACAATATTTTTGTGTGCGTATTTCTTATCAAGCAATAATATTTTTGTTGATTGCAAGCGACCGAAACTATGTATATACATGCCGCCGCTCCAAATTTCCTTGAAAATGAAAAAAGAGTTGTCGAGCCACCAAATGACAGTTTATTGCAGGCAATAAATGTTAAAATAAATGGTATATTTAGACAACTATTGCGCTTGCATATAAACAGTATAAGCTACTACAGCTTTCTCTCATCCACTCTTCTTCCTTTGCTTGCGTGTTTGCAACGTGTTCCAATCCAATCAGTTTCATTGCCTCCAACTTTCTAATCTTACTCTCAATCATCTCAATTTTTTCAAAAAAGATAGACCCGTTTGCCTGTTGATAGATTATCAGGTCCTTCCAACTTACCCTTGAACCGTTAAGTATTTTATTTTTACAGAGGAGCTTGTCTCCACAAGCCCATTAATAGCAAAAATCTCTCTTGCAAAATACCTTTTGGATGTCAGGAGACTAATTTTTCAACTTGCTATTTCCAAACGAATGCATTTTACTGGTTTTTAGCTGTCAGTGTATCACTAAAAAAATTTATCTTTTAGATTTTACTTAAGCTGAATTCATTCCAACTCGTTATACATCACATAATTATGATGAACCGTTGTTGAGATTCGCGCTCTTGTCACCATCGTTTCCAATATATAAAAGTCCTATTTACTTTTCAATGATGGCCATCATTCTTAAGCTATAATCGTGCTTAATGGCTATACTTGTGTAACTCATCACATAAGGAATTCAGAACGATAGGGTTTTTATAGCTTTATAAATCCATTGGTCACGCAAAACCAAATATAATTGATGCAATTTATATGTAAACTCTTTTTCAGGGTGCTAAGAGAAACCAATTCGAAACTTTCTCTACTTTACTTACTGGGCATCGATTTACATGAATTAACAATAAATTAAATCCAATCTTTAACAAGTAAGGAAGAGCTAAGTTCGTGTGTAGCCGAACATTTTATACTGTCGCAACTTGTAAGAAACAAAGTCGAGGAAATACCTTCAGCTGTTGTAGCATTATATTAGATTACAATAAAAATTGATATTTTATTAACTTATATTACAGGTTACAGAATAAGGAATATTTTAACTCGAATTTATACAGTCTTGGTATTACGATATATTGGTATTACGACAAATCATTACAAGAGATAGAGGCTCTCTGAATTTTATTAAGAAACATCTCAGATTGACCAATATATAATATAAGGTGCAAAGTCAAGCTAATGTTTGAAATGTACGGATTAGGCATATGGGGGCCAGGGGAAGTATTGTCCTGATTTCATCCATTTTAGGCAAGTTATTAGAAAAAGATTCTTTGTGAATCTCATTAAGAATTTTTACATGTTGATTTATAGATGCAGTATTAAGTCAACCAAAAGTTCGAAAATATTTATATAGTTATGTGGAGTATTGACCAGATTCAACTAATTCTTGGCATAAATTATAGTCCGATTTCAAGAAATGTTAAAGTAAGATGAAATACCTTAAAAGGTTACCAAATTTGGTTGCAATTGGTGGACTAGGTTCGGAGATATGTGATTTTCTATTGTCCAAATTTGACACCGGCTTCTATAAAGCGCTTAAGTGTCATCTCGTTAGTAAAATTTTATGTCTGGCACATGTAGTTATAGATTTTCGCAATTTTAGTAGATCTTAACAAAAACACCATAAGGGGATTGAACGGATTTATAATCCAAATTCACCCATTTTCACAGAGCGAATAGGGATGCCAAAGATTTGACCGGAGCGAATTTAGTTATTATGGCTTGAAGATGAGTAATCTTTAAAAATTTTACAAACAACCGTTAAGTGCAACAAGCTATTATACTCTGTAGCAACATGTTGCAAGAGTTTAAAAATGGTTTTACCAGATTTCACACAGTTTTCTCACAAGAAAGTTTAACTCCTTCACTTCACTCTTCTCCCATTCATTTAAATTTTTCGAACTTTGTTGTTTGCAAACTTTTCGTTTATTATTAGCACCCACAGTAGTGTTTGTTCTCAAATAAACACCAGCAAATAATGCTATGCATTAACGTATGCTTATAAAAGGTATTCTATTGGAGGTAAAAAATTTTATTTTACCTCAAACGGCGTAAACTACTTCATTAGTTAAAAATATTTTATAGAATTTAGTGTTTCACACAAAATGCCATCGCAACTGCGTGTAATGAATGTAATATCCGGTCTGTCCAATTTTGCATCACTTTCTCTCAATACATACGTCTCTGCCTCAACAATAAGCGCAGAATATTTTTAAATGGTCATTCCTATTTGTATACCAGCTAGTTTGACAGCTATCTCTCTCGGAAATATTACACTTCTAAAAAAACACCCTATTATAGTAAATATACATTTTGTAGTGGCATTTAGCCACACGAGTTTTCGCTAGATTTTGTTTTCGTTTTTCATTCGTTTATTCGCTATTCATGGCTGGCAGATTTCTTGTTAGGCAGCGCGAAAGTTATGACTTGGCCGAAAGTCGAAAAGCGCAAAGTTAGGCGCATATGCGAAACACATATGGCAGAATAATAAAGCAAGTTTTGGGACTGCATACAATCGTATACGAAGACATATTGTGTGGCAAAGTTTTTAGCGAATGCGCAAAAAGATCTATTTAGTCCACACATATGTACAATATATATGTATGTGTGACAACAGGGAGGAAGTTTTAATTTTGTCAACGCACTAAAGTAAATGTAGACACAAGCAGTTACATATATTTACGCGTATGTCCATTAATATGTACAGATAAAATCAAGAAAACTATCAAGTTTAATTTAGTAAAATTTAAGTTGGTTAATATTCGTAATTACTTTGTTTGAGCTTACTTTGAACTTGCTTATTTGTAAACTTGTTGCTTGACTCAAAAACAAAATAATAATAATGAATTTGTGTCTCATTACAACTATAGTTTATCTCCTGAAAATGTAGAGGTAGTTGTTAATTACATTAGTTGACCATTAAAGCTATTAGCTAGCCTAACTACACTTCGCTCTTCGTGTATCTAATATCTCGTACACACTCTGTCCTATATCTGATCAACATAATTTTTATACTCTTGCAACATGCTGCTACAGAGTATAATAGTTTTGTTCACCTAATCGAGTTAGATATAGGGTTATGTATATATAAATGATCAGAATGATGAGACGGGTTGAAATTCGAGTGACTATCTGTCTGTCCGTCTTGAATAAAAATTGAGATATTTTAATGAAATTATCACAAGCAAAAAGATGAAGATAAGTTCGTAGATGGGCGTAATCAGACCAATGCCACGCCCACAAAACGCAATTAATCGAAAAATTGTCATAACTAAGCCACAAAATAAGATACAAAACCATAATTTAGTACAGGGCATTGCAGTAACAAGGGACACTTGTGGTTTAAACAATATTTATGGCGTGGCCCCGCTCTATAAAGATTTAATGTATATACAAACTATATATATAGATATAGAGTTATATATATATAAATGATCGGGGTGAAAAGGCGACTTGAAATCCTGGAGACTGTCTGTTTGTCTGTGCGTCCGTCTGTGCAAGCTGTTACTCGGACCACTGCCCCGCCGATAAAACGCCGTTAATCAAAAACAATTAAATTGCCATAACTAAGCTCCACAATAAGATGATAAGATACAAGACTTTTATTTACTATACAGGATCACATTAGAGAGGGGCATCTGCAGTTAAAAAATGTTTTAAATTATTTTGTGACGAAAGCTTATTGGGAAGAATACGTTGGATATAAACACCAGATATGTTACTTTGAACTAGAACTATAGACGAAATTTCAGTTGGCTAAGAGTCTGACCAATTCTCACAAGCGAAACATAATAATTTCAACGCCAATAAAACTACTTATTCTTGCCATATGTTCTGTTCCAAGTTCAGGCCGTTATAAAATGAAATTAAAAACATTGAAATCATCTTATCTCAATCATCAATTTGGTTTTCGGAATCAACACTCTACGATTGATCAGGTTCATCGAATAACTGATACAATTGAAAAAACATTAGAAGAAAACAAAATGTGCTCAGCAATATTCCTTGATGTAGCACATACTTTCGATAAAGTTTGCCATGTAGGATTAAACTATAAACTTAAAATGTTTCTTCCAACACAATTCTCGAAAATTCTGAAATCATATATATCAGAACGCTATTTCAGAATCAAACAAGAGGACGCTTTTTCTGCTCTAAAAAAAATCCAAGCGGGAGTTCCGCAAGGTAGTTTATTGCGACCAGTTCTTTATCTCTTATATACTCGTGACCTACCAACATTTAACGAAAATATTGTTGCTGATGATACTGCAATTTTAACCGTTGGCGACAATAATATTGAGTCAACAGAAAAATTGCAAAAAGCTATTGCAGAAGCACAACGCTGGACAACTACTTGGCGCATTAAGCTGAATGAAACCAAATCAGTGCATATCGATTTCACCAATAAACGTATACAGCACAAACCAATATTTATGAACCAAAAAATAGTTCCATATGAGAATACAGCAAAATATCTTGGTATGACCCTTGATACTAAACTTAGGTGGAAATCACATGTCAAAAAAAAAACAAGAAGAATTAAAACTTAAGTACAGAAAAATGTACTGGCTATTAGGCAGATATGCCTTGTCAATATACAACAAGCTACTCTTGTATCAACAAGTCCTTAAACCGATCTGGACTTATGGTATTCAACTCTGGGGCTGTACCAATCAAAGAAACAGATTAATTATCCAAAGATTTCAAAACATAGTACTTCGTGATATTGTTAATACACCCTGGTACATTCGTAATGACAACTTGCATATGTATCGGAATGTAGAAACTGTTGACACCGTCATCAAAAAGTATGCTCAAAGTCATGAACAACGACTTCAACAACATATCAACATTGAGGCTCTCCAGCTTCTTAATAATGATGGCCTTACCAGAAGATTAAAGCGAGTAAAACCTTTCGAACTTGTGTAAAAAAACAAAAAAAAAAATTAACTATAAAATAAAATATTCATTGTTCAGGTCTCACTAAAATAGTGACTATAATACATACATATGTATAAATTTACACATCTGAAATAAATATCATAGGATAGGCATTTTGTAATTTTTAAACCGTATAAATTTAAGTCAGAAACAAATAGTTTATTAGTATTAATTTACTAGATTGCTATAAAATAAATTTCCCAAAGGGAGGTTTTTAAAACACAAACAAAAAATAAATTAAAACACAAAAAAAAAAAAACACACATGTCCTCAAACGATTCGGCCATTGATCAATAACACCACGCAGTTTTTATTAACCGAAGATTTTTGAGACTCTACCAATTTCTTTGGGATATTCGACAGGCCTTGTTCTCCAACTCTGATTACAATCTATAGTCCAAAAGATTAAAATCTAGACTTGCAGACGGCCAATCATCTGCAGCTACCACGAATATTGCTTTTAAGCCACTACTGAGTGGTGTTTGCCTTATGTGTTAAAGCAGAATCTTGCTGGAAGATCCAATGCACCCCATCGAATAGAGTATTGCTTAACTGCTTCACCAAGCCTTCTAAAATAACATGCTGGTACACGTTTGGCCCAGTTTTAACCCTTTTTCTTAGAAATGAAGAGGTGTAACACCTTTACAGGAGAACTCCCTCCATACGATTACAGCTGTTGAATGATGACCACGCTGAAACCTTCGAATAACATTTTTGCGTCTTTGGAAGTTTTTGCGTAGATTTTGTCGTTTTGTTTATTAAAAACTTCCTCAACAGTAAAAATTTGTTCATCTGTAAAACGGATATTTTCATACTACTTTACAAATGCATGGCTTCAAGATTGTATAGTCACCGGATCAACTTATAGATTTTTACAAAAATGAACATACACACAGAAATTTGTTATTCGCGAAAGTTATTGGAGACCGATATTAGCAAAAGCTTATTAATGTTGTTTGGAACTGGGGCTTATCGCTGCACCTATATCCAAGCAATTCCCAATTTCCACAAACTGAACGAAACAGACGTTTTCCCTTATTTTGCTTTTTTGTTTTCCTTATTTCTAAATTATATATAAATAGTTGAAAATAACAAATTAATAACTTCCCACTTACCGTTAAATAGTAAACAAGTAAAGACTATTTTCATCTAATCAAATACAGTCAATTATTTTCTGTTGCACTGTGCAAGCCAATTTCGGATTTCCACACATTAAAATCGCTTTAATTTTCTGTTTAAAAAAACAACAACAAAACGAATAGAAAATTGAAAACAAAAAGTACAAATCGAAGCAAGCAAGGAATCTACAAATCCTGGCAGTAATGCGATGGAAATTTTTTGCTGATGAGGTCCTGTAACCAAAGTAACAAAGCATTGCACTGATAAAGTAACTTCGTTATTTAAAAAACAAAAAAATCAACAAAATAGCAATGTTGAAGAAAAACAAGAAAAAGCGAGCAAATTGAACAACACAAAAAAAAACTAAATCAGTAAACAGAATAAGTAGTGCTTTCAGTTGAGCGGAAGCGGCAAATGATGTCGGACTATCCCGTGCAAATTCGACAAATTCGTCGAAGAATACTATGTATGTATGTATGTGTGAGAAGGAGGGGGAAAAGCGATAACTGTTGTCAGCCACAAGCAATTGAAACGTGTTGTGTTTGTTGTTGGGAAATCAGTCGACGATGAATGTCACTGATGAAGAAAATCGGATGGACAAGTGAGCAGTGAGCAGTGATAGTACATACGAGCCGATGTGAATGTCAACGGAGACACTTGCGAAGCGAAGCGGAGGCAGAATTACCTGTAACAGCGGCTTTGGCAGTTCGACTGATACAAAATACACACTAAATTGCTACTGCTACGTGACTGGCATTTAAAACTAAAAAACACAAAACACAAAAAAAAAGAAATCTGTCATCTAAACGACATACAATTTACACACACAGGTCTGTGTGCACACGCATATGTTTATAGCCTAAAACATTCATGGCTTTGTTAGTTACCATTTCCAGCAGTCACATCGGAGTAGTTACAGTTTCTTTTGTTGTACTTGTACGTTGCCAGTTTTCAGCTACAAATTTACAATTCAATTGTTCTAATTTTGTAGCAATTTTGTTGGGCTTTTTTTCTTTGGGCCACTAGCTGTTATTCCTACACGCTTACACTATGTTACAGAAGTGTAGAACCAGTGAAAATAGTGAAGGTTTATAAAATAGGTCTTTCAGAAATTCTGATTACAAGGCAAGTCGAAATTTGTTGTTGTATTAAGAAAAAATTTAACCTTCATTAAGACTTCCAGAATTAAAATGATATTAAATATATAATTTTTCGTGTAATTGCGACCGAAAGCTTTTAGTCCTGAATCTGTTATTCCTCTTGAGTGGCCCCTTAAAGCTACACAATCATCGACAATACACAATATGTTATGTCCCTCTGAAATAAACATTACCCTCTCATTGTGTATGTTTGATTTGAAGTCAAAAAAAAAGCCAAGCAGCTGTTCTTACGGATACAGCCAGGGTTTAGTATGTAGTAAGTAAGGGTTTAGTACGTAGTAAGAATTGTTTCTTTTTTAATGATACCGACATTTAGACCTCCTCCTTATTCCGGTAAAAGTAAGTATGTTGTCGAAAAATGCGTGGATTTCAGTGGAATTGTTGGACAGAATTTTTGCACTACCAATGCAATGCAATTAAAAAATAGGTTTAAACTGAGACTGTCTATGATGAAGACTGATCCAATAATTTACCTTATGAAATATTTCTAATACGAGGTAAAGGTGTGTTGACTCAATGAAGATGGGATGAGTAAGACCTCACACGAAAACTGTCTATCCCGTCTCACAGTCATGTCCACCTTCACTAGAACTCCATTTTAATTCTGATTAATTTAATTGAGTTTACAATTAACTAGTAGACAAGGGCTAGATCAAAGCCGGGGAAATACTTTCAGGTGTTGCAAAAATGTACATTAAATAAGTAAGGAAGGGCTATGTTAGGGCGTAACCGAACATTTGCAAACTAAGAAAAGCGGTTGTTTAAAAATCCGAATATTAGGTATATGGGAACTAGGGGAAGAATTGCCCTGATCACATCCATTTTAAGCAGAATAACACACTTTTATTAGTGATTTCAAAACCAGATTTCACAGATTGACCGATATGTTCGGTAAAAAATCAGCATATGCACTGGGGTCCACATATTTGGTGTGTAGGTTCTTGAAAAGTTATAGTCCGATTTCGACAATTTTTGGGCGTAAAATGAAATAACTTGAGGGATCTATTTGTTTATTTTTTTTATTCTGATAACTTTACACTACTACACTACTCACATACCAAATTAATAGTTTCTAAAAATTAGCTATTCACATGACAGTGTCCGATTTTATACCTGTTCTTATAAAGCTCGTCCCCTGATTGTGAAATTTAATGCTTGAGGCGTATCAGTGAGTTATCGCACTTTTAGTAGTTTTCAACATAACCGTTATATGGGGAGTGGGACTTTCAGAGTATATGAAGTAGTACTAAAAAGACTTCTTCTCAGCAAGGTTCGTTGAGCTTCTACGGTTTCGAAGATATGTACATTTACCCATTTAGAGGACGGGTAGTAATACATTAACCATTCGCTCTTTCAGTTCATCTTCCTTAAAGCCAGTTTGATATAAAGAAAGGTCATAAGAGTCGAATTCTTATTATTAGACTTTATTGGGTGAATTTTATTTATTAGAAAAGAAATATACTTAAAGTTACACCATTTTTTAGTACGAAACTGCTTTTGTGGTGTGCTATATCAATTATTTAGGTTAGGTTGCGATAGGAATTAAGATGAAACGGCTTTAGTGGTATAAAGATTTCTTGCAAATATTATTGTCCTCTAAAATATTTTTAATTTATAATTGAGCGCTTTTTCCACTAAATTACAATTAAATTAAATTAAAAGTGACCAAAAAGTATAGTCTGAATAAATTTGTTGCATGGTGTACAAAATGCTTATGTATGGCGTGTCTACGCCTTGACCAGCATTTATATAAAAGTATATGTGTATTCATACACATGTGTATATGTGTGTTAACAAATCTTTACAGTTTACACCTTCGTAGACAAAGGAAAATGCTAAATTAAATTTACCGGTGCACACGCGCGCCAACATATGGGAGAGAACTAGAGTACTTCCCAAGGCAACATGTCGCTATAGGGTATGAACTCAACGCGTGCAAGTGCTTCCATGGCATTTTTTATTTCTGTTCTTCGTAGTAGCTTGCACCTGCTAACAAACAAGCAAACAAATGAATTATGTAAGCAAATTGAAACGTGTCACTGAGGCTTTTACTGCTGAAAATTAAGCTTAAGTACAATGTACTGATGATCAACAAAAACAAAATTACGGTGAACATACCTGATAAAAGCTCTCGGAAACAGTGTGTAAACCATGAAAATGCAATATTCCTAAAGCTACATTTGATATCTCACATTTTCATTGTCCAAAACTTTGCACATTTTTCGTGTTTCATTTTTTTTCATATCATAGTAGGAGAGTTTTAATTGCGTCTTTTGTTTGTTACTTACTACATGCACACTATCTAGGTATTTTCTATCGCTGCAAGTGTTACCAATTACATTGACAAAATGGAAAATTATACTGAAAAACAACTGCAGAGCATAGAAACTTCTTGTGAATTCTGTCATTCACGCCAATAACACAATGCCGATACTGGACCTGAGCTCACTAATTTACATCACGAAACTAGTTAGGAATTGCTTGACGACAATATGCTAATTCTAAAGCCTTTTGTCATAGACGAATCGTGGAACGCCATTTTTATCGGCAGGGAATTGGGGTAAGTTCTTGTATCCTCTTGTAGGCCACTTTTAAATAGCTGGGAGACTGTACACAGTGTGGAGTGTGGTAGATATAGATAAAGCTTCCTGATTCCTCATTACGCTACATCTCTCTCTCTCTACTAATAAGGGTTATTTTAAAGTTATCGTCTCTTCCCAGTTTGCTTAGCTGAGGCCTAAGCATATTGTATCCAACTTTTCAGGCATTCAGAAGAGTTATTTTGTATTGAAATAAATCGTTTGAACAGATTTGTGCAGAACTTCGCCTATATCTTTATATGTCTTTCATGAATTTTGGCATCATAAAGAACAAATTTGAAACTATCGAAGTAAGATCTTCAGTTGGGAATCAGTTGAAGCAACCAAACTCAAATATGTGAACATAATAATCTTATATGTATGTATCTATTGTAGTATCTAGCACATATTTTGAAAAATAAGAAAAAAAGCAGCAGTCTATCATGAGATTTTATTACATTTTTATTAACAATGAGTTAGTTTGTTTCTGAGTAGTGTGATTGTTCTCAATTCCAATGCAATTAGCGGAGATTCAATTATTACCTTAGATAATAATTCGTTCCGAATTTCATGACGATATCTTGTCAAATGAAAAAGTTTTCCATACAATAACTTGATTTCGATCGTATCAGTTATATCGGCCTTTCGGACAAATGAGCAGCTTCTTGATGTCAAAACGTTATATGCTAAATTCAAGATCGATATCTCAAAAACTTAGGGACTAGTTCGGGTATATACATCATTTATGTATATATTTTATAGGGTCTCCGACGTTTCCTTCTGGGTGTTACAAACTTCGTAGCAAACTAATATACACTGTTCAGGGTATAACAGGTGTAAGAACTAAGCAGAGTAAGGCTTTTCATCACTAACTAACGTCAACTTACGAAACAAAGAAAAAACTCAAACGTTTATTTAATTTTGTTGACTTATCTAAGTGATCTATGACACGTTGTATAGCTTGTTGCACGATCCTTAAAGAAGTCATGAATGGTTTGCCTGAAGCGTTTACTATTGACGGTAACGTTCCGTTTTTGAAAAGTATGGATGTAGATGTGGTATCAGTAAGAGTAAGAATTATTGAAAATGATGCAGAAGTGTTTTGGGAAGTCTACTTTATCACGAACACAAGTATTTGAGTGGCCCGAAGCATTAAATGAATATCGTGAAGTTATCGAAAACTTGCCTCATGCGCGTAGCAGATTCTCCTCTGTGAAAATGAGATAACATCGAAAAAGTTAAAGAAAAGATTGCCTGAAAACGGTCGTGTTGACATCAGAGAGATTACAGGCGGTCTTAACATCTCTTACGTTAAATTCGATCAAAAATTAAAGTAATGCTCATCGTTTTCTTTGATTACTGCGGTTAGGTTCCCCAAAATTCGTTTTCATAGAATCTAGTGGTCAATAAGGAATACTACTTGGTCGTTTGAAAACATTTACCTTCATAAGCTACCGGATTTGTGGGCAGAAAATTAATGGATTTTTCATCACGTTAATACGCTGTCTCATTCTAGAATGATTGTGACTGACTTTTTGGCCAAACACGAAACGAGAGTCATCGCTCAGCCTCCGTACTCGCCAGATTTGGCTTCATATGATTTTTTCTTTTTTCGAAACGGAAAAATACGCTTCGGATAAGGCGTCATGCGTCATTTCCTGAAGTCACTGAAAGCCATTCCAGCCTAGGTTTATAAGAAGTGTATGGAAAATTGGATCAGCCGTTGACATACTTACACGTTATTTGCTTAAATGGCACCTTATAATAAATATTTGTATTACAATACGTGAAAATGTTATTTTAGTTCAATCCGGTTCAATTTTGATTAGATCATACGCTGTTTGCATATGACTGCTTGATTGTTTTTCTAGTGAGTTTGCATATTCTTATTGATATATTTTCATCTCTCAAACTGAATTTGGCTGTCTTCTTTAGTTTAGTTGGGGATCTTGATTAGTCTATTAACAGTTGCTTAATTATAAATTGCAGATTCTTCTTTGTATTCAGAGGTATTTCTTCAGTGTGATTTTTTTCGGCATAACAATATTTTTGCGATTTAATATAAGTATAATAAGTTTTAATTTTGTTTTCATAAAAATACAAGTACATATAATGCTTGCAGCCGTATCTACCTTAAACGGTTTACACATTTTTTTTTATAAATATCAAATAAATTTAATTTGAAAGAAATTTATTCAATGAACAACATATTTTTGCAACCAACACGACATTTCAACTCGAAATATTACAACAATTATTGTTATTGCTTTCTCCTTATTTTCTATGAATATTTCTGAATACATATCCTTATAATTCATTTCCAGAAATGAAAAGACCACAAATTGCTAATAATTATTATTATTTTAAGCACACAGATAACGGTAATTTAATAATAAATTTCAACATTCAACTCAGATAAAAACGCACAAACATTTTAATTGAATGCAGCTGCATCATTCAATTACAGTTAAATATTGTTTGTGGCAAATTTTATTGCCAATAATGTAATTTACACCTTGAAAGATGAATTAAAATCATTGAAAAGCTGTGACACATGCCACGCACATGTATGTACACGCCCACACTTGCTTTTGTAAATAATATACACATACAAACCAATAGGTGCGGATATATGTATAGCTGTGTGTGTGTTGTTTTGCGACAATGGAATCCGCTGAAAATTGGATTTAAATTTTCCTGTCATAAATTGATGGGATAAACACGTGTTTTAATCATACCCAGCGCCATGTAAACAATGGTAGAAAAATAATGATTAAGTGCATGTGGTTGTACTGCATATATACATATATGCATACACAACTACTACCTAGATTATTTTACATAATGTTTATACTTGTATGTATTAAATATGTGTATAAAGCATTTAAAAGCGTAGCCACAAACGATATCTGGACAAACCACAACTATGTACATATCCAATTAAGTTGTCATGGCATGAATTTACAGTAAATAGTTGGGAACAAAAATATGTTTTATATAATGTGCAACTTTTAGAACTGAACTCTCTAAGATACAGCAGACAAGTGTGGCTAAAATAAATGTAATTCAAACACTTAATATTTGCTGCGCTAACATTAGGATTACTGATAAGTTCTCAATCAAGAAAAGTCGAGAACAGTGGAACGCTTGCTTCACAACATGGGTAGGGGGTTACAAAAAATTTAAATCTCCAGCAACAAAGCGAATATCATATATGCCGATTTGGGTATGGTTTTCTCTTTCTCACAGAGGTTTGTTACTCAAAATATATTGTGCTTTACTGTTCCAAAAACCACTCAAAATATTCATATTTTATTGATTTACTAACTCATTTACGCAAAACTACTACTTTTAGCAATGTCTAAAAATTAAATAATCTATTTTGTCTATAACTATATATGTGCGTTTTTTATCAAAATTTGAACGCTTATTTAAGCAAAATATGCATAATAGCATTATGCGAAGTGTAGCCCATCTAAGCTATAACCTTTTGCCCACTTTCTGCCAATTTGTGCATTCCATTCCAAAAGGATGGTGTCGGCTAGGCCGCCAAGAATGAATGAAGATAATTTTTGATACTCTATTCCGATGTGAACCGAATTCCTGTGAGTGTGCTCTACATTGACCGGAACAAATGCCAGTCGTTGTTTTTCGGTTTTGCCACATAAGGCCGACCGATTAGTGGTCTCACCGATTTTAGATGCTCATAATACAACACGCCAAATATCCCACAATAACAATACAATACAAAGCATTGTGGATTTCTGACTTTGCCGTTGATTTTGATGGTTGCTTTGTTGTTTGAGTGAAAAAACAAGAAAAATGTTAACTTCGGTTTCGCCGAAGCAATAACACCCTTTACAAATGCAAAACATTCCTTCCTTTAAACGGTTAGGTTTAAGGACGTCGTCAAAGACCAATTTGTAGAGCATTAAATTTATTACAAACTTTATAAAATTTATTACAAACTATATAATCTAATTATAAGAAAACAATAGAAAACTGTAAAGCGGGAGACCTACCCGTTACAATTATGAGCTCATACTTAGAGGTGTCTAAGAATCTATTTTTCGGTGTACCAAGCCAGTTGACCCATCCTACTGTTAAGGGTATTAAAATTATTGTTGTTTCCGCTTGAAATGAATGCCATATGCAGAAAAAAATGCATAAGGCCAGTAGGTTTCCAACGCATGGTATGTAAAAATAAAACAATGGAATAATAATCAAGGTGATCCATTTCTTGGCAAACCGTACAAACATAGTTATAAACCCAATAGAAGCGGCCCACCAATATGTATGAGTATGTCCAAAGGTTGGCAAGCGATCTTCACTAAAGACCTAAAAACAGTACAGACTTTTTTTCAGTGGGTAAAATTTAATGCAGACATTATCTCAATTGGTTCACAATTCCTTTTTGCTACATTTTCACAGTTGAAGCGACACCGATTTAAATCATGTGCTCTACTATTAGAATAGATAAGTTACAATCATCAATATTTCCTACTAAATCCGGGATGCTTCAAAGTTTGTTTTGCTGCTTATTCGTAGTAACACTTTACTACGAACATATAATCGCCTTCGACTTGCCGGAACAATCTGTATTGCGGCAATATTTGTTCTTTAAGCACGTAATGGTACAAGTATAATCTTGCCGTCTTGTGCAATGGTTATAATCCAAACCCTTAATTTTATAAATCTCGACCTATTCAAATACTAAAATAACCCACTTAATAATATATCTTCACTACACTTCTTCTTCTTCATCACTTTTTTCAAGTTTTCGACCTTCTTGGATGTATGTAACCTCGCCCTTATCTTGACGCTAGCTATTTTGAGAGCTAGATAGACAGACGCCCGGAAAAAGAAGAGCTCAACCGCAGATGTAGCAGAGTAGCCGTAGCAGAGAGTGTACACGAAGACCGTGTAGAGTCGATTCGGTGCCGTTCGCAGCAACTCGCACCGATGTATGAAACGACTTAGCGCATTTTACGTCGAGATCTTAAATTGAAAGCGTACAAACTACAGCTTGTGCAAGAACTTAAGCTGCTCGATCTTCCCAAGCGACATCGCTTCGCTCAATGGGCTCTTGAAAAGTTCCAAAAAGCTCAGATGTTTTCGAACCAAATTTTCGTGATCTCGGCGACATTTGGTTTTAACAAGATGGCGCCACTTTCCACATATCGCATCAATCAATGGATTTATTGAGAGAACACTTCGGTGAGCAGATAATTTCACGTTTTGGGTCGGTCGATTGTCCACCAAGATCGTGTGATATCGCACCGTTAGACTTTTTCCTGTGGAGATATGTAAAGTTTAAAGTCTATGCGGACAATCCCACTTCGATCCAAGCCTTGGAGCAAAACATCACGCATGTCATTCGCCAGTTACCAGTCGTAATGCTCTAACGGGTCATCGAAAATTGGACTCAATGGATGGACCATCTAAGATGTAGCCGCGGCCAATATTTGAAAGAGATAATTTTCTAAAAATAAGTGCCAAAGATTGTTCTTTCGAATGATAATAAACTTTCCCCATTAAGTTTGAATTTTCTGTGTCTTTTTCTTTGAAAAAGTAAGGAAGCTTGAAATGGAGGATGAATCGAGTGTTTATATATACTTTGTAAGGTCTCCAACGGTCTCCTTTTGGATGTTAAAAACTTTGTGATTTCAATATATACTATTCTGGATATAAAAATGCATTTGTGTTAACGGTCGTTCATCATTTCGAAATGGGTTCGATAGTGTGAAGTTTTTTCCAGCGAATCAAATTTTGCGTCTGAGAATAAGAAAATTTTCAGTGAGGGCAAAATTTAAAGAATACGAAGAGTAGGGTAGGATACAAGTTGCGTAATTTCTCCCACTTATCAGTATCACAAGTACTATTTAAGTGAGAGTTTTATTTAACAGTAGTATTACTTATGAATATTATCTCTGTATAAACTTTATCTTTATCAAAACTAAATATAATATAATGATTTAAAACCAGAATGAATTAATTGAATGATATAGCGTCAAGCTAGTATTTGTGATGTATCTAATTTTATGTTTTTCGGATTGAAAAAAGTGTTAAGAGACTCAATACATGTTGTAGAATATGTTATGCTCGAATACAAAAAATACACTTTAAAGTTTAAACTATCAACTACGGCAAATAGGTAATGCAACCACAAGTTGCAAATCATTTTCAAATTATAAAACCAAGTAAACATTCCACGCAACAACAACAACATCAAGCAACATTCCAATCACTAATTGTGCATGCCGGAAAGCCAATGAGTTGAAATATTTACTTCTTTTTTTTTGCAAAGATATTTGTCGATTATCCCCCATTTTTAGTTGGATAATAAAATATGTGTGTGTATTAAATTCCATATTTAAACTAAAACTCTGTCAAAGTAAACCAACCACAAAGTGTAGTCAGCACTCTACCGCATACCAAAGTGTAACCACTCTACCCTATAACAAACAACAACAACTGTGACCACAATTACAGCACTGAAATTGACAATTGGTAGCGGTTTAGTCTATCTACGTGACTATACACTAACACATATATATTTTTATGTGTACGCTAGTCAAGCTACAATCATTTACGAACATCCAATTAGATGACGCTTTTGAATTACATATGTCAATTAATTGATGGACAGACACGGCATGCTTGTATTGGCTTGAATTAAGCGATTGCCCATAAACTAAAAACGTTGGTTCATTAATCCACCACACTTCGATATTTACTTCATTTTCATACTCTCACAACATGTTGTAATATAACGGCTGTTTGTAACGCATAAAAGTAATGAGGATGGATACTGAGTTATACAAGTATATGTATATATTTACGTATTTAAATGATCCGGATGACTAGACCAGTCGAGTTCCGGATGTCCGTCCCATTCTTACAGGCGATAACTTGAGTATAAATGTAAATATCTTGATGAACATTTTTACACATTTTTCTTGGAATAACATTTCGGTATTGTGAATGAACAGAGTCGGACTCTGCCATGCACGCTAATCGCCTTTAATCGAAAACATATAATGTGCTATAACTAGATCACAAAGTAAGATAGAAAACTGTAATTTGGCGCAGAATATCGATGTATACACGGGCATCAGTGGTAAACTTGTTGAGAACAATAAAAAATTGGATAAAATTACACGATAACCAAGTTTACTCTCATATTCCTGTTAAGTTGAAAACTACTACAAGTGCGATAACTTACTAAATGTCAGCCAAAGTAGTACATACATAAAAGCTTCATAGGAATCGATGTTAAAATTTGACAATGAGTTATCGTACTTTTGAACTACGAGGTGTCATCAAAAAATAATGGGAATTTTTAAACTTAAAATTTCGCGGGTTTGGAGAGTCCAACTGGTAAAGTTTTATTATAATGTTGATATACAGGGTTTTCCAATAATTGTTAAGGCAATTCAAATGTTTCTTCTTTAATGTGAAGTACAATCGATACAATGAAGTTCTGAATATAACATCATTCAAATGGCCTCCACGACTTCTTTTGCAGGAACGAATTCGATGAACCCAATTTTCGAGTACTTTTTCTACTGAATCAAGTCGTATGTCATGAATAGCATGTTCAATATTGACTTTTAAAGCTTGAGGAGAGTCTGGTTTATAGCTAAAGACCAATTACATCAAATAACCCCACAAGAGGTAGTCTAATGGTGCTAAATCTCAACTTCTTGGAGGCCATTCAATGTCACACTTTCTAGAAATTATCGAAACTCCAAACTTTTCTCGAAATAATTCGGTTGTTGCATGTGCTGTGTGGCACGTAGCTTCTTTGGAACTCGTTGGAACCAGATGTTGTCAAGATCAACTTCTTCACTTGCGGCCATAAAAAGTTGGTTATCATCGATCTATACCGCTCTCCATTGACAGTAACAGTATCACCAGCCGCATTTGAAAATAAATACGGACCGATGATTCCACCAGACCAAAAACCACACCAAACTTTCAAATCCTTTTTCAAAATCCGCCAGGTTTTGGTTTGAGACAGTCTTAATTCTTGAGACGTTTGTTAAGACCATAAAATCGCAAAAGCGCACGAAAAGTTGCAATAAGAGAACAATTATTTGGATAATAAAATTTAATAATTTGTCAACGTTGTTCTTGAATATGTCTTTTTATGATGACATTGTAAACATTATTGAATACGACGAAAAAAAATTACAGATCTTGACATATTCAAAATGGCCGAAACGACACCTAGAAATCATATCATCTCTATTGGATAACCCGATATATGACAGCGCTCGTTAAGGTTAGACTTGTTTTTATGAGCCTGGCGATTTGCGTTAATGCACATGCTCTCACTTCGTTGTTTGTTCGTGAATTCTTTGCTAAAAACCGTACTGTAACTATGCTCAAGCCCCCATATTCACCAGGCATGGCCTCATGTGACTATTTTATATTTCCTGAAATCAAGAGAACCTTAAGGAGCCGTCATTTAACAAGCATAGCAAAAAATATGTAGATAATATAAATTTGAGAATGTGTCGACGATTGGAAGAAGCGCTGGCATAAGTGTATAGTATCGAATGTAGTATATTTTGAAGGCGGCAACGTTAATAAGAAGTAAAACGAGTGAATAAATTTTTTATTTTTTCAAAAAACGAAAACTCCTGTTATTTTGTGAACACATTTCGTAATTTGCAAGATTTTTTAGAACAAGATACCGCTCAAATTTTACTCGAGAGTGATTACAAGCAGCAAGTTATACTTAGTCTCCTAGAATATCAAGGGTAGTAGCCTTGCCCTAAAATAATTACTTCAAAATTGATAGATGCATGGATATTTTTCTATCATCTTTACAAATTCTTTGACAGCAAAAAATTTCGACAAAAATAGTTCTTATGACGTATAGGTATATTTGAATCAAATTTCGAAATTTACAACTTAAAACTAGCAAAGATTATGTATTCTATTGCTTTACTGCTAATGTGTAAAGCCAAATCTTAGTAACCTTAGATAGTGACTAATAATTTTATAAGATGGCTAGTCATAGTTTGCTACAAAACTTCAACTTCGTAATTTTGAAAAGTATTATTTTAAAGGAATGAGGTTTGATTAAGGGATTATATCCACTTACTTTACTCAGTAATTCATTCCCTTGATTAGGTAGCCGATTTCCAGGAGACCCTCCAAAAAAAAGCATCTGACGGTGAGCCAGATTTTTCTGCTTATCTCAAATTGTAAATCCAAACAAATTATATTATTACTATCGATGAATACAGCTAATGATCAAAAGAGTAGTCAAAATTTTGACTTTTGACATAATGGTCGTTTTATGTGACAAAATTTAAAATTCAACGTGGCATAAAAAAGTACAATATTATCAAAAATATTATTCCTTCCTGAAAATTTCAAGTCGATCGAACGTTTTGTTATTCTCACTAATTCTGAAAACAGCTTTTCAAGAAGACGCACTCTAGCACTCACACTTCATTAAACAGATGCAGACATCATTGTCATCATCACGACATTTATCAACATCTTAGATAGGCGCACGGGCAGTAATTCAAATAAAATATGACAATAAACAAACCCTGCAGTCAAATGGAATTTGCAAGCGTCAGCTAAGCAAATAAACAGTCAACTAACCAACCGACTAAGCGACTAAGCAACTGACACTGGAAAGGACAATCAAATGATAGCAGCAACACCTGCAGCAAACAACACCGTCTTACTTGCCACACACATTGTACCAGTATATCTATATGTGTTGGGATGTCTACTATATAACAGACGACAATGGCTAGAACATTTATGAATAATTAATGCAGCAATACGACGAACTATTTATGCACATACACACTGTCATAGCAACACCTCTATGCCCACCGTGAATGCTGGGAAGTTATGTCATGCCATTATTACAAGACGCGCTTTACCTTGCGGCGCCTTGCGGTGCTGCTTTTGTGTGTATATGTGTATTGGTGGAATTTTGCCTTGGTCGTTTGTTTGAGTCTGCTCGTCTCAATTGCAATTGTTGATGCGCCGCTATGAGCCGTGAAGATAAATTCCTTCGCCTGTGGTGAAACATTAGCCCAGTGGGTAACATTTACATTGGCGAAAAGGTGATTGCGGTAATTTGACCTAATTGCTGTGGGAGGCCGCAAGTCAATTTTCGGCTGGCGCTGTATGACAAAGGGTGCGTAAAGCAAATAAATATATTCATTCATATATAGAGTAATTTATATATAAGGATGTACCAGTACAGGTTGGCACACGAGAACAAGTCGTTTCAAAGCTGTGGCAATATAATATCAACATGCAGCTCTGCTGTCTGGCGGTCTAGACACTAGATCATTATGCCCAAGAGTAGAACGCTTAGTATCTTCTGGACGTAAGTATGTAACTCGCTCTCAACAAGTTTTAATTTTTCGCAGTTGTAGAGACCAGACACCTAACCTAACCGAACCAAATATACCGAAGTCGACTTGTAGGAGATCTAGGAACCATATCACACTAAATGAACGTTCAAATATTGTTAATACTCACATGTTTTCGGTACATTTTCTATTAGCGCGTCCAAGCAGACCCATGTTTACCACCAAGTTGCCACTGGCGCTAAGTAAATATATATCAGTTGTTATTTACTTACCAATCCAAACATCCTTAATATAACAGCTCTTGGCCATATAAAATTCTAGTTCGGATCAATTCGTTAACGTACAACCGGCTGTTGTGGAAGTCGATATTTGGTGAACAAAACTGCTAAACTCTGCACGAAAGTACAATAATATTGTTGAGCTCCTTACCCCCTCACCCTCTATAATTCCAATGAAGCCTGAAATGATCAAAGTTATAAGCACTTCCTTTCATAGACATACTATTTCAACAATGTCTGAAGCACGAAGGGGCACGAAATTTATAAGAGAAAGCGTTGCCGGAAAATTACAGGAAATGTAAATTAAAGCCGTAATATTTTATTATGTTGTTAAAGTAAAAAGTTGTAGTTGGACAAAAGTAAAACTATGGAAGACTTGAATCAAGCGCTTCTTAATTTCGGTTCTAAGGAACGAAATGTAACAACATCCATCTCTTTGATATTCTGCTTAAAGGTTATGGATCTTTGGATGATACCATTTGAATTCAAAGTTGGTCATAGTTCAGCTGGTGTAAACACTATAAAAACATGTAAGGAAGGGCTAAGTTCGGGTGTAACTGAACATTTTATACTCTGTCAACTTGCAAGATTCAATGCCTTCAGGTGCTGGCAAAACTTGTTGCGAAAGAATCTAGCATTCATTATTCAAAGAAATCGCGAATAAATTACAATCAAATTTGTTATCTTCCTGACTTATATTTAAGATCATTAACTTAGACTTAATTTGATTGCTAAATTTTAGTTCGCGTCAGCTAAAATTGTATTAAAAACACCTTTAAATGAGGTCAACTCAACCGAAGAAACTAAATTTAATATATTGAGTTGATGTCAAATATTAACCAGAAGATCGGAATTCATTATATTAGAAATATAAAAGGTTTAGACAAGGTAAACCAGTTCCATTCTAAATCAGCGCTAAACCATATAATTTTTAAGAAACGGTAATATAAGAATGTTATACACCTTAAAGTTTTGATACCGGCTCTCATAAAAGAGGGCTGTGCCATCATGGGTATAAAATTTAATGTCTCTGGTTAATTTAGTTATTGACCTTATCACACTTCTCGTAGTTTTTAACAAAACCATCAAATGGGAAGTGGGCGGGGCTATCATCCGATTTCACATTTCACAAATATTTTCACACTATCGTAAGAAGGGTTGAAAGAACTTGTTCTGCGCAAATTTGGGTCATATAGCTTTATTGGTTTCGAAGATATATACACATGTGCACTAAGTTTTATCATGATATCTTAATTTTTACTCAAGTTATAGCTTGCACAGACGGTTCAATAGCATATCTCGCAGATTGACTGATATTTTCGACAAAATGTTTGCGGTAAGAACTTAAATCCACATATTCGGTATCATGGGGCTTGTTGTGGTCTGATTTTAATAATTGCCTAAAACACAAACTAATTGACATATGGAGATCAAACTTTACGCGGTTCGTGCGCCCCTTTTAAATGGCTCCACTGTATAATATAGGTGATTTTAAATTCATTAAACACGCAATAATTTTTTTTCAAAATTAATTATGTAATAATCTAATTTCATTCATATAAATATATGTAAGTATTCCTCACTTATGCGCAGAACACGAGGTTCAGTGACAACAAAGGAACATATTTTTAGTCATAGTTGCTAATAAGTTTTACAATTTTTTACTCCCAAACCCGCCATAACTTAATACGGTGCTATTATGGAAGAGAAACACTTGCTAAACGCTGTGAATTTACGTAAAATCTGAACTGAGATTCGAACTTTTGTCAGAGCAAAAGGTAAAGTTCATAAACTTTACACTGCATTTAGTCATAGGGGAAATATGCTGTTCGGGCTCGTGAATTTTTAATAAGCCAAACAAAGCAAAGTTCGAGCAGATGTTTAGCAATCACATGTACATATATTTGTAAGTGAAATTTTATGCTTGAAAAGAAAAGAAAATTTCGGCGTTGGCACAGAGTTGTCATTGTCGCTTAACAAGTTTACGATATTACATATAGGATGTATACTTATATATATTATATATATACTCGTATATATATAAATGTTACCGGCTATATCGTAAGTGTTTAACCAATTTAAAAATGCATGCTTGTGGCATGCTAAGCAGTGCTTTGAGGCAAAGATTGTAGCCATGATCAAGAATTTCACTACTTATATGGGTGCATCCACTTATTGTCGTGCTTGTGTTTTCTGTTTATACAGGCCACATGACTCATTTATCAGTCAAAACCAAAACCCAAAAACAATGGCAAACTTATTCCCAGTTACCACTACAAAAAATGTGCGCACTAACTAAATGTTACTTTGCTTACATATATACATACAAGTATATATGTACATATGATATAAGCTCAAAATTTTATATTTAAAGTAACAGTGTACACAGTGTCTGAAAATAGCGCAAACGTATAGATACAAAGGCGGATCTAAGTAGGGGGCCGAAAAATTTAAGTTAAGTAAGTGTAGCACAAATCCGAACGAATTTGACAAAAGAGGAGACAGGTTCACTTAATGAAAGCGATATCCTAGAGCAGGTCGATCATAAGATCCTATCCTCAACTCTGAACATCAACAACTGGTAAGAAGAATTACAGAAAAAATCTGTAAAGAAGCATAGAGATGTTAAAATCCCTTGACAGAGTAAAAAAGCTATGTACAGGAGGTCCGCAGCTTGGAGCTAATGTTACTGTACTGAAAATTGAAAAACTCGTCACCAAAGGAACATCAGATCTCATGATCTTCAGTGATGAAGACTTTTGCATGCCTGAGCTTAGCTAACCATCACTCTGTTTTCCGAAAAATATTCAGTACCACCACAGAACAAGGGTAACTCATGCATAAGTTAGCAGACGCAATACTACAATACATTGCCGACATTGAACAATGTACACTTTTTCAAAAGATGAAGGGCAACTACGCATTAACTGAGAGCTCAACAAATCTTCGGTATCAAACTTCGAATCCACCAATCCATCTAAATTCATCACTATAGGTATTTCACGGTCTTCTCTAATAAATCGGTATCGATAAGTTGCACTACTGGATGAGGTACAGAATTGATTTTAACATCAAAGTCGATGATGGAGTTACTTTTAGTAGTTCGCACGTACGTTAGCATTTATTAACAAATTACCGGAAAAAGGCAAAGAAACCTTGTGAGCGGGGTGCGAAACATCGGTAAACATTAACTCTATCTGTATGAATGATGTATAAAGAGCCAAATCTAAGCACTAAGGACGAAAAAACCGAATTCGTTAAAATTTAAACTATCTATTTTTAACTGAGCTCCAATAGCATAATGTTTTAGAGTCACGTTTTTTTTTTTTTTTTGATTTTTTTTTTTATTTGATACCGCCTATGGAACCGACACAAACCCCCATAGACAGTGACGCCTCCACTGTTCCCAAAATCGGCAACGAGTGCGACTAAAGCTGCAGCTATACAAACATAGGCGACAGCAGCATACGAGTAAGCTAACAAGCCATTGGCATTAAATGCACGTGCATTCCAGTACAAGGCATTCAAAAATGTTGTGGTGCCATGAAGAAAAATACGTGGAAGTTTTGGTACAGAAAATGCAACTGAGGCTGCGGAGACCGACGTGGTGAGAAACTAAACCGGAAGATAACTTAATTTACATTATGAAAAATGCAAACTGTATGCAGCAACGCTGCAAGGCAGTGAGCTTGTCAAAGTAAAGGCAAAAACACCAGCGTTATTCTGCCTAGCTACCCCATGCTATGGCAAACATAGCTGCAAGAAAAAGGATATAGCAAAAATTTAATAAACAGAAGAAGGCAAAATGCACACAATAAAAATAGATATATAAATTGTCAGCACCAAAAAAACGTAACATAGACCGGGCGATATTAACTCACTAAACGCCTAGCTTGTCGACATGATGAAGCGCAACAGACAACGCGTCGCTGGAGCACAGCTACCGGGCAATGCCGCTGCACCATGAGCAGCGAAGTGATCACAGGGGGTGGGCACTAAGCACCTAGCTCAGCATAAGTTGCTAAAAATCTTTTCGTTAAGCTCGCGTCATAATGGGATTTTTGTTGATGCTGCAACATCGCGCTGGCCACAGCATAACTGTAGCGACACACCAACCGACGTTGATAGCGGCAACGTACAGCGTGTAAAAACTACAAACAAAAGGGAGACTGCTAAGTTGACACTAGTTTGCTGCCAGCACCAATGGCAGCAACAATAACATCATCATTGTAACATCAACGGTCTCATCATCGTCAGTGCATTGCTGCTGCTGGCCAACGGCGCATTACGCTGGCATCTGGCATCACTGTGTGTGCACTGATCGCAAGTGACTATCGCTTGGCGGCTGCCATCTCAGCACCAAAAGCGGCAAAAACAACATCTTACAACAGTTTTTTCCACTATACGAAGTATGCTGGGGCATGCTGTTTGCTGTACGCCCTGTTAACACATAGCAGATAAATTATGCTCGCGTACACCCGGCGCAGGGAAGCAAAATGCAAGTTGACTGCAGCTCAACAGCAGGTTGAGCTCTGCTCAGCAAAGGTGAGTTCATGAGGCAAGCGATGTGTCTTGCCGCTGCTAGGCTTGCAGCTGCCTTGCTGCTTTCTTTATGGTTATTTTATGTAAATGTTATGTTTGTTTGTTAGGTAAACGGCGTGAAGCTAAAAGTCGTCCGACAATCTTATTAATTTATGTCATATAATGTTTATTTACTAGAAGAGATTTTCAGAATAACTAAGCATTACCTTTTTCGTTAAAAACTTTGTAGTTTCGTGCCTTTGATGGCTATTTTGACAACATGTAATATATGGTATGAGCTTCTTCTCGAAAGAAGAATCGGACCACATATCATAGCTTAACCAGACAGGGTCATTTAGTGTCAGACTTTCAAGGGTTATTTAATGCCATAGACCCTAGAAGAACAACTCATGTCTTGGAATACTAGCAACCCAGGGCATACCATAAGGTTACTTTGGGGTAGTATTTATGACGAACAGACATCATCTACCTCTAGACACAAGTAATCTTAGTAATATTGTAAGGGTCATCACAGGGCACCCACCCTTAAGATTCCACCTTCAGAGTTTTGTAAAAGTGGGTTCGGCGGAATGCAGAGCATGCACTGGGGATGATGTGAGGCTCCTACGCCTCCCCTTTTCCACCTTCTTATCTTCTTACCGCGAAAACCGCTACTCAATTTGTAAAGGCCCATTCACTATTTCCAAGATTATATAAGCCACGATGCAGACATCATAACATCAATGCTCTTATGACACAAAGTAACGGGCGCAGAGGCTATCCTACCATTAGTCCAATATTCATTTCTACTGTATGATCCCAGGATACTCATGCGGCGAAATATGAACCAATTATTTAGCGCATCAGAGTAAGTTAAAGAATTGGTCAGATCATGAAGGCTGCAGTAGTCATTTAGCTTTAAATTAGATACCCCACTACGACCCACATTTCCTGTCCGTACGTATTTCTGAGATATCCCTCGGGTATAAAGATATCAATCCATACAGTCCCTTATTTGCTCTTATGTACAAAATGAAACAGAGAATGGCAACAGAAGTTGAATAAAGTTTGATTCAGCCGAACTGTCTCAGATTTAGAACTGGTCGTAGATCGGTCTTAGTATTGCCTTTTATTTGAGCAGTATGTTCTTCAAAATAAGGAGGGAACTAAGAAGTTAGAGCAGCTGTATGTTAAGGCTTACCTGAGCTGTATTTATGAATTGAAAATATGAAATAAATTGATATTTTCAAATTTCTTAGAATACACCCTTAATATCATAGAAATATCAATAAGTCCAGCAATTTATTTATCAAATCAATTTATCACCAATATATATATCACTCAATATAAGTAGATAATTATTGCAATGTGAAATGAATTAGATTAAATATTCTAAATATTTAATTGCAAATTATGCCCAATTTCCACAGCACTTCTTATTGAATTCAAAATTTACAAAACACCTATGGAAGTTTCATTTCCCATTTTTTGCAGAATCAAATAATACATGTAACTATTTAATTATATGCATATATCATTTGATATCTTACCAAACTCTACCCTACATAACATAGTCATACATAATCAGCCAATTAGGCATTCGCATTGCGCGCGACGCTGCGTATACTTAACATAATTGCACTGCACAGTGCTCACCACTATTACCACAATGACGATGCAGTAGTCAGAAAGTTCATACAGACATACATATTTTTATGTCAAAGGGGTCAATTTTATCAGAAAGGGCTAAGTTCGGGTGTAAGCACACATTTTATTCCCTCTCAATTTGCAAGGATCAAAGTTATGGAAATACCCACATTCAGGTGCTAGTGTAAACTAAAAAGATTTAGTAACCATTTTTCGAATGAATTACAACCAAATTTTGTATCTTATTTACGTATATTATAAGTGACAGTCTCACTTAGTTTCATTAATACATTTTGCCTGGGGTCCGCGATATTTATATTAAAATCTATCTTTAATGTGTTTTAAAGTCAACCGAAGAATTTCAGCGCTAAACCACATTAACATATGTTTAAGAAAACATATCCAACTAATTTCATTTAAATATCACACAATTTGACCAACATAAACAACTTAAAGTCAGCTGGAAAGTCGAAAATCACAACCTACGAGGTGTGTTCAAAGGAAGAATTGAATTTTGAATTTTTGTGAAAAGTACCTATTTATTCATCAATATATATTTTGTCCCCTTCAAAGTAAACTTACTCCAACTCTTCATATAATCCTCGAAGCACTACTGAATTGCGCTTTTCAGTATGACCAGCAGCTCTTTCTTCGATTCTGACTTGATCTCATCAATTGTGTCAAAACGCTTTCCTTTAATTGGTTTCTTCAGTTTTGGGAAAAGAAAAAAGTCACAGGGAGCCAAATCTGGTGAACACGGTGGTTGAGGCATGATAATGGTTTTGTTTTTGGCCTCCTCAAAACATTCGAGAAATATGGCATGAGCCGATTGATATGGCAACATCCTCTGCAATTTCCTTAATAGTGATTCGACGATTTTCAAGAATAATTTGTTTCACTGTTTCGGTGTTTTCTTCGCTTGTTGACGTGGTCACACCTCCAGGATGCCCATCGTCATCGACATCTTCTCGCCCTTCTGTATAGCGCTTGTACCACGTACTAACACTTTTTTGAGGCAAAATGGAGACATCGAATGCCAGTCAACATTTCAAGTGCCTCGGAGCACTTTATTCCATTTTTAACGCAAAATTTAATACATATTCTTTGATCCATTTCTTTTAAAAGTCAAAAAACGAAGAGCACACAAAAACGGGACTAACCTTTTCTGTTGTCAAAAACAAACTACTAATCGAAATTGGCTCCCAATGTAAGCACATAATAAACATATGTGTCCGATTATAACAAAAACAAAATATCGATAATCTAATATACACAGCCCGTTAGAAATTAAAATTCACCTTTACCTTCTGAACATTCCTCGTAGAGTATATTGGGGCTAGAGACAATTTAAGTATGCTTTGCAACATGTTTTGACTCAATACCCTGACCGACATACCTATGTTGAAAAAAGTATGCTGTAATTTCGAAAATCGCTATACACTGTCAGTCTAGTGATATACTCTGCTTTATGTGTTCTATCACTAAAAAACGAATATATTTCAGTGGACAAAATTTTTTACACAGAATTTTTAATTAAACATATAAAAGAAATTTCAAATTTAACTACGGGTATGTAAACCTTTCATTTTAATAACGCCATTTAAACGATTTGGCATGGAATGCCCCAATTTACTTGTCACCTCAGATCCAATATTGATCTATTCATGCTGCAGTACCACTTTTAATTGGCTTTTACTTGTTACGTTGTGCTTTTCAACCCTTCGTCCAAGTTCATTCCACAAGTGCTCAATCGGATTTAATTCCGGTGGTTAAGGAGGAGTTGCAACAACGTGGGAAACTTGATGACCGATCCACATACGAACGTCATAAGCTGTACTTGTGTGTTAGTAGGGATCAGTATGTATCTAGGTATCATGAGATTCCCAATTTTCAACTTTACGTTACGCTTTTTTGCAAGTTTTCTTTCAAAATGGTCATATATAAAGCTTTGTCCATTACTCCATCAATAAATACTAAGTTCCCAAAGCCTGACGTCGCCATTAATCCCCAAACCATGACTCCACCACCTCCATGCTGTACGGTATTACTAACATTGTTTTTGTAAAATTCAGTATTTGCCTTTCTTCATACCCGAATTCGACCGTCGCTTTGGAAACTGTTAAATTTGCTTATAGGTATAGTGCATGGGAGCTGGGGTAATTCGTTAACCGATCTTACAGTACAACTATATACAGTATTACATGATTTTATCTTACTTATAACTGATATACACGGATAAGGCCAACCGGAATTTGAAAATCCTTATATTGAGTATAAGGGGGCTTATGGGTAGTATTCACGCGATTTTCTCTATTTTAGGTACAAGAATACAAGATTTTCTCCGATTAGCAATACTAGATCTCACGAATTGACCGATATTTTCGTTAAAAACATCCATAAGCACTGGAATCCATATACTCGGAATGTGGGGGGCTTGGAAATTTATAGTCCGATTTCGATTTCAATTATTTGTGTAAATTTTTATTTCGATAACGTCATTGAATTGCAATTGGCACATACCATGCTTTATATTTTATGTTTTAAAATTAAAGAATTTGACAGAATTTCAAATACCATAATTTGAAAGTAGACGTTGTTCCGTGGTAATCAGATTTCGCCCATTTTCACACCGTAGCGTGAGTACGCCGATATAATGTAATACATCAAATTTGGTTTAAATTGGTGAATAGTTACTGAGATATAAGTTTTAACCTTTAGGTCTCCAGCATGCCGATTGGGTATGAAATTAAATGCTTCTGACGTATTGATGTAGTGAGTTATCGCACTTATAGTAGTAAATGGGTTGGGTTATCATTTGGTTTCACCCCTTTTCACAAGTGGATACGTTCTTTAGTCATATGGTACCAACCGATTTGAAAAATGGAGTTTCGAAAGAATGTATATAAAGTTTTACGTGAAGTTGTCTGACCCAAGCGATTTAACATTACAGTGGATATGACAAGGAAAACAACGACAAAGCGTTAACTTCGTTTACACCAAAATTACCATATACAAAATATTCCCAAAATAACTTGATTTTAACGGGTCGATTTGTATGGCAGCTATGTGCTTTAGTAATCCGATTTGAACTAATCCATCGGAGATTGCACCGTTATCGTGGATAATTACCCATTCCAAAGTTCTTGAAAATGTCTCGTCAAATGAACAATTTTTTCATACAAGCACTTGATTTTGATCGTTCAGTTTGTATGGCAGCTATATACTATGTTATAGTGGTCCGTTATCGACGTTTCCAACAAATGGGCCGCTTTTTTGAGAGAAGAGGACGTGTTCAAAATTTCAGATCGATATGTCAAAAACTGAGTGACTAGTTCCCGTATATACAGACAGACCGACGGACTGACAGAGGGAAGGGAAGACAAGTTGACATGGCTAAATCAACTCAGCTAGTCATGCTGATCATTTCATTGGCAAATTTAATATAAACTGTTATATAAATTTCCTGGGTATAAAAATTTCACTATTCTACCAATTGAACAATGTCTTTTATGAAAAGTGTACTTTAAGACACAAATTTAGTGTTCTTGATTTATCATAGTTTTTCTATCCTTTTGTATGCATATATAATATAATATCTAGATTTTAATAAGCACATCAGCCGGCCATATAAATATTATTTTAATGAAAATTTTTGTTTACATACATATAAAACTTGAAGCCACTGCTCTGCTCTGATACACAAATTTTATTGTGTGGAATTTATTATATATTCGCAGTTAAAAACTCTTATGTACAGTGTCGGACAAAACTAAAGCACGAAGTTCACCTTGTGCACATTTACTTAAAAACAAAATGTAAAAGATAGATTATAATAGGATTATATGTTTAAAAAAAATATGTATTAAGCTTAACTACTTTTTATTACAAATAAGATTTTGACATAAAAAATACATTTCGCATAATGTGTATATCTGCTGCGACAAAACTAAAGCACTAAACTATATTTAATTATTTACTGAAGAGCAAGTTGAAGTAGTTTTAATATAATTGGATTAGTCATTTGTGATCAACCGATGGTGTTACTTCGTAATAAAAAAAACATTTGTGAAAAGGCGCGAATAAGTATTCAGTACAATTTAGGGAAAAAATTCTTAGCGATTTTGAAAAAATGGTGAATCAGTAAAAAATATTTTGAAAAAGTTCACAATTCACAGCATTGTTTTAAGAATTATACTTGTAAGTCGTTTTCGTTCTTCGGGCTCCCTAACCACAATTCATGGAGGTGGCAGACCTACTACGACCTAAACTACTAGCCGGGAGGATATGACCATAGTGCGCTACATAAAAAGAGATCCCTATATATCAGCTAGATTAATTCAGAACGATTTGGGCTTGAATATTTTGTGCAGGTCCATCTAGCGACGATCAGAAGTGTCAAAAAGACATAAATTTCGCACAAAAATCGAAAAGCGCGGCTAACTGGAATATTACAAATTGGAGGAGTGTACTTTTTTCTCATGAAATGAGTCCAAGTACAATATAAAAGGAACTGTTGGATTAAAGCTGGTACGGAGACCAAAAGATCAACGTTTAAGGCCGCGTTATTCACAAGGTATTGTGAAACATGGGGGAGGTAATGTAATGGTCTGACAATGTTTCTCAGATTATGGAGTTGGTCCTATTCATTAAACTAATGACCGTTTTATGTACAAAAACATCCTTCGAAACGTTATGCTTTCTCATGATGACGAGGAAATGTCGTTAAAATGGAATTACCAACACGGTCAAGATCCAAAGCACACGGCCAAATGAGTAAAGGATTGGTGTATTTCCAATAAAATAGAAGTTTTGAAATAGCCCCCACCAAATCTCAATTCTATAGAGAATATATGGGAAATTGTAGATCGGAAAATTCAGCGGGTAAATTGTTATAACAAGGACTCTCTCTTTACCCAATTTGAACGAGCATAGAAAAATATTTCTCAAGAAATTTTAAACAATTTAATTGAATCCATGCCACGAAAATGTGAAGTAGCCATAAAAAACAATGGATATGCCGTCAAATATTAACAACAAATACTTTTATTTTTTAACCTTAATGTAATGTTCTTTAGTTTTGTCGCATGTATTTTATGTATATTGTTAATATTTAAGTCATATTTAAGTGTAAAATGAATTAATATGTTACGCTTTTTTTAATACATCAAGAAAAATGTATATTTTTGAGAAATTAAACAGAAAATATTAATTTTATAACAGTAAATTAATTATATGCAGCTAAATGGAAATATGATAAATTTCGTGCTTTAGTTTAATCCGACACTGTATATTAAATCGATTTTGTCATGATGTATCTGTAATAAACCGCAGTCAACTTAACACTTGAAAATGTCTGGTGTTAAATTTAATTAAAACTTTCTACAAAATAATTTCAATAAACTTTATAAAGTGCTAAGAAGTGCCACAATGCAACACATAATAAATTAGCAAACTTGCAATAACTAACAATTAACACTTTCCACTAGTAGCACTCAACCATACAAACATATACAAGTAGGTATATCGAAGCTCAATGCAACCGAATTTAAGGAAATAAACCAACTTTGCTCGCCCGCACACACGCATAACTTATAAAAGAGAGAATATAATAATTTAAGCTACTCAAATTGCCAATTTCCATCTCACATAAATGCGAGGAAACGTTGTCGTAGTGTATGGGCCTGTGTGTGCCTTTCCATTCGTATGAACGCGTGGCCGCCGTGTGCTCTAAGTAATCAAAAGTGTAGATAGATGAATGCCGCACCGAGAGTTGGAGAAGCCTTTAAAAACGCATGCAAGCACGTAATTAACGCATTTACTGCCATACAACTACTTGAGTGCACATACACACACACGCGTGCCTACAAGTCGATTTGCTTTGTTGTCGTGATCTGTTGCTAATATTGTTGTTGCTGTTGCCGTTAATAGCTATAGCTGTGGCGGTGCACGTGAATACCAATTTATGCCCCTTGAAATTTTATCGCAGAAGATAATAAAGACTCAGATTGCAGTTAAACGCCCAACAACAACAACAACAACAGCCACAGCAAATAACTGTAGTGTTGACATGCATGCAACGTCGCATAGCTCAGCATACGCAAACTGAGAGCACATAATTAATTTATGCTGTCGATAATGATGGCAAATAAACTCGCTTAAATACAACTGCGGGCCGCATATATACACACATAACATCTAACGGGTAGTCCCAAATAGTTGGCTTTTGCCAAGCTAATTTATTAGCCATTACTACTGTATGGGGCAGAATTCCCCTGCGGGTTTGGGGAAAGAATATGCCCGCGGCAAGGCATGCCTGTCGTAAAAGGCGACTAAAAGCCAATATGCACTATGACTGTTATTATATTCTTTGCCCAGTAATATCAGCATAGTATATGGAGTGATAGTGCTATAATACTCAGCTTGAACTGATATTAGAAACACTTTAAATGAAAAAGCAAATAAAAAGACATTTGAAGTTCAAGCGACAAATGTCACCAGTCATTTGAGTAATGGGGAGCTCAACTGGCAGTAGTTTAGGCTACGCAGTCTGACCGGAGACTTTCCGGTACCACGGGGAGCAGAAAGCCCTTGGACTTCTGTTCAATCTGCTCATTGGGTTCGGCCCTTTGGGGAGTATCGTGGTGGCTGTGGTTTAAACCTAAATGCTGGAAGAACTGAATTTTCAGTTCGAAAAAAGAAGTTACACAAGTAACTGGGTGCCGTACCCGAAAACGGAAGAGGTTTTAGGTCGGCCTCGAATCATACCAAGATGGTAGTGTGGACCCAGACACACTGCCACTGGTATCCAAATAAATACTTGCATAAGCTCGTTTTGTTTGGGGCGCTGATCAACGCATTGTATTGATCCGTTGTGTTTTGAACACCGTGAGGTAAGGCCGTCGCCGGCAGGTACTCACGTAAATCTACAACGAAAGTTGTATGGGGCAGAAGTGCGAACGATGGCCATATTCGATGCAAACTAAAAATACCTGACAGGGATATCAATGAAGAAGCAGGATATTATGAGGAAAACGAAAGATGCCACAAATAGAATGAAATAAGAAAAAAGATTAAATGCGGTTACAGCGAAGCCAGAATACCCTTAGAAATAAAATATTTTCCATACGAGAACTTCATTTTGAACGTTCCGTTTTGATCGTTGGGTTTGTATACCAGTTGTGAAATGGGTGCTCCAACTAGAGGTACTTTTTTCAATAGCCTTTTTTTGACAGATCACGCCTGAGTCGTGTCAAGCTGTCATGTTTTTTTCGTTCAGTATTGTTTGGCATTTCATCATGGAAAGACTTACGCCTGAACAACATTTACAAATTGTTCAACTTTATTAAACAGTAATTTCAATTTTATAAACAATAAAAGTAGCTATGCTAGACTGAAGGCAAACCAGCTGATTGCGCGAAATGTTGGTGTCCGAAAGATGAAGATGACGGATAAAGTTGGCGAAGCGCGCTGTACCGCTGAGAAATCGAGTTAGCGCGCAGGATCGCTATCTTGTCGATAGGTTTATAAGCGAATGATGATGTGGCGCTAAGGCCAATAGACGATAAGCGAATATGCAGGATCGCTGTATCAGCTGTCTAATAAGCGAATGTCGATCACTCTTTATATGATTTAGCAGCTTGTTGGGGAGAAAAGAACGTGTATAAAATTTTAGTGCGATATCTCAAAAACTGATAGACTAATTCACATATATACAGACAGACTGACAAGAATGGCTTAATCAACTCAGCTCGTCACGCTGATCATTTATATATGTAAATGTTATATAGGATCTCGGACGTTATCTTATGTTACAAGCTTCGAAGCACACTTTTTATACCCTGTTCAGGACATATTGATATATACTATTTACAGTCTTTTAGGGTAACCTTCATGCCTAAAATCTAGAAAATTTTTTTTTTTTTTAGTTTTTTTCGGAACTTATTTAAAACCCCATATACAAGTATACATATTTAGTTCATATTTAAGATGTTATGTGTACATACTGGGATAAACTTTCAGACAAATGCAAGATTTTCATTATGTCAAATTGATTGATGCTTAATTAAATTAAAATTTCATATGTTTTCACTATAATGACAATATGATTCATATATAAAAATGATAGAAACAAGACTGCGCCATCGAAACGTAATAAATTTAATAATGACAAGAGCAACATAGAAAAGTGAGAAAGACAGGTAAATTATAAACTTCTCATTCTTAAACTATTACGTCACCGTTTATATTTTGTTTGGACATTTTTGACCTCATCTGTCAGACACTAAATCGAAAAAGGTAGAGGTCAAAACTTGGCGTAATCTATATCTCTATCGCTCTTGATATCTCTATAGTTCTTGATTCACACAGGGCAGGGCAACATACATTTCAGCTTGTTCACGCGAATCACTAACCTCACTAAGCGATAGCGCTACTAGTACCAGATAAATTAGCTAACGTGTAATGCATTCTTTCTGATTTCAACCGAAGCGGACTCGTGACTTAGTGTCTTCTCGTGATCGTTGATGAAACATGGATACACTCTCATTAGAGGTCAAGGCAAACCTGGTGTCATCTACAGCGACTATCTAGAGCAAAACGTTCTCAAGGCCCTACTATGTGAAATATTGGGCCGAGCCGTCACTAAATGGCAGAAAAATTATTCCGTTTGGTACAGAAAAAATGCTTTTTTACCATGACAACGCTTGCGGTCACTCCTCCGCATTTGCCACAGCCGAATTGGTCACACTAAACTACAAACTGCTGTTCCATCCACCGCATTTGCCAGATTTGTCTCCATACAACTTTTTCCAACCCTGACTTTAAAGATCTCTAAAAAAAGTTTTATTCGAACGGGCACAAGAAGTAAAAGAATTAATGTCTAAGGGTAAAGGTAAAAGAGACTTGGTAAAGAAATAAGTGTCCATATTTCCAAAGATCCTCATATAAAAAGATGCAAATAACTCTGACACGCTTCAGCACCACCCTGTGGCAGCAATTCTTGTTTTTGCCAGTCGCATTGCGTTTCATAGCATATGCCAAGTTTACACCGTCAGCGAGTCAATATTAATGCGCGCATTTCGATATATCTATGTACGTATGCACATTGCACGACTGTTTGGAGTTATGTGCGCATGTGTGCGTGCGTTAATTTCAGACGCTAAATGCGTTAAAATTCCATATAATCGATGCGTGTAATTTCCTGTACGGACTAAACGCATTAAAAAGGTGAAAACTGACTTTCAATGCAAATTACTTGCACAAACGCCATAGCACTTGAGTAGTTGTTGCTTTTGTTGACTGTGGCAATTACCTTGAGCAAAGTAGTATGTGTTTAAGGGATTACAAGGGTTTCACGGCTTCAAAAAACAAAAAAAAATGTATTGCCTTATTTATTTTTTTAACATCTCTAGAATATTGTCCTAAATTCTCAAGTTAATCCCAGTATTAGTTTTGGAGGTACAGCTTTGAAAAGTTGTGCTACTCAACCGATCTTAATGAAATTTTACACAGGTCTTCAAGATATCCTTTACAAGGTTTTAAATTCGATTACAATTATCTTCTTTGAGTTACAATTATTTAGGACATTTACATTTTTTTTTTAAAGTCTGCCAAAAATACAATTTTCACTTTATTTGTTTTTTTCTCTATCCAATACCTAGTTACAGGCCTTAGTTCAAACACTTATTTTTTTCTTTTTCTCTCTTGATGTTCCTGTCAGAAGTTCTGCCGTCAACGCGGAATCAGCGAAAAAAAAACCAACGCACTTTACAGAGTGGCTATATATAGCGCAAAGCTTAGATTTATGTTATCTTAAGTTAGACAGTTTTTTTTGAGTGTTAAGCTTTTTATTCACTTCATATTTTTTCGATTTTTCGACTACGTAGATCCTCTTAAGCAAACTTGAATAATTAATTAATCTTGGGAATTGGCTAAAAAAGTGTGGTTTACGGGCTGGAGGCTATTAAAGTTGACACAATGACACTTGCTGGAAAGTAAAAATAAATAAAGTAGTAAAATTAAATAACTAGAGTTGTAGCCAACCTTTAGGTGATATTAGTTAGGGTGGAATTTTGTGGTCGAAAAGGGTCGAAATGATTTTCACTATTAATCAATGAAAATTTTGTATTATTTTAAACAAATTTTAAATTCAAATTAACTGAGAAACTTGAATTTTAAATGCAATCGCTGCATTTTTTTCTCAAAAATAGTGCAACACATGGTTTTCTCCTACATGATAGTTAACAAAAATGAGTTAATAGAAGGTGAGGTGCAGCAGATGATTTGAAGTTCTCGTCAGGTCCACTTTGTGTTTGCCCAAAAACTAAGTAATTATGGTATTCAAATAGTTGTGTACTATTCATAATTGACCTTACTAGGTTTCTCCTATGGCATTGTAGTCCCGTGATTATTGATACCCTAAATCAGACAAATATTTGCTTTAGCATGCTTCGCGAGCGAACATTGTGCTGAATAGAATTTTTACATAGATCCATGATTGCAAACTGGAATTTTTTTTTGATGGTTTTTGGGTACTCGTCCCTAGCCTATATGATGCATCATCACACAACGTGTTTGTTAGACTTTGGATTGAATTATGTTACGTGAAGAAGCTCAGCTTAAGAAAGTAGTCCCGATTTAATTCCAATGATATGTGGCGTCGACGCACCAACTTACAAGTGAAATCTCACATATTTTTGACTATCATTATTTACAATAAATAAATCCATCAATAAATAAAATCGCCGAAACTAAAAGCAGAACCAATAGTTCTACTGACATGTGTCAACTCTGATCCAAAAGTAATCGAAATCGGTTCATGCTTTGTCTTGCATAATTACTTCCGCTTCGTTGGTTGATCATACCGAACAGAGGGTGTGATATCTTAATACAAGTAAAACAAGAGAAGCGTTAACTTCGGTTACATCGAAGCTACAATAACCTTCACAAATATAAAAGGTTTCTACAAGAACTTGATTTTAATCGGTCAGTTTGTATGGCAGATATATGCTATAGTGATCTGCTATCGGCGGTTCCAACAAAGAGCAGCTTTTTAAGGAGAAAGGGACGTATGCGATATTTCGGACTGATATCGAAAACACTGAGAGACTAGTTCGTAGAGAGACTGACATGGTTTAATCGACTTAGCTCGTCATGCTGATCATTTATATATATAAGTGTATTTTATAAGGCTTCCGATACTTCCTGCTGGGTATTACAAACTTCGTGGCAAACTTTATACACCCTGTTCAGGTTATAAAAATACTCAGATCTAAGTTTAGTCCGGCAAATAATATTTAAACACAAATCAGAAAAAAATTTAAAAAAAGTTGGCAACTTTTTCGTGGAATCCAATGCACCGAAAGAATACGACTGATTTATTTTTAAACTCTTGCAAAAAAGCCGCAAATTCAGATACAAGACTGTAATTTGGTACAATTAATCGTAAATAAGGGGCACCTGTGGTTCGAAATTTAAAAAAAAAAACGGGCGTGGCCCCGCCCCCTAACAGGTTTAATGTATATCTCACAAACCATTGAAGCTATATCACTAAATGCACAGCACAAATTCCTTCGATCCATCTTACGTACTTATTCCCGTATCCAAATTTGTTAAAATTTTCATAATCAAAGGGTTAGAGTATCGCAGACCTTTCAATATTTTACTATACAATAAGTTATCATGAGTAGCTTAAAAGAAATATTTTGCAGTACGGCAAAAGCACCCCTTTGTGTAGCTGTACATCATGTCATAAACTTTAATTTCAGAGATTATTATCTTCCAACCACCTGACCTCACCACCTCCACGAAGCTTTAGCAAAATTCTGCTTATACTTGTAACACTCATATTAGCCTCTCATTTGAGAATATACTTCTCTTTTGTTCCAGCGAATTTTGGTCATCAGTCATTCAAATTTGTTGGACCAGTATACCATATGTACATATGTATGTGTATAAAATCTGCATATACATTTATACATACATTTTGACCAAATTAATCTCGGATCTTTGGCTTTTGCAGTTATCTTGCTTGCATTACTCGCTTACACTCTCGCGTATAAAGCTTAAGCGCATATAGCAAAATTACAGGCTCATACACAAATATATAAAGACATGCATACATATATACTTCTGAGTAAATGTGTATATGATTAGACGTTTCGCAAAAGCATGCATTCTAGGTTCAGATGAAAAAATTTTAATTAATTTACTACTCAGCTAAGTTTTAAGACTTTTTTGCAGATTTTTTGTGACACCATTGTGACCGTAGAGCAACTCTATTGTGGCTAGCGATTTTTCCCAACGAAAAACCGTTTTTTGTGGTTGTAGGTAGTGACAAAATTGAATGTAAAAAAGTTTTTAATGAATCAAATTAGTGAACTGTGCGCCAACAAAGCCGTAGCGTCCAGTGTGGCGATGTTGTAGTTGGAAAGAAGGACTGGTAGAGATTTTGTATAGAACGTGATGTAGAAATTAATGTAATTAAAAACAAATTTCTGTTCTCAATAGCTTATATACAGCCGCTGAGAGACTATTTTAGAAGCGAGATATTAGAAGAAGGGGCGAGATTTATTTAGAGTTGGCAGTTCTAAATATAATTTTTATAAATAAATATGTAATGTTCTGTTAGACTATGTTATATAAGGTTATATTATGTGTCATAAAATAGCGCTTCTTCTTAATCATTCCTAGTGGTTATGGTATTATATCTGCCTCGGATTCGTCTAAAGAGACTAGTGATTTGGCCTCGTCTGCTATAGAGAGAGAGAGAGAGACATTTCAAGATCTTTAGAGATACCCCGTCCCTACTCCGCAGTCCATTTTGGGTCCGTTGGTATAAATTAAGATCTTCTCCATTTACGTCTAGAGGGTATCGTCACCTGGAAGTAACTATTGAAATCGGAAGGATATAATATAATTTATTTAAATTTTTCCATACCTCTTCCGGTTCCAAGCACCTAACTCCTAAATTCATATAGCAGATCATAATGCTACTTTCGAATGAAAACGTCTATGGACAGTTAGACATGACTTAAACCATATGTACACTCATGTATATGACACTCTCTTGCACGTGTAATAGGCCATATAAGCTTTTTATTCGTTTTAGTATATTAATGTTTTACTCGTAAATACCATCAGTTCCGTCTTCTAGGGTTAACACCTAGTTCATTGTTCGCGGCCCATAGATGTAACCTTCGTAAGGCTCTTGCCATAATCTCACTGATTAGGAACGAAACATCCCTGATACCATCAACAGTATGTCGTCTGCATATGCTACTGCGTTCACCCCTTCTCCATCGCGTTGAAGTAGTATTTCATTTAGCGCCACAACTATTTAAAAAGGGGAAAGAACACCTACTTAAGTTGTAGCTCTGCTTACATAACGTGTAATATAAAATTGGCGCCTGGCATATCTACCAAAATGTTTAAGACCGCCTTTTGAATAATTTTTTAAAAGCATTTACCTAACGCATGCTTAATTGTATATAGTTAAAGATTTCTTCTATGTCAAGAAAGACAGCCATTGTATAGTGTTTGAGATTTAAAGGCTTTTCAATTATAGCTATCACCTCGTGTAAGCCAGTTTCTGTTGATCGAACCCCTATGTATGTTATGTATGTTGCGCAGTCGATAAGTTATCCGCTATGGTGGATCTGATATATATTGCCTTTCAGGGACCATTAGGATGTAGGAGGTGAGGCTTATAGGTCTAAAGTCTTTAACATTATCGTATGTCTTTTTACCCGGTTTTGGCAGGAACACCACCTTGATTCTTTACCAGATTGGGGTTGTATGGGATTAAATGGTAAGAAGCTGTTTATAGCGTATGTAATTTTCTTCGTGCTTACTATGAAAGCGGATCGGTCTCATGTATTTGTAAGTTCTTCTAGTTGAACCACTATTACCTTAGATTGCTGCTCATAAATACTTCAAGTTACTCTTCAGCAGAGGATTTTTTGGAGCTTTCTATTGATGTGCATAAAGACTGCCTGACTCACCTCTAATTTTTATAGCACAAGAATTAAAACAAAAAAATGCACTTATAGCTTTATTGATAAGAATGCGTGCCCTTGATCTACTTTCATTTCGTTTGTAGATAATGTTTTAATTGCAGCTTTTTAGACCTTTGACTGTGTCATCTTTAACAAAGGCTCTTGTATATATTATATATGATGTCGGTACCCGCCTAATTTTCATGATGACCACAACTCTTAACAACAAGCTGGCGTCATCGACCGTCGTATTTATTAGCCGCTTTGTCCCCTTGAAATATTGCCATCCTCGCCTTGCGGATACCGAAGCTGATTTTGTTTTCAGCTTTGGATAAAGTATCTATGCACTCTTCGCACTAGTAACGGTCTGCTTCTCCTCTTTATCACCTATCAACCATCTATACCAGGTACCGACTTGTTCTGCAGCTTGATCTAGAGGGGGTAGCCAAGTTTGGATTTCACAGTCTAGCAGTTCAGTAACTTTTCTTTCGTACCAAATTATTAAAATTTGCTTTGCCAACTCCATCAATCATGCCAACTGTCAATCATTAAATTGGTAAACTTCCGAATTTATACCTACGCGCACAATCTTTGAAATGTGACAAGAAAATTAAGTTGAGTTGGTTGAAATATCAAACAACTAACTAACAACTATCATAGTTTTAATAAAAAAAAAGCTTTATAAGAAGTAGTGTACGATTGTATAATCTGACTTCTTTAAATTAAATGTTATTTACATGCTTTACTAAATCCACTTCAAGCTTCTTCCTTCCTTTACAGTTTCACTATTCATTTGAAATTTACGCTACTGGCTTACTGGTTTGTTGGTCATGGCAGCTAAACACTGCCGTGAAAGTCATGTCGATTGCTTGACATTTACCAACTAATTTCCCAAAAGACATGAAAGATTTATAATTGTTTTAAACGAGCTCCATCAATGCGGAGGCAAAGTGAAATAAGAGTAATGGGCAAAGTTTGGCTCCAGTGAGTGCTGTGAAATTGTGTGATAACCAAATTTTGCTGAGATTCGCAGCATAATTATAAGCTTATAAAAATGAGAATGGGAAGCATGAGTAAAATTTGACTTTTACAATCCTTAAAGGGGAATATGTAGTATATTGAGTGCTGTTTGTAGTTGTAAAGTTATTTCACTGGAGAATATGCTAAAGAACTGTTGTAAAAGTGAATTTAACGAAAATGTTCAGCACTTTAGACTCATTCAGATTCTATTTCTGAAGTGTTAGCGCTTTGGAATGCACATTAAATTAAGAGACAACTTTCGTTTTAGTGAAATTTTTTCAGGGTTGGTCAACTTATTTTCTTAGTGAATATTACGAGAAACCCAATTTTTATTACAGCATGGAGGGATTTTGAGTAACCTCATCAAAACCATTATTTCAAAGGGTTTAAGTAATTTCAATTTTTAGGTGTTGTATATCACCTAATTTTTGCAAATCTCAGACAATTAATGACAAATATTTTCTGGTGTATCTTCACATTTTTTCAGACCAAGCATTAGGTATTAAGGCGCCTATGAAGATACTACGTAGGTTGCCTTTTATATATCAGAATTTGGCAACACTGTAGCTCTCTTAATACTCCCTTTGAAGAATTGTGGATATTTAACAAATATTTATTTTCTAATAGAACGATCGATATATATATATTATCTTAATTGAACAACTGCAGTTTATATAACTTTCAAAATGACCAACTATACATACATAACCCTCCGAGTTTTAGTAAAACTATTGCGTAAAATTATCTCCCGACAAATTAAGATTAACGTCTGATTTAAATTATGCACTTCCGAAGAAATTTGGCAATTTCCGATTGTGTTCCGTTATATAACTACAACTTTAGATGCAATAAGACTTGCGAACAAGATTAGACAAAAACAAAAAAGAGCTATCTAGAAGCACTACCACATAGTATATGTACTTGCAATCTTGGATGAAAGTTATCTCGGAAGCCTTAATGTATGTCTTCTTGTAGCAGTTACCATGTTGTAGCCAGCAAATTGTGGCCACAGCCGCAGTGACTGCAACGAACAAGAACGCCAAGCTGTAAGTTCCAGCCAGTTAATTTAATAAATCTTCAACAACTGAATAAGCTTTAAATTAATGATGCTGTAAAGTTCAAATAAATTATTGCCTTATCTAACACATTTTACTTGGCAGGAAGGCGTGTAAAGTTGTGAGTATACAAATATTTAGCATATACACACATACACATTTATACACGTATGTAGATAGAAAGTGGCCAATGCTTACGAGAGTGATCCGATAAATACCTACTGAGTGTAAAATTTAGCAATGGACTACACATCATAAAACAGTCGAAACACTGTACTTCAACCTGCTTCGTAGAAGGCGAAAACTATTGACAGCAAAGGTGAGCAGTCACCGTATTCTGGGAATAACAAGGTGCTATTTTCGTCGACTACCTGGAAAAGTGCAAAACGGACGCAAGGCTATACTATGCCAAATGCCGAATTGGAGAAAAATGGTGACAGTCACTATTTTCTTGGATTCATAAATTGTGATCTACATCAACTACCTGGAGAAAGGCAAAACTGTCACAGGGCTCTACTACGTCAAATATCGAATTGTAAAAAAAACTGGTCCCGATGCTTAGGAACAATGTTCTTCCACTAAGGCAACGCTTTGAAACTAGACTACGAATTGTTACCACATCCACTGCATTCCCTAGATTTAACTTCGTCCGTCTTCTGTTTGTTTCCAAAAAGTCACTCGCAGGCACGGATGCCTACTTTGCAGATCACCATAAAACTTGTTTCTCAGTCGGTCAATAAAATTTAGAGCATCGCTGATCAAGTAAATATTTGCAATAAAAAAGCCTATATATATAAAAAAAATTTGTATTTCTTTTGTAGTTTAATTACTTATCGGAATACGCGCGTAGTATTTGCCGGTGATGAGATGATTCCTTTAAGGAGCTGATTGCTAAAATAATTTTTTTTTGCGCTCTTCCTAGTGTCATTAGGTTAAAGACTCGAATACGCAGCTACATACATTTATATTTATACAAACTCGTAAATGTACCCCTAATCACATGCGTTTGAACACATACTGTGACCCACATATTTTTGCATAAACTTTCGCAGCTCATTGTAAGCATCTGTTATCTCCCGCTGTAAGTCCAACTCATTTTTCTCCTCTCGCCAAGTCAATTAGTAAATCATTCTATACAAGGAAACTATGAGAATGTAAACATATCGCTTTGGCTGATTGAATATCTAGAAATCCCAAACTATATTAATCGATACAGACATTTGTCTAACTGCATTCGTTTCATCTAATAGACCGCAGCTTTGTTATGCCTGTCTAGGGCTCAACTTACATGATTTCAGCTTTCACTTTTTCGGACACAAATCAAGTTAGTTTCAATTACCAATTGCAGTTAGACAGCATGAAAAATTAACGAAGTGCGTGTCATTCATTTTTTTTTTCTCAGGCAGTTCTGTAAAAGTTTGCGGTTGTCTGTGGCAATTAGACCAAATGTGAGTGTAATTAACATTACTGCTCGCTACGCACTCACTTTACACACGATTAGGCGATGATGTAGGTCGGTCTTTTTCAAGCAGCAAGGAGTTCGTGGCATATTGATTTTGAGCAAAGAAAACAGTAAGGACATAAAGAAAACATAGAGTACACTTTGATAGATTAAATCATGTTAAGTATTGTAATATACCGTCAAGAATTAAAAGTGTATTAAGGCTGGAGCAATCAGTTGGTATGTAATAGACTCAATGTTATGCTTCTGCGTATTAAGTTACAGTTTCATTACTTCTGCACGTCACAATCGAACGTCTTGGATTACAGTTGAAGGAGATCAAACTTTCTTTTTTTCTAAAGTGAACTAAGGGTTAAATGCACTTGTTATACGAAACAAAACAATAGTCAATATCTAAGGAGTTCTAGTATCTGTGGTACTTAGAAACAAACAATGCAAACTAGCAAAACTCCTACTATAAAATGTTACATCGCACTAAATAATGCACAATCACCATTTTTTATATCACCCACTGAAGCATAGGACCACCGGTTGATCACAGATTGCGCATAGTGGCTTTTAGTTGAAAGTAGTCCCGGAAAGCGTTCAGCGACAAATGGGGAGAGTCTCACAGACGTTTTGGATTGCACTGATATTCTTATAAAGCCTGAGTACCTATGATGCCCTTAACTATATAACCTGTCATGTTAACTATCTATGCTATAATGCATAACCAACCCCCAGATTAGTCAGTAAGCTCATGTTGTAGGCACGGCAGCGAAGGAGGTCCAAGTGAGCTATCGATATCTCCACAGACTTCCAGACTTCGCTTGGTGCTTATCACTATCGCGGAAAATCTACCACCTCGACTGAGAGTTAATTTCTGCATAGAACAAAACGTCAAGATTGGAAAATCCCCAATGGGGTAACCGTGTATCGAAAAATCTCCTTGCCACGAGCTTAATAGCAGAAACCACTAAAAGCTTCACAATAATCATAGAAATAAATAAGTAAATGCATTTACCTATAAGACGCGCACTACGATCGGCACATAAAATGTAAGGACGCTCTATCAACGCAACATCGAATTAATTGGACTCTCGGAGTGTAGATTAACTGGTTTTGGAGAACAACAATGAGTGGGAAATGGTTATGGTAGAGAACCAAACGATATCGATAACGATGGGGTCGATTTTCTTTTGTGCAAAAATGCCAGCAAGTCGCTAATCACATGGAAACCAATAAATGAACGCATAATAAAAACGAGACTTTATTTCAAAGCTAGAAACATCAGAATCATCCAAGCATACACTCTAACTAAACTAGCTGACGACGACTGAAAGCTGAATTTCTGGAACTAACTGTCAGCCACTCTCTCAAATACTCAAAAAATAATAATAATACACTATCCCATAATTAAGTTATTTCCATACAGACCAACCGGCTGAAAAGTTAGTATCGTTTTAATATAACATATAATAGTTGCCATTCGTATCTTTTTCTTCACATTAGGCATAAATCTGGGGACACTGCTTCTAAATTTCTCTAAAGGTCTGCAAACGAAAAAATTCGTTAGAAAAAGAATTAAGCTATAAGTTAGAAATCGGCGAAACAATGGAAAATCTTCGAATGTATTTCTACTTTAGAAAAAAGTTTCTCATAAAAATGTAAGCCACATTAGTAGTTCAGTAGTGTAGACCAGAGTAGATAATTTGAAAACAAAAAAAATAATTTTAGGATAAAACCAATCGGAAACGAAAGATAAAATGTCAATAATTAAAGAAAAAATAATTTACGGGTGATCTGAGATCAGGAAACGGAAGGAGAGGGGCGTGGTTGGATTTTTAAAAGTCAAAAACGTTTTATCTCAATTTCCCTCAAATCTCTGATTCCTGTAGAAAAAATTTATATGGCAATGTTTTGGGTAATGAAAAAAACTATATATCTTGTGTATACATACTTTTTTCACATAACCTCAAAATGTATGTGAAAACTTGAAAAACCAAGTTTTTGGGTTTTTTATCTTGTACAAAAATTTGGTTTCCTTCACGAAATTTTGATTAACTGAGTACTTATGTAACAAATATAGTTTTTTTTTTGTTAATTTAGTACATTAAAATGGAAAAATTATTTCAACTTAAAATCGAAAAAAACACGAATTTGCTATCAAAAAATATCAGGTCAAAATATCTTCTTTTTTTAAAACTCAGAGGGCATCTGTTTCTCTTAATAATATGTAGTAATGTCAGAAATAGTTAAAATCTATTTACCTAATAAAAGATTTTCCAACTTTCGGTTGGCCTTATACCGAAGGGTAGGTTAGGTTAGGAGGTCGATCCCAAGAAGGATCCCACTTGGACGGCTGAAGACGCCGGTCCTTTGTGATACCTGCCCTTATACCGTATATATCAGTCAATTTGTAAAATATCTTAGCAAAATTTACTGAACGTATAATATTGGATATACATTAGTTTAATGCCGCAAATATGTGAAACTATATTATACTACATATAATTATTTCCGTTGTTCTGGAAAATCGCTAAACATGATTGGAGTTGGTCTAAAACTTGGTCTAATGTTAATCTCATATCCCTAATATCATTGACTGCGATTTGACTGGTTGACGTTTTGCACATCAACTCAATTTAATAAATTTATCTTCGGTTAAGTTTATATCAGATATATCTTAATTATAACTTAATAAAATACCAATTTTGATAGAAATGCATTCACAATTTGCTTCCTTACTTGTTTATTATGAAATTTAGCCAACTCCTGAAGGCATTTCCTCGGTTTCGTGCTTGCAGTTGCAAGAGTATGAAATGTTCGGTTACTCCCGAACTTAGCCCTTCCTTTTTTTGTTGCTTTATAGTTTGTTATTTTATCTTTCGTTTCCGATGGGTTTCAATTTACGATGCATTTCTTTATTTTTTTTAACATTTTGAAAGGCTTCTGCACTGGAATGTATAACTTATCAAACACTTGAATTGTGAGATATTATCCAATATTGTGCCATAAACAGAAACATAACCAATTTCAGCTAACTTTTGAAGTTATTTTCCTTCTGCCACTATGCTGATAGTTAAGTATACTAGTAAAAATTTCTAATAATTTCACATATAAAATCATTACCAATTTCACTGGCAGTTAGTGCATACCCAACAGGACTGTCCTCGCAAAAAGAACACTTAACAAACATTATGGTATACATGCGCTGAAAAGTACCACTACTACTTTTCTTTATACTGGAAACCAATATGGAAAGAATAAAAAATACACAATTCTTATTATTGTTAATATTTTAGCTTAGTTACTTTTTCATCTAGACGATAGCCAAAATATTCTAAAAATTTTTTCAGGAATTTTCATCCTTACAGAGCCTTTTAGCAGTTATTTAACATTGTTTATATGTAGATTGTTTATATGTTTGCAAGTACATAAAAGTACATGGAAATTCTTCACCCTTAGGATAGTAAGTAGAGCTGAAAATCACAAATGAGCCACTTGAGGTTGGTATTGGCTTCATTCCATTCTACACTTTGCCGTGGCCAATCATTAGAAGTACCTAGTGACTATCCTTTGAAATCGCACAATTCTCATTCGGCGTATTCAAACGAAAATTGTATTCAAATTGAAATGGAAATATTACAAAATCGGAAATCGTTCGCTTGAAGAATTCACCTAATTACTACAGTCGTCTTGATAGAAACAGTTGAGGTATAAAAAGTAAGCTAATCGTTAGTAATGGTACTTGAGTTGCATGAAACTATTTCTCTATTTAAAATAACCTAAGACTTTAGTGAGGTTGAATTTTTTTCCTTAAAATATGTGTTTAATATTACTTACGTGGTATATACATACTAATTTAGAAGTAAACACATACTGAAAGAAAAGAAACAAAATTGAAGCTGTAAAGATAAAACAAAAATAACAATGTTTATGTGATGATTAGTCTGTTTATTATGAAATGACAGTATTGCTTTATTGGAAGCCACACGTCTTAAAAACCGTTATTTCAAAATTATATGCTTGGATTTTGTCAACGTTATTGTTCTCTGCCTTAGGCTCCACGATATTATTATCTATGTGATTTTATATGTGAAGACAATTAAATGGTAGGCTCTTTCGTTATATTGTAGTGGTTGTGATTATATTTCAGTTTGTAGACACATAACGGTTCCTTAGAGAATAGCTCCACTGACCAAAACAGACAAAACTTTGAAATTTCTCCAAAATTGCTTGGTCGATGGTGGTTGGTGTTCTTTAAAGGTATAGAATTTTTATTTGAAAGAAAACTCAGAAATATGAGTCCGGTAATGAATAATTTGCTCCTATGAATTCGCAAAGTTTACTGTGGATACAGCTTTGCACCACTTTTCACACTACATACGGCCTTATCTCAATTGGTCGTATTTTCGGATCACTCGGAGGACACGAAATGACATACCCAACAAAAGCAATTATCGTTAAAATGGTTTAATTGTAATTAGCACACAAATGCTACAGAACTAACTAGAAACTTACAATTAACTGTTAAGTAATTAAGAAATAATTAGTTATTTACAGCTTGTTTGTGTTAATTTTTATGATTAACTCACCAAAGAAGTTTAACATGTTATCAAAAATAATTAATATAAGGTGCGCGACAAAATCATAGGGTTACTGCGTAGTTAGTACAGTATAAGAAAACGGGAATTCCTTGAAAGTGGTAACCATATTAAAAAAAATGTATATCTAAATGAGAGTAAAAAAAACTGCTTTGGGATGTAGAAAGATACCGTTAGATTTAAGAAAAATGCGTTTATTTAAATAAGTTCAGAATACATTGCGACAAAGTGATAAGATCTGTCTTTAAAAAGCTGTTGATTAGTGCGCTCGATATTAGTTTCGATACAGAAAGCTTTTGTATTAAAAATTTGAGTATTAAAAAGAGGAAATGGAACGTGGTAAGTCGTTTTCTAGCTACGAACAAGGACAAATTTCTTCTTAGTATACTCAGAAAAAAGGCATGATAGAAACTGCCAAAAGTTTGTGCAGATCTTTGTACGTCGTACAAAACTTTGTCAAAAACAGAGAAAATTACCGGAAATTAAAAAGTACAAGTGATGGTGTAGGGCGCTGTCAGTTCCAGTGGTACCTCAAAACTCCACTTTTCATCAAATCGGATGAACAACCTGGAGTATTAGAGTGTTCTCTCTGACGGTTTAATGCCTTATCTTGCTGAAAATTCCGACAAAAATTTTATTTCATGTAATGGGTAATGTAAAACCTTATATATGCCCAACAAAGTTTACAAAACAATTGAAAATAATGGAAATTGAATAAATTAATAATAACTTAAAAATGTTACAATTGTAATAAAACTTTAGTTACCAAATTACCGACCCTATCATTTTGTCGCAATGTATTCTCCAGTTATTTAAATAAACGCACTTTTGGGTTAATCTAACGGTATCTTTCCACTTCCCAAAGCGATTTTTTATCATTTATATATAGAATTTTTGTAATTTGGTTACCATTTTCAAGGAATTTCCGTTTGCTTATGTTGTACTAACTTCGAAGTGACCTTATCATTTTGTCACGCAGCTTATCACAAGCACTTTAATTCGAGTATCCCGAAGTAAGTAATACAAGTAATACTGCGCTGAAGGAAAATGAAGAATATTTATTGACCCAATTTCAAATTATCATTACTGCATAGCATTCAGGAGAGTCTTTAGGTTGCTTAATAAGGAAAAAACGTCTGCATGCTCTATCCTGAATTTTATCGGTCAATTTGATGCCAGCTATACGCAATAGTGATCCGATATGAATAATATATACGGAGATTGAAGTATATCCTTGGAAAATAATCCACTGCAAATTTCATGAAGATATCTTGTTAAATAAAAATGTTTTCTCTACAAAGGCTTGATTTCGACCGATCAGTTTGTGTGGCAATTATATATTATAGGTGTTCGATATCAGTAGTTCCGACAAATAAGCAGCTTCTTGGGAAAAAACGACGTGTTCAACATTTAAAATCGATATCTCAAAAACTGAGAAAGTATTTCGCGTATACACTGACAGACGAACAGGCGGACATGACTAAATCGACTCAGCTCGTCCCGCTGATCGCTTATATATATAGTTTAAAGGATATCCATCGTTTCCTTCTGGGTAGTACAAATTTCGTGACAAATCTTATACTTGTATACCCTGTTCGGGGTATAAAAAACGACCAAAGCATTACGTTTTATTGTAAAGATAGTCCGATATGATAACCTTTAAGTCGGTATAGCGAATGGACAAGAAACGTGGCATCGCCCCCTTTTAGGTAAAATCCCAAATCACAGCAACTACTCTTAATATTATACAGACATTCTTACGGCTTGAAAATACACGAAATCGGAATACAGCCAGGTTTAAAATAAAAGCAATCAGTTCAAACTTTTCCCTGGCACCTATATATCCAATATATTAATTTTCGATTTTAAACCTACATATATAGACGGCATGGGCAGTTATGTGTGATTTTTTATTGAAATTAAATGGTTTTCTTTACCACAATACAGTTTACAATTAAACATGAATGAAATCGGTACATGCCTTGGTCTATCTTCATATCTATAATAATTTCAGCTTCTCCGGTTGATCTTTTTCTTATATACCCAATCTATTAAATTTCGTCTCTTGATGACTTCTCGAACATAAAGCAAAATGTCCTACTTATAACAACATAACCATAATATTATACGAGGTTTGTTCAAAAAGTATCGCGAATTTTGAATTGTCGCAAGCTACGTGTATTCGATTTTCTTGTTGCGTTATTTTGGTATTCATATCCCTTACTTATGCTGACAAGGTCGCCCATTAAGAATGTTTAGTCAATTTTTGACAGCTGTTTTGGTTCGTCTTAGATTTTTGCATATTCAAAAAATGGATCAAAGAATTTTTATAAAATTTTGTGTGAAAAATAAAATTGCGCGGACGCATTCCAAATGTTGACTGTGGCATTTGGTGAAGCCACCTTGGACAAAAGCAACGTTTATCGATGGTACAAAATGTTTTCACAGGGTCGAGAAGACGTGAACTACGAAGAGCGTGTCGGACGCCCGAGCACGTCAACAACAGACGAAAACATTGTTGTAGTTAAGAAAATAGTATTGGCCAATCGTCGAATCTTATCTGAAAGTTATGCGCAATTTGTGCGAAGCAAAAACGCCCTTGTTCATGCATTGTTGCTTGGGCGCGAATATTTGGCAAAAAACAAAACATTAATTGTGCCGCAGCCACCGTATTCCCCAGACCCTGTGACTTTGTTCCCAAAACTGAAGAGGCCCATGAAAGGAAGACGTTACGCTACGATTAAAGAAATAAAATCTGTATCGAAGGAGGAGCTGAACAAGATCACAAAAAATAAAATTTTTAAGAGCGTTGAAGATTGGAAAAACGCTTGAATAAGTGCATTATATCTTAGGGGGGATTACTTTGAAGGGGAAAAAATAGATATTCATGAATAAACAAACACTTTTTTAAGATATATTCGCGATACTATTTGAACAAACCTCGTAAGTCAATATACCAAATGTGATTGTATACCATATACGGTTATACCTGAATTCAGCCTTGCTAACTAGTTCATATATGTATATTTGTCAACACCAAAATACTTACATATATATGGAGGGTCAAAACTCGGAAAGTTAATGTGTGCAAGTGCAATGGTACAGACAGAACTTTGCAAACTGTTGTTCAGTGCTTTTGGATTAAGCTTTTTCTGTACTCTTGTCACGAACCTCAGCATAAATTGAATTCACTTAAACTTTTGCACCCCAATCGAACCCAACTAAAAAGCTCAAGAATAGCCATATGGAAGCTTTTTAAGCTAAGCGAATAAATTCTGCGCTAAAAGTAACTGGATGAAGGAAAATAATGTAGACCTGAAATGAATTTGAATCTTCTATATTTGAAATTAAAAAAATTCTACAAAATCCATATGGATACTGTAGATGTATGTACATTAGGGTTTAGCGAAAAAAAATTGTATTTGCTTAGCCTGAGGATAAAATTTGTAATTATAAAAAAGGAAATTTTTTTGAAAAAAACAAATTTTTTTTTTACATCTGGAGGAGTTAAAATTTTTTTTTGGTTTAAATTTTTCGCATTTATTCAAAAATTACCGAATTTAACGGTTTTTGTCTCAAAATGTTGTCGTTTAAGATTTTTTTTAAACTCCAATAATGACCACAATTTTTTTTTTTTAATTGATAACTTTTCATTGGCCAGAAAGAGGACTCTCCACAGCTTCTAGAACAATTATCAAAAATTGTTTTACGAAATAAAAAGTTTAACTCTAAATTTACTTTAAAAGTGAGAGAGGCCAGTTATATCTTCACGAAAATTTACCTGGATTATTATATTGGTACAGTCATTCTCAAGGTCGATCTTCTCACCAATTTCTTACTAGAGAGTATTCCCTTTAAGTCTGGGAACAGAGAAAGGTTGCTGGCGGCCAAATACGGAGAAGCAACAGTAAACTCAACTAAAAAAATTATGACGTCTATATCTTGATCCACTTGGACAAATATTGATGGAGTGTCTTGAAAGGGGATACATGTACCGTACAATATTTAGAACGTTTGAAGGGAAGTACTGTTTCATCACAATAGCGTGATTTGACCTTCGCTTCTTTTTACTCATTGGATTCGATTCATTTGGTTGAAAGGGATAAATATGCATTTTAAATTAAGGGTTTATCTAAGGTTGTCAGGTGATAAATCGAGTAATATGTATATACTTCAAAGAGAGAGTCGTAATTGTTTTGCGGTGGAGTTCATAAAAGCACCAAGCTGAATGTACATTTATATCTGCACATACATACATATTGATATGGTATATTCATTATGAATACAAATTCACTCTTTGGCAACCAATTAATTTCTTGCGTATGCAGCAAAGCGAATTCATATGAACAAATACAAATTTTGGAACAATTAGACAATTATACGCCAAACTTTCGCGAACACTTTTGCATGTGTGTTAATTTTCTTCCCTAAGTCTCAAGCTGCTGATTCAGCTGATTCAATAACTCACAGCATTCATATGTGTTGGCAGGTAAGCAGCACCTAATACGAGTGTTCTATATGCATTCATGTATACTTGTATGTACTTATAAATAACTCGTTAATTATGCACAGGTATTTAGAAGAGCAATGCGTTAAATGAGAAATTTTTTCAAAGATTATGTAAGCACCATTCTTGTCACCGAATACTACTGTAGACTAATATCCGTATACAATAATTTTCGCTTTTGCAATTATTGCATATATATAACCCATGCAGGGGTATTTCTAAGTATGTTTGAGTCTGTCCACTTTGCACAGATATAATCGTTTTTTAAACACATATTGATCCAAGTTCTTCTGCGTTTAGTACAGATCCATTATCGTAGCCCTAAAAAAGTCGAGAAAATAAAATATTGGATTGGTTTTGAAATCAGTCATATCTTCGAAATTTTATTGTTCAAATTGATATCGTACATTATGTAAAGTGAACTATGTCTTAAAAATAGAATAAATTGCTACGTCAAACTTTGCAGCCAAATTTTCTATTTAGCTGCTTCTATTTTGAATATAAATCTCTACTACATACTGATGTATGGAGACTCGTTTCGAATATTTTCGATGGTTCAATGATAATTGGAAAATGAGGGTTGCACACAGCCTAAGGATTTATATAAATAATGGCATATATAAATAATCGCTTGAAGAAAGAATGAAATCTGGGAGTCCATCCATCACGTTATACACCAAAAACGTATTCTGAACGACGTGAACGATCTTCCAATTATATTATATATCGAAATTAATTGAATATTTACGAAACAAATACTAATTACTCTAGTTTACAGTAATTTTGAACTATGATGTTTGAGACAAGTTTTGCTAGTTTTGGGCTGCTAAAACCGAAAATGATAGTAAAAATTTCGTAACACATAGGATTTTTTGCGTTGTAGTCAAGAGGTATAGGGGTCAAATTTACTTAAATGACCATTTCACCATTTACTAAAATTACAAAAATAGCTGCACGTGATGGAAAATTTTTGAACTCAAATTCATAAACAGCACACCACAAAGACCCCACAGACCTATTAGCACATTAGTCGCAAACTTTTTCTTCAGATTTGTTGAGTAGTGTTATTAGGCGTATTCTCCTGATTTATCACCATGTGATTATTTTCTATTTTCAAAACTGAAAACCAACATGAAAAGATCATTTTATGATGATATTCCAGCCATTCAAGCAGCCGCAATTAAGGTGCTAAAGAACATTCCTATTAATGACTTAAAAAAATCTATGCACGTGCATCGCTCCAAACTTTTAAAGTTAAAATGTGTATATTAAATAATAAAATCGAAAACTTTGCAAAAAATGCAAAACATACTTTTTCGCCTATCGGTTATGTATCTATAATACTCCAGTCTTAAAACTCGTATTTGGCGCTAGAAGCATTTGTGTCGTATTTATTTAAAATATTAATATAATAATTTTACATACATGTATAACGAAATCAAAATTATAATTAAATTAGGTTTAACAAGTTTATTTAATATTACTCACAAACTACATTTATTAAAATTTTTAACGCAATGCGTGTGTTGCTTAATTAACAACACTTCATTGCATTCAAATATCTCAAAATACTAATATGTGCATTTTTACAACCACTATAGTAACAAATCAACAGTTAGAGAGCACGTGCCTTAGAATTATGAATGAAATTCCTCGCACACGACGTCCACAAAACCGGCAATTTTCTATTTCAACTTTCTTGCAATGTTTTCACACAAACATTCAATTTTGCCGATATGCAGACACATGTGTTTTTATATATATATTGTATTTGTACGTATGTATAAGTGCTAGTGTATTCTGTCCAAGGGACATGCGCGTTTTATTCACTCATTTACCACAAATAACGTGTTGGTGTCCAATTTAGCGTCCTTGCCAATGAACGCACACACACACACGCACACAAAATCACAAAGCAGTTGTCGTTGGTATGTAATTGTGTTGTTACATTTGAATTTTGATTTCTAACACTTTGTGGCAGCGCAATCATAAAAAAATAAGTCAAGACGGTAGTCGCAAGGCACTTGATGTTCGCAGAAAACCGCAGTCTTCAAAGGACTTCTTACATTGGCGGTCACACTTTTTAAACGCGCGCGAAAACTCTTAATTTCAACAAAGCGGAGTTTATAGAGACTTGTTTAACACTTTCAGTGCGTTGAATAGATTTTTTCATGCTTTGTAAAAACAATGAAGTTGTGGCTTTTGTTGCTTGTAATAAATCAATTGGTCTATTTGTCGCTGTCAACAATATCGGAATTAAATAACTGTAAGTTAATTAGCAAAACTGAAGAACTATAAAAATTTATATATTGATTATTTGTATTAAATACTGTTGTCGATTATTTTTCTATTCGACAGCAACTCTATAATATTAGTTAATAGATAAAATAGAGAACTCTCTAAAAATAAAATATGTATTATAACTAACTAATTTCTTGTGCAAAAATGTAAATTACTAAATACAATTGAAAAAAAACGATATTTTAAAACAAAAAAATATAAATATTTGGAATTCAACAAAAAAACGCTAACTATAACTATTTTTACTAAAATTAACATTCAAAAGTTTCTTATATCTAACTTAAATAAATTTTCGTTTCATTATAACTTTACTGTTTTCATGTAACTATGTATGGAGGTTATTTTTGTTTTCTTTTGGATAAAATTGGAAAGCTTTTTACAATAAAGTTACAAGAAAACGTTTACAAAAAACAATGGCCCAAAGAGGAATTTCCGAAGATAGTGGCCAATTTTATTCGACATATAAAAGTAAACACTAACATAGTACCATTTGCTCACATATTTATTTAGTTATAATCAGCTGAAGATATCCGTCTAATATAAAAGTTGATGAATATCAAAAACGGTGATATACAGAAAGACGATCGTGGCTAAAATGCTTTGGATTTTCGCCCTTATCATAATTATAATAATTTATTGATTAATTTATAATGAATTAAAAATGTTATTTGCCAAATAGTAAAGCATTAGATACCTTTATAAAATACTTTTTAGTTCATATGATTAAAGAATGTCTGAATAAAACTTCGTGTATGGAGAAAAGATAATAAAATGTTGCAAAAAATACAAAAATACGTTTCAAGTCATTCATTATTACTGTAAAATATATATGACGAAAGTTATTACATTATTTTACAGTAAATTGCAATAATATATAGATAAAATGCTCCTTAATCAAGTCTAACCAACTATTTTAGCAATTAAAAAGCTTCTCAGGCACACCACAAGAGAAAGAGAGCAAAAGTGCAAGAGTTCTTGACTGAATTATAAAAATTTGTTCAGAGTTAGGAACTCCTTACCAGATTTTATTAAAAAGTTTATCTCATCAGATTCATTTTAAAATATTGGATGATTACAACAATTGCTTTTTAAGACTATAATCTCCTCTCGGCATGTGTTTTTTTATTTTGAACAGTTTGCTTTATACTGGTAATATTCTTAAATTGACAGTTTTACAAAAATTGTCTTGAAATTGTGTTTGACGTTAAAATAAGTAATCATATCAATTATGTTATTCCCATTAAAAGTTCTCTCTTTGTCATCAACTTTTAATTTTATCCACTATTTCAGAGATTGTCCAGTTTCACTTGAGCTCATAAGTTTCAATGAGCCAAAGCAACGAATCTTAGCATCGAATACTTATTTTGCGAGCATAACTCGAGAATTGAATTCATGAAATATTCTTGAATTTGCATTATTTAGCTATTTGTATATACTCTTGCAACATGTTGCTAGAGAGTTTGTTCAACTTACGATTGTTCATCAGAAACTAATCGAGTTAGATTTAGGGTTATATATATACAAATGATCAGGATGACGAGACTAGTTGAAATCCGGGTGACTGTCTGTCGGTCCGTCCATCTGTCCTTCCAAGCAATAACTTGAGTAAAAATTGAGATATCTTGGTGAAACGCATGCTCCTTGATACTCAAGGAGAGTTGTTATTGCAGATGCCCTTAACCGAAAACGTATAAAAAGTGACATAACTAAGCTCCACAATAATATACAACGCTGTTATTTAGTAGACGTGCATTAGGGAGAGGCATTCGTTAAAAAAAATTTTAAAGAGTGGGCGTAACCCGCCTTTTATAACTTTAGTAAACATATCACCTAAATTATCCAAGCTATAATGACCAAATTCACTCAATGCAAATCTTTTTAGCATCCCTATACATCCTGTAAAAATGGGTGAATTCAGATCATTTCCCCGCGCACTCCTCATATAACGGTTTTGTTAAAAACTACTAAAAGTACGATAAACATCATAAGAAAATGCGCCAGAGACATATAATTTTACACCCTGCTTTATAGCAACCGATGTCAAGTTAGGACGATTGCCATGGTCCCGCCCACATAGGGCAAAAACGGATATTTTCTATTTAACACAATTTTAAATTTCATCTGATTTTTTCACTTTCCAGTACACAAATCAAGCACTAATGATTGAATCGGAATGAAACTTTGCTGATGACCAAAAACTATCAAACTCGATCTACAAATATTCAAGCCCCACATACCAAATATATGGACCCCAGTGCGTATGGTTGACTTTTTGCCGAAAATATCAGTCAATCTGTAAATATATATTATTGTAGTACGGGGAATAAGTTTCTGGATAATAATATATCCTTGTGTCAAAAATGAGTTTCATCGGATCGATATCTCAATTAGCCCCCATATACCTAATATAAAGACTATCGAAATTCCGGCTGACTTTATACCGCATATATCATCAAACATGTTAGTTATCTTAATAAAATTGAAAGGGTTTTTTAAGAACGGTGCAACTTATGGTTTAAAATTGGTAAAATTGGGTGAAAACTTGCCCTAGACCCCATATAACTTATATCAAGATTTTCAAATATCGAGTTGACTTTACTCCTTGCCACCACCATGTGAGGTACCTTAATGAAACTCCGAGGGCATATTTTTCTCTTAATGGTATGTAGGAATGATCAAAGTAGATAAAATACCGATATACATAATAGAAGATGTGTATATTGGTCAATATGTAAGATACTTAGCAAAATTAACTGAACGTAAATATTGAATATGCTATAATTTAATGCCGAAAATATTTGAAATTGGACCACAATCACGCCGACTCCCATATACTACATGTGTATAATGATTTTCGTTATTCTAACAAATCTTATGCCGAATATGTCGGTCGGAGATACACAGATATTATTATGGAGTTGCTTGAATTCCGATTCTCTCGTTGACGTTTTGTACCTGAAGGTATTTCCTTGTCTTTGGTAATGGCAATTTGCAAGAGTATGAAATACTCGAGTACACCCGAGCTTAGTACTTCCTTACTTGCCTTCAATTATCAACTCCCAATACAAAATAAGCAATCGAATTTAAATAAGTTTGGTATATTTGAATATTTTCATTATTTTTAATTTTTAATTAAAAAGACAACGAAATATTGTAAGTGCATTGTTCAAGTAGGTATTCTTTTAGATAATGTTACCCAAAACTTTTTGTGAAATCAATACAAAATTAATTTTATAGTACTATCTATTTTAAAAATATTCTTAGTTTTCTATTGTGTTATTTTTGTAATTTATATATATTAAAAAACTCCATTTCTTATCAAGTATTCATAAATGTAAAATTAATATACCCGAAATTTGCAATAAAGTACCGTTACAATAAACCACAAATTAATAAAAAGATATATCGCCGACAAGCGGAAGTGTTGCCGCAGTGTTCAAAGCAGCACATGCTAAACCATTTTTTTTGCAATGGTTCTTTATACTTTTTAACATTTAGTGTATTACTTTTTTTTGCATCTTCACAAACAAGCCGAAAATGCAATTACCCACCTTCGCACGATAATTTTCAGACACCACTCCATGCATTTACTACATACATGCAAGCCACATTGTTACGTAGTTGAGAGGTGTAAAATAGTTACTTCACATAGCCATCTGGGTGATCCATTTTTTTTTATGCTTGCGAAAATCAAGAAGAAATAATTCAAAACGTTTTCATTATTGATTCATAATTAATTTTGCTAATTAGATTTAATTATACATAAATAATGAATTATTTGCATGTGGCCCGGGAGTTATCTCCAAAATTTTTTGCAAAAAATGTATAATTGAATTTCAAACCAAAAGCATATTCTACGGTAAAATTTTAGTAGAAGGAGTATGAACAACCAGAAGGCACCTAACTAGCTACTTTACGTAAAATAAAATTATTGTACGGTGAAATTTGTGTATCGAAGGCAGTATCATGGATTGACTAGTGTCAAAGATACGTTTAGATCATATGATTTGTTGTGTTGATTTGAAATAAAGGTACTTTAGATCTAAAAAAATACTTAATACATGATATCGAGTATTATTTAAACTCATGAGTTTCTTACCAGTACTTTATAAGCTATTCTGAACAAATTTTGATTAATAAGTCTCGATTGGGGAAATTCAAAAATCGAATTCATATTTCTGTGAAAAAGTTGGATGACCCTAATATACCTACATATCTATGTATGTGGGACCACTTAGCGGCATAAAAATGGCAATTTTCGTCACTGCAACGTAAATCAATGCGTTATTACGGGGCAAAGTAGCGTAAGTATTCATACTCGCCTCATACGATTGACGGACTGAATAGCTGAAGACCGATTGGCCAGTTAAGTGGCTGACTAAGCTAGCGCGGCGTTTAGATGGGCTTGCCAGCTCAGACATGTAACTACCGTCGCTAGTCGGCTACAGCTAACAAACGGGCCTTACCACTGAGGCCGCAGACTATGCGGCCAGACAGCAACAGCCTTGCAACAGGGTGAAAATTTGTAACTTTCTTATTTTTTTTTATTTTTTTCACATTTTCATACGGGAAGCAGACAATTGAGACTTCCTTTTTTCGCACCACAAATACTTCGACAGCACAATGAATATGTATCAATGATGCCATGTAGCAACAGTCGGGATGGTAGTGGGTGCTTAAATTTCTTAGTGAAACTGAATATGGAATAAAAGGCAGTGTGTTGTCGGAAAATCATATTTAAATAGCAATTTACTTATTTACATATTTTTTTTGATATCTCTTTATAATTAACCTATGTATTTTATATAGGATTTTGTTATTTTTGAATTATAAAGTTTATTGATAAAGAGAGAGAGAGAGTAAATAAACTCAAATATGCAATACTACAATAAAATCGCTTTATATCAACCTGGCGCCACTTTTACTCCTCCTTACTGACGCCAAAACTACTATGCGGTTAAATTGGTAGTCCGCGGTGTCCCGTTGTGTTTACTGCATAACCCCTTCTTAAAACCATTATTTTCCGCAGTTCCTTCCAAATGCACAAATTTTATTCTCCGAAATATTCCTGGATAGAGCATAGGCAAGAATGTGAAATGCACAAAATGTTTCTCACTGCTGCAGGAAATCTACAAAATATGCTAAGAAATCCACCAAACTCATATTTGTATGTATGTATAATTTGACATAAGCTTAATAATTATAGAAGCATATGTAGTAACTCGCAGTTTCATTTTCATTATGCTAGGTCGAAGGCATAAAAGCAATGAAAAGGCGCGCACCATGACGTATGAGTAACCTATGATTTGCAATCATGTTCCATACTTGCTCGCTTGCAATATAATTTGATTGTTGCATGGCAGACCATTATGGTGCTAACTATACTATGCATGCTTACATAATTTTTGTACAGATCGGTATCGTACGTTTAATATACGTTTAAGTTTTTGAGCAATTTAAATGTTTGCGTTGTTTATTTGTAAAAATCGTCCAGGAGCACCTTTGCATAATTATTACTTAGAACCATGTTGAAAATTTCATGAACACAAAGAAATCATTAAAGACCGTAAATCGTAACAGCGGCTGAGTGCCTTACATTGGACATTATTTGACATAATGGCTGACTTCGCAAACGTCAATTGCTATGCAAACGAACAAAGTATAATGTTCTGTAATACATCCGAAATATAGGTTATGTCATAACATCATGTTTTGTAACGCATTAACCCGGTAATTGCTGCGCAGTGACAGAGAAAATTGCGCATCACAAACAAAGTTGACGCCTTTGGACATTTACATATGCAACGATGGCGTAGTCAGTTTGATAAGCTTTCTTATTAAATTATACTAAATAAATTATATACATATATATTATATATAATATTTGAATGATGTTTTTGCATCTATTTTCGATGAAACTAAAAAAATTATTTATAATTAAATTATTTTTATTTGGTTTTAATTATCTTTTTTTATCCTTATACGCTTGCAAAGGAAACTGCTTTATACAAAAATATACTTTGCAGTAACAATGTTCTGTAACGTTAAATTATATTCATGTAGTACATTGTCGATGTCAGCTAATGTGTAAGGGCTTAACCACATCGTATTTAATAAATGCCGCGACATTTCGTTATTTTTCGTATTTTATTTTAAGGCTGTAGGCAAAAATTAAAATATGTGTCACTCAACTTCACAAATTTCTGATTTCCAACTATAATATCTTACTAAGAAAAAAAGAAAAAAAAACTCTTCCCTAACTATTGAACAAAGGCACCAATGTACGCGTACGGGGCAAACTATAATCTCAAAATCTCTATCTATTCTTTTATAAAATTCGGTTGAGTTACATCACGCTTTTTCATAATTGAGAAGTCATAAAAAGTTTTCCGGGAAAATCTCCTATAAAACTGGTGGTAATCGAGAAAACTGCGATTAATTTATTTTTCTACTTTAGTGTAAACATTCAAAAATTAATAATAATTCAATAATTTCATAATAATATCAGCTTCGAAAATTAATGTACTGTCACTCTCATTCTTATTAACTCTCTCTTAATACTGGTCATAATATATTGTTCGAGACAGCTTTGGGAGGTCGAGCGAATGATTTTCACGCATGATCAAATTTTATTTTCCAACGATTCGACGTTTACATCGTCTTTTAGAATTTAGGAAATTGGAACCGAACTCTGTACTATAGATATCTACGGCATAAAACCGAACAGAACGCTGAAGATTTGATTAAATTAATGCATTGCGATCTTTTATCTTTAGTCATCTCTTTTTACATCACTTCATCTAAACCAGTCACAATAAGAAAGCGCTTGGACTGATGAACGTGCGCCCTTAACAGATCAACCGTTCTGACGACTTGGCTCTTTCGTGCAATTACTTTTCAAAATCGACAGTATTCTATTGACCGAGTTCCCATCCAGTACATGTGGCACCTAAATCTGCTATGACCAGATGATGATTTTAAGTTGAACCTTTTCAGGTTGTATCCTCCGCGAAAGAGTTTCGCTTGGCGAAGTCCAGATATAATATTTACTCCGGAACTCTACTTTGATGATATATGGACTCACTGCCATTCGGTCAGCCGCTTCATTTTGCTCAATAGCGATGTGTCCGTGGATTCAAGCCAGCTGTACACGATTATTCATGGGTAACCTGTTAAGTTTTTCTATGCACTTCATTACTATTGCGGGTTTAATGGCATGCAATACAATTTCCTAAAGTGCTATTTGACTATAACTATAAAATTTAAATCTTTTCTCTGTTCTCAACATCTCTACACCTACTTAGGCCGTGCCTCTGCTTTTAATCTCAGTATTCATTATCCCAGCACCAATTCCTTCTGCTGTTTTCAAGTAGTCGGTATACAATTGCATGGTGCTTCCTTTTAGCTACTCGTTTGGAGCGAAGTCTTTCCGGTCTCTTTCATTGCCAAAGGAAATGCTGAGGTTTCAATTCATCTTCTTCATGCCAACAGTAGCCCCTTCCTGATGACCTGTGGTTTAGTAGCAGTTATTAAGCTGTTCTTCCCATGTTCTGATGACGTCATACCTAAATTACTGCATTTTGCCATAGTTTTTACAATTAAATGAAATGGAGAGAGCTCAGAATCACTTTTATTTTACTGTTAGGCACGTTCACGATTCCAGCCACACATACATACCTATGTCAATTAGGCCAATTATTTCCTAACAGTTGCTGCATTTGAGGCTCGAAGGAGCGTGGAGACCCTATGTTCTGTATATGGGGGCTAGAAAGGGTAAGAACTGACTTTGATTATTTTTAGATGATAATTAATTGAAAATATTAATGATTGCTAAACAAACTCAAGCCACATATTTATATTTCAAGGCCTTCGAATTTTAATTTTCGAAACTCATATTCATTTTGTAGAAAATTTTCGGGATTTTGAAGAATATCAGATTGGTAACTCAACGTCGGGGTTTCACGTTATAAACTTACTATATTGTGCAGAAATATCCAAAAGACGTCAAGCATGGCCGTAAAATGGCACGCCGTATTCTTATCACTAGAACTTCGTTTTTAATTCCACGCTGAATAGACACTGCAGTCTGTAAAAATCAGATCAAATTTAAGATGTCCGCAACGGTATCTAAATATTTATTAACACACATATATACGTATTTTCACACAACATAAGTACCAGGGCAACAAGAAAAACATGTCTCCTTCCACTGCGAGACTTTGCACGGTGGTTGCTACATTTAAAATATACCACTGCTCTAGCCAGGCCTGTTAAGTGGCTAAGCTGTTAATTTATATAATTGCTTCCTATACTTTCACCAAGACCTTTGCGTGTTGGTATTTTAAAACTGTTAAATATCAAAAAATAATTGTCACTTGTACGCTTTAATAACGACTTAATAATCATTAAAATATGTCTCAAATTTATAGCGGATGCTCCTTTTGAGGTCAGTTAATTTTTGTTGTGGCCATCTGGATAACTTAACATTCTATCCGAATTTATTTGCGAAGATAGCTTATTTTTACTTCTTTAAACTGGGTAAGACTTAATTATGCCTCTGTTGCAAAGTAAGCAGAAATTATCAATTTATTAAAGAATATTTGTGGGAGATATTAGTAAGCTGCAAATGCAAAATATTTCATCTCAAAAGCACATTTGGGTATAGGAAGTAAGAAGTTATTTATATAGCGATTTTCGGTTGTACTTAGTTCGAATATATTGCATATTTGTTCTAGCTAAAATTAAAACAAGAAAATACCATTAATTTTGGTTGCACCGAAACTATAGTACCCTCCACAAATACAAAAGATTCCTTACAAGAACTTGATTTTGATCAGTCAGTTTCTATGGCAGCTATGTGCTACAGTAATTCGGTTTGAACAATTTCTTAGAAGATTGCAACGTTGCTTTGGACATTAACATATGCCAAATTTCGTGAAACTATCTCATCAGACAGACGAACATGGCTAAATCGTCTCAGCTTGTCAGGCTGACATTTATGTATATATACTCGTATATACTTCATAAGGTCACCGACGTTTCCTTCTGACAAACCCGTGTTCAGGTTAGGTAGGAAGGCTTATTAGTGGACAACATTTACGATATCCGCAAATCCACCAATCCAATAGCCACCTTTTCTAATGAAGAATTCGCATTAGCATTCATTAGCGATTCAATATCTTAAGGCTTATACCTTCCGAGACTGAAACTTTTACCAAGATCGGGGAAGAAGAAATTAAAATGTTAACCATAGTTAAACTTCAAGTTGCATTAATAATGAAATTTCAGACAGAAACAATTTAAATAGTGAAATACTTTGTGAAAATATTTACAAAGTAATAACTTTTTCCAGGAAGAAACATCGCTGTCGAGGTTATATTTCCTTATTACTTACCGGTCCAAATAGGCTTAGATCCTCGAAATAGAAATAGATAAAGAACAGCTCTTGCCGGATAAAGTCCGGGAAAATTCCGGTATCGTAGAACCAACTGTTGTGGGAACTACTGTTTAATCACTACATTTTGAAGCTCCCACAACCACCGCAAGGAGTTTTCACTACCCCATAAGCAGATGATTGTACGATAATGACTTCAGGCAATAAAATTGATGGCATATGTTCAAAAGTGAAGAACGTCTATCTCCTAGAACTTTCTTCCTTCTTCACTGCAAGAAGCATAAAACTCCTCCAGCCAAATATACATGGCCACCCTATTTACAAACTGGACGAAGGAGCACGAACTGGATGTCAATATTTCCGTTGATTGTGTTCAAATTCCGACGATAAACAACTATACAATTTAAGGTGTCACATTCAAAAGTCTACACTCTACTTAACCAACTACCACTTTCGGAATTCGAAGGGTACTGAACGACAGTAAACCTATTAACACCTTCATTGACTCCCTCCCAGTAAATGGCGCACTTAGAGTCCAAACATCACCGAAAGCAAAACAAGAGCTCGCGTTGCCACGTGAAACAAGAGTGACCCTAGCGCAACTTGATTATGTGTATTGTAGCACGTTAAACTCCTATTTATCCAGAATAGATCCTGACACGCATGACCCTAATCACCTCTTTGCATGCCCAATGAAACCAACTGCCCTAACTCTCCTCTCCCTATGGTCCGAACCCGTCGAAACAGCTCATTTCTCGAACCGTTAAGTGATTTTGATGACAGTTAACTTATTGCTTTCACTCAAGCAGGGTCTGGATAATCGTTACAACAATAACCGGTTATATTTCTTATTTCTAAACGTTTGTTCTTCAGTTAAAACTGGTCTAAGTTCAATGCGACTTATTACTGGAACAAAGAATAGTAACCCGAAGATTAAGATTCCTTTATCTATTTCTCGATTCGATTAAAATCAATAAAAAATTTTCTATTACGCTACAGTTACACGATCAAGGACTGGCTTTCCAGTTGATCACAGAAACTGCTTGTCAAAATTGATTTAAATTGCCAGCTGTGACGCAAGCAACTTGATAATCAATAATAGTTTCAAGATGCCGTCGTCATGGAAACGACTTCATAATTCTTGAAAATTATAACAATAATAATAATATAATGGATTGATATACTGATATTTTGTTGTCAATCCAATAATCGAAATATTGATATACCCGACAATTGCGTCGCATTTGTAAAACTGTGTGATCAGCTGTTTTAACATGATCGTGAACTTGCCCCACGACTTGAATGGAAAAATTAATATCAAGATGACGTTCAAATTTGAAAAGTGAGAGTGTGGTAGTCGTATGAGTGTATTGCAACTTGAAAGCAATATATTGATTGTGTAACGTCCGGTTTAAGGTATTAAAAGTTCACAAGATGCAAAAAAATATTATTCGCCTAGAAAAATTTGACCAATAGATCATTCGAGTATAAATAATACATAAGAATTTTACTTTATGCATTCAACTCAAAGTAATGTAAAAAATTGAATATTTGCTTTAATTTAAGAACGCCCAATTCTTAATACAAAATTTAATTGGAGTTTAAAAATATGTAAGTACAATGCTTCGTTAAACCGGTAAACCCGACATATGTTCATGCAAACTACCTAACTACCCCCAACTTCGTAATAAATGCTGCTATTTCAGTGTTAATGACGCGTCTGGCTGTAAACTTCCCGTTACCTTTGCATGTATGCAACATTTTGTCTGGACACGTGTGTGTTAAAATGTGTTGGCAACGAACTCCCCAAGGTATATCCTAAATTGCGCTTAACCTCTTAGGGCATATCTTTGCATATGCTTATAGCAATGTTATTGGCAAATGGGCGAAAAAAAAATCTGGTAGTTTCAACATTTGTTAAGTGTTTACGCTTATTATCACGGCATTTTTCGCTTATATAACATAATAAAATTTTGCGGTTTGTTATGCTTTGTTGTATCACAAATATGCACATGACAGTCTGTATTCCCAGTAGAGAAAAAAATTGGTTTGATATCCGAAATACCAAATATATGAACCCCAGTGAGTATGGTTGAAGTATCATCGAAAATATCGCTCAATCTGTGAGATATGTAATTGAAATTCAAGGAGAATCTTTCCCGGTAACAATGATTTGTGTCCAAAAAAACTATTCATAGCCTCCCTATAGATGATATAAGAATTTAGAAACTCCGGTTGGTTTTATACCGTGTGAAATCGGTCCACGAATTACCCTAGCTCCGATATACTAAATATAATGATTATTCTAGCACACTTTAATATGTCGCAGACCGAATATGTCGGTCAGTGTGATAGTTAACATCGTAAAATTACTTAGAAACATGTTCTTGAGTACACTTGAGTAATGTCAAACGTTTATGCGATCAGTCCAGATCTTCCTCTAGAACTACTGTATATACGCGATATAGTGATTTACATTCATTTTGACATTCCATCTAAACCGTTATGTTGTTCAAAATATGAGGGATTTAAAAAAAAATAAGTTGACAAGTTTTATTAAAAATAATGTGGTTCAATGCTGAATAAAAATGAAATTGATCTAGAATTTAGTCTAAACTTGATAGCTCTAATATAATGATTTTCGATCCTCTGGTTGGCTTTTTCCTCAACATATAAAATATACGTCTGAGCTTTACCGTTTTTTTCTTGTTTAAAATAAAGTTTAGTCTACACCTTAAAGTGTTTCCCCGGCTTTGATCTTTGAAAATTGTCAGTTGTGAAGTTCGCTTACACCAGTACTTAGCCCTAGCAAGCATTTCTACAATACACTCTCCACCAGTTATTTCTAATCACTGACATCATCTTATCAGTACCTATTGCCTTTTTTACAATATTAATAATATTATACTTTTTTTTACAGCCGATCCCAAATTTAGTGGACCTATTAATAATGTAACGACGCCGGTTGGACGTGATGCGACTCTCACTTGCATCGTTCACGACTTGATGTCCTTTAAGGTTGGTAAATTAAAAACGTGTACTCATTTTAATTTCACTAACCGAAATCATCTAAGTAGTGTACCAGATATATTTTTATAGTGTTATTGATATTACGTTCACACAGCCTGATATCGTGGAGTTGTGTGAGATATAGTAGGAAAACTCTTGTTGTGAAACCTTGGGTCTAGTAACAAAAGAGAGTGTTTTACAGATGTCATTAGTATTCACCATCTATGGAGTTGCTTAAAATTGACGCTATATATGAAATTGGTTACTCACAACACGGATCCGACACTCTCGCCCTCTTTTGATGAATATATCAAACTATTTTGGTAACTTCGAAAAGAATTGATTTGGCCCAATACCCAGCTGAGCGTGGTACAATGCCTTTAATGTTGCCAAACCGAATCTCACAGATAACGCTTATTATATGTTAGTTTATAATAATAATATCGACCTCGTTTTGACCCACCCTGTCATTCTATAGATTTGGCAAAAAAGTACGACGAATGAAACTTATGGAGAATATTGCAAAAGAACAATGAGCTATACCAGCTTCACGACGTAACCGTATCCGCTTTCAATACTTAGAACAAATCCTTCATAGTTATAATTTTAAAAGAGAAAGTATGAGACCCCAACCGTTAATGGTTTATTTTGTCAAAAACATAAGTGAAACATAGAAACCGACTAAAACGCTCTTTCATTTACAGCTTGCTTGGTTGCGAGTCGACACACAAACTATACTCAGCATACAAAACCATGTCATCACAAAGAACCATCGCATAGGTATTAGCCACACGGAGCATCGTATCTGGCAGCTGCGTATACGGGATGTTCGCGAATCAGATCGAGGCTGGTATATGTGTCAGATAAATACCGATCCGATGAAAAGCCAAGTCGGCTATCTGGATGTTGTCGTTCCACCCGACATAATTGACTACCAAACCAGCCACGACATGATTGTGCAGGAGGGACAAAACGTGACTCTAATATGCACCGCAACAGGCTTACCAACACCCACAGTTACTTGGCGGCGTGAACGCGATGTTCCGTTATTACAGAATGCCGATGGAACTGATATTTATAGCATAGAAGGTGCGAATGTAACGCTGTGGCAGGTGACAAGAGAAAGCATGGGCGCATATATGTGTATCGCTTCGAATGGTATACCACCGACAGTGAGCAAGCGAGTGCTAATTACTGTTAGTTGTAAGTCTCAACATACATATGTACAATATATACCAAATATGTAGATACTGATAAAATTAATAAAATGGTTCCACTGTTCAGTTGCACCTACCGTTTGGACGCGTTATGACACCATATATGCGGGCTTCGGTCAAAAGGTTACACTAGAGTGCATTTCGGAAGCTCATCCCACGACTGTTAATTTATGGTTGAAAGGCAAAGACTTTGTTCAGAGCGGCACCTATGAGTCCGTTACTTTGGATAATATTTTCAGAATTGTCATGCGTTTGACTATACGACCCGTTGTTTCCAAAGACTTTGGAGATTATCACTGTGTGGCCAAAAATTCGATGGGTGAATCGGAACGCATCATATCAGTTAGACGTAAGTAGTTGAAAAATATGTAAATAGAATTAATAAAGTGTTATATTTAAACAAAATTGTTATCTAACAGACAAATCGAAGAAGAGCGTCCATCATACACACCAACTGGATGGAAAAGACAATCACTTGATTTTAATTGAAGGTGCGCAAAGTATAAACGGTTTTTTCTTAAAATAATTAACTGTAATTACTTTCAGAATACACCTCTCTTGCAACAGCAGTGTTCTTGCATTTCAACAAAGTTTTAATATTTTTAACAATGACTTTTTGGAAGCTGTAATAGATTTGTATTGAATAAAGTTGAGGAAATTGTAATGATTGTTCGTTCGGCGTGTTCTGAGGTTACTTTCCTTGCGTCATATAGTACATATGTATGTACATACATGTTGACTTCGAATTCCAAAACGTTGGGGAGTGCAAACGACTGCCACAAATCCAATTGCATTTCTAGTAATCAAATATACGCCGTCTTCGGTTCGCTGATCTCCAATAAAACTAAGTTAAATTCAACACAAGAGTGTATGTGAGAAACATTTTACCAGTTCCGTGTTCGATTCGCCACTTTCCAAAGTTTATTAGATTTTACTACTTATTTCTAGGTTTAATACATTAGCCGAATCGTAGTTAGTCTAACGTAATCCTAGGTCTGCTGTATAATAGTCTTCTTTAGGCAGGTTGAAAAAGGCTTTAACAGTTTGCCACAGTTTATCGGCGTCAACTTGAAACTTGGGAATCCCGACCGAGTTTCATGGATTTGATTGCCAAGATGAGAGAGTATGACAAGAAGTGATTTGTGGGGTTTAATTTGGTTAGGTAAAACTTTAACCTACTACAATATTCTGAACGTAATTAGTATCACTACTCTAGCTAACTATAGCCCACAAAGGGTGATTCCTTAACTCTCAAGATTTCAGTCACATTATTAGAGTTAAAGGGGATATATCTCTGTAAAGAACATCCCGTGCATATTTACGGGTCAGATTTTTCTCATGATCTTTCTTTCGAAGATTTGGTTTTGTCCTTTTCGAATAGGGTCCACGATTCTACATCGCAGCACAATACGGATCGAATAATGGTTTTGTATAGAGCCAGCTGACATTGCCTATTGAGTAGCTTTGATTTGAACACTTTCATTAGGGACGCGTATGACCTACTGGCGGCTTGTATTCTATTTTCGATAGTCAGGCCTGTTGAGTTATTGCTAATAAGTTCGAAGCCCAAGTAAGTAAAGGCTTCACACTTTCAAATTCATATGGGTAAATTTTCAAACGGTTTTGTGTTTTCATCATCATATTAAAGCTATCGAATCCTTCCTTGAAATCAACAAATAGCATATGTTAATCTATACTGCGCTCATAACATTTCTACATAGACTGTTTGAAAGAAAAAATTTGGTCTACTGTTGACCTTCCGATCTAAATCCGCTTTGTTATTTACAATCCTCGTAAATATTTTGTACACCGTGCTGAGAAAGGAAATTCCGCGGTAATTTTTTCAGTTTGTTTTATCGCCATTTTGGAGAATGAGAATTAATATTGGTGTATTTCAATCTTCTGGCAGCGTTTCACTCTTCCAGATCAATGTCGTCAGGTGATGAATTCGTTTAATAAACAGGATGCTTGTGTTTTTAATGAGCTTAGCTATTACATTATGCTCTCCAGGTATTTCTTGTATTGATGGCGGTTGCTAATTGGGACAGTAGAACACTGCGTTGTTCGGACGCATTATGCTCAAATCCGTGTGAAAATCAAACCCGCCAGCATTCAACAGCTCTTTGAATGTTCAGCCCTTCTCTATAATTTTCTCTTCTTATCTGTAAGTATTTCGCCTTTTTTGCTTCTACATATTTTTAACCTCGGTTGAAATCCTCATTTTTCTACCTTAATTTTTCTATAAAATTTGCAGTAGTGCTTATCGTTAAAATCTGCACACAGAGTTTCTAGGTCTTTCCTCTCTTGGTTTCTCTTTTGTTTTTCTGACACGTTTTGGTCGCTATACGCTTACTTCAATGTATAATTCTTCAGCAGCTCGGGCTTTTTTAAGAAGCCAGTTTTTAAACCACTAAAGCTACAATAAATCAATAATTAAATGCAGTGGGAGTGGCACCGCCCACATTTTGGTGAAATCACATATCTCCCGACCTACTTGACCAATTTCAACCAAATTCGGTACATAACATTCTCCTCACAGTTAATCGGACCACAGCCACGAATATTTCCCATATAACACAAGATTTTTTTCATTTTACACTCCATCTAATTCTTTCACTTTCCAGTATACAAATCAAGCACCAATAAATGTATCAGCATTAAATTTTGCATAAATAGTGCGCCGAAAGTAGACCACCTTATGACCAAAAATTTTCAAAATAGGACTGCAAGTATTCAAGCCCCAAACACCAAATATGTAAACCCCAGTTCCTACAGCGAATATTTTATCGAAAATATCGATCAATCTGTGAGTTATGTTATTTAAATTCGGAGCAAATCCTTTTCTGGTAAAAAGATACCTGTATGTAAAAAATGGGTTGAATAGGATAAAGGCTTCTCTTAGACGCCATATACCTAACATAAAGATCTTCGAACTTTCGGTTTTCTTTATACCAATATGTGAGTTATCTTAGTGAAAACGAGAGAGTGTGGTTTACTAATAACAAATAAAATCGCGTCAAAACTTGCCCTGCCCACATATATAACTAATATAACAATTAATATTATATTACAAATATAACTGACATTACAAGTACTCCTTGAAAGTTGCAAGATTATAAAATGTTTGGTTGCACCCGAACTTAGCTCTTCCTTGCTTGTTGTTTTTAGTTTCACTTCCAAGTATATGTGTTGCAGCAATTGTGATATAATACAATTTTTTAAAATTTTCTATTCTTCCTCGACGCTGTCAGATAATTTTGGTTGCTTTAACTCTTCGCCGATTTTATTCTGATATCTGCTTTTGATCACGAGGTCCACTAGTTTACTAGTGTTCCACTGTTTTCTTTTAACTCCTTTGGTTGTCACCATGTTAGAGAGTTAATGTCACAGCATTACCGTTACTAAATAGTATCGCAACTGGGTGGGAAATCAACGAGGCCCACCATCAAGTACCATAAGCGCTGTTTCGATTGCCCAGGAGCTAAGCATGACAAAAAACTGTTTGATACCATTTAGGTATAACTCCCAATAGAAGTGAAAATCGACTATCTTACTTTTTTGCAAACAGGGACAATGGTTTCTTGTGTGTGGCATTATGTATTGGGTGTATGCATTAATTCGTGCGGTTTTCTAAGAGAGGGCTCTACTAGTATTATTTCGCGTCGTATTCATCTCTGGCTATATTCATTTCAAAGGTACTGCCATTACGCGTCGTTTTCAGTAGATATAAATTGTTTGAGCGTGAACAACAATTTGTTTCATTCATTTGAAAATGTCGAAATTTGTACCAGATAAAGTGTTTTTGCGGGGAGTTCTTCTTCATTATTTTAACATGAAGAAAAGTGCTGCCGAAAGCCATCGTATTTTACTGGACCACCAAAAGAAGTCGTTTTTGCATCGGATTGTCACTGGCGATGAAAAATGGATTCATTATGATAACCCAAATCGTATGTGAAGCCCGGCCAACCATCAACATTCACGGCAAAGCCGAATATCCATGCTGCTAAGGTTATGCTATGTATTTGGTGGGACCACAAGGGTGTGCTCTATTATGAGCTATTGAAATCGGGTCAGACGATCAATGGGGACCTCTACCGAAAACAATTGATACGTTTGAAAAAGGGCATCGCGGAAAAACGACCAGAATATGCGACCAGACACGAATCAATAATTTTTCATCATGACAACGCTCGGGCACATGTTGCAAGGCCAGTTAAAAACTATTTGGAAAACTGTGGGTGGGAAGTTCTACCTCACCCGCCTTATAGCCCAGACATAGCACCTTCCGATTACCACTTGTTCATATCAATGCAGAATGCCCTCACCGGAGTACGCTTCTCTTCAGAACAGGGTATCAGAAATTGGATTGATTCTTTCTTGACCTCCAAGCCGGAGAAGTTCTTTTGGGATGGGATCCACAAACTGCCAGAAAGATGGGCAAACATTATAGCTTCCGATGGGCAATACTTTGAACATTAAATGTATAACAATTTTTTCACAATAAAGTCTTAATTTTCGTAAAAAAACCGCACGAATTAATGCATACACCCAATAATTACCTTCAAAATGCCAACAAGTTAACGAACAAAACGGTGTATATTTCGTCTAAATCGGAAAATTCTAACAATGTTAAATAAGCCCTTCAATTCAAAGTTTCAAACTTGCTCTAGTCTATAGTTTCAGATCTATGGAAAAGGCTGAATGTCTTACATTTTTTTAAATTCAATGGCAAATCATTTTTATCACACCAAGCTACCGAATTGTTAAATTTTATTTGCAACAGACACCTTTTACCCGTTGAAGTATATGATTTAAAAATAGTTATGTTGTCGACGTATAATAAAATTTTAGAGTACTCTAAAAATCTTGTTAATAAATAATAACAGAATAGAGCCAAGATGATTATCTTATGCAACACCTGAAAAAACATTAATGGAATGGAATGAAGAGCTTATTAATGACCAATAATTAAACACTTTAAAAGTTCATTTGGTTTCGAATTTAAATTTTTTTTGATTTTCAATTAATTACAAATATATTTTTACAACTGGTAAATTCAAGTTTTTAAATTAGATACACACTTAACGGACTTTCTATATTAGAAACTTGGTTTAGCTATTACAATGAATGAACTTCTTTGTAAGTTGAAATTTTAAGTAAATATTTGGTATTTGAATATTTTCGCTAATCGTCAAGAAACAATGTTTATTAGTTATTATTAAACATAACCTCCAAAATTTGATGATTTTAAAATGAGAGGTATGAGTTGTTTACATTAAAAAAAAGCTTTCTTTTTCATATGCGAATGCGTCTGTATGTATTCAGTTTCTTAATAAATAACTAATATGTTTGCTTCTAACGCATTTTCCTTCTATTTAATACATAGTACATGTGTTTTAAAATTAAGCTAAAGGCTTAATTCTAAGTTGTTTAAATAAAAATAAAGTAGCGAGATGATGAATTTCATATGTTTTCTGGGAGAATATGGTTAATAGAAATGAAATATATTTAGATAATGGCTCCAATATATTTTTTGATTTGAATACTCTTTTTACATTTTAACATGCATTTCCTTTTATAAAGTGGGCAAGTATTTTAACTTTTGTTTCAAAAATTTTTGTTAAATAATATTCTTGTTTAAGAAATAAAGCACATTGTTAAGTATCTCACCTATTGCAAATAATCAATATTTTTTATTTGGTTATCGTTGCTGCAGTTGCAAATGAAGTAAAAGGATGAAAGTTATCACAATGTGTATGCTTCATAAAATATTAGAATCATAACAGTAGACACTAAAAGAGCAGATAAATATAAGTTAAATTGCATGTGACACTTGTATTTAATAGAATTTCAATTTTAGCGTTTATACATTTGCAATCCGCTTAACTTCTTCAGTCTTATTTAACTGTTACTGGACACGGTATTGATTGTTGTGGTACCAATAAAACAAAAAACTTTTTAACGTTTACCTTCTTTTACCACAGATTTAATCATACCTACCACAGTGGAATCTACCACATCGGTATTTGTTATATTCTACCAAGGACTATCACTGAAGCAGCAAGCTGGTTGTTTTATGCTATAACAACAAATCCCAGTGCTTTAATGTTGTTAGTATTGTACAAATTAAATTACATAAGTGTCTATAATGCCGATAAAATTTGCTATTACAGCAAATTACGATGTAGCATGAAACAATGGGTTACTTATAACGTTTATCGAAATAACTATGAATGTAATGTCACTGCTTTTGTATTACAATAAAAATTAAAAACATCGTTAAAATTCTCGCTTTACAACCTTTTGTTGTAGCGTGCAGGTAATAGGATGGTTATTAAATTATATTTTAATTTAACTTAGACTATTTAACATTACACTTTTAAATACCATGTGCACTAAGACGAGTGATAAATTAAATGAACAGTTAGTTTTTGTTTTTGTTTGTTGACTTGGTGCAAAAGCAAAATAAAATCTACTATGCACAGAATAAAGTACTAACTATCGCGATTATTAGTTTATTTAACTTAACTGAGAGAAAATTATTTAAAAACTTGTCAAACAAATCCGTGTTTGACAGTTGCCGTGGCATATGCATATTTTGCCAGTGCTGCTATTTCTTTTTATTTTTTGCAACTTTTGCATGCCTTACGTGCTGCTGCGCAATCAACTAGTGGTGCTGGTTTTGCTCTTTGGCGATTCCACGGCTGCTTCCTCGATCGCTGGCGCAGCATCCGCGCTCTTGTGTTGACCATTAGTGCTAGGCAATGCCTCAATATCGGGCACCTGCACTGGCGGTGGTGGCGTAGCACCTTCGGCGCGCGCCAAATTCTGTCGCTGGTCGTAGATTTCATCAACCAGTTTCTTGATGAATGGATGATTGAATTTACCTTCAGTAGAATCGAAGAACTCCTGATGTTTCAAAAGACAATTATCACGTTTCTCATATTCAAATGCTTGCATAATCATATCGAGTCGATCGAGGTCTTTGACAAATTTTGATTCAGCGCTTTCACCAGCTTCGTATTCCTGTAAGTCAGGCGACAAAGAAATAAATAAATAAAATATATAATATTATATGTTTATATTTATACCTCAAAAAGTTCCATGATACGCTTGCCGCGCGGTTCTATTAACTTGCAAATGTCTTCCATTGCCTTGAATTCCATAGCGCGTTTGTCCGTTTTGGAGACGCCACAAAACGGCGTGAGATCGCCAACTACACTCTCAGCCAGATCGTGCACCAAAGCCAATTCCATGCAGCGTATCTGATTAAGACCTTCGCTACCGTCCAGTAGAAAAGTCATCATACTCATGCGATACATATGACCCGATATAGATTCGGGGTCACTGACGTTTCGCAGCACCCATCCGGTACGCTTCGTATGCTGAAATTATAGAGTACACTTATTAAATTGATTGTAATTAGAACATATGTATATTTTTCATAATTTATAGATGCAGCTAAGCTAAAATCAGGTATCAGCGAAGTGCAGTTATGATAAGTCAATATCATTTTTATTGGAAAAAAATTAACTTTATTGCAGCAGTAAACAGCATATAAAACCTACTGTTATCGCGTTTATCTAATCTATGTGATGACGCCTTATAGTATTTGGTTATAAATATAATTATATGCATTTATCATCGGCAATTACGATTTCCGATGAACGCATAGCCATCATGCGGCCGGAAAACGAACTGTTTCGATGGCGTCGGACCAAAGAGAAGGGTGTAAATTGAGTGGGTTTAATGGGTTTAAGGTCATACGGAATTAGTTTCAACCCGCCAAGAGGTGGTTAGTATCATGCGGGAACTCCTTGTACACAGAACATAAGTTTTGTATGTCGGGTGGTATGTAGAAGTTTAACCTGCTACATTATCCGATTTCTGCGAAAACATTCAAACAGAAACAACGTTTTTTTGTTCTTTCTTCAGTTAGAGAAGTAAAGAAGCGAGAAAGTTTCATCCACTTTCAAACACTTGTCATCGCTTCCAGTGCCCGATGTCAATATCGTGTATCATCGGTGTAAGAGGTTATGGAAATTCTCTCTGATGGAGAAGGCTTTTTGAAGATATAGAATTTAAACGGTAACGGCGAGGGGACATACAAGAACTGGAATACAAATGACTGGGAGAAGGTCGTGAGTCTCGTGACGAGACCATAATAAATCGTTAGAGCGCGAATGGACCTGGAGAAGCAAGGTTGATAGGGTGGACGAATGGTGGCAGAGTCTTATATTGAGATTCTGCGCAATCATTTGCCTGGCACTGTAGGAGACTTAGGTAAAGAGGCGTCGGACATTGTCTTTCAACAGGACAATGACCTAAAACACACAGCACGGGCATCTCGCAAACGGTTCCGGGACAATAACATCAGTACACTAGATTGGCCTCCACAAATTCCAGACCTTAACCCCATCGAGCACCTGTGGGGTACATTAAAAAAATCGGTTGATGGTTAAATTAGCTTATAGAGCGAATTATGGCCTAAGGTGCAGCAGGGGTGGGATTTTATTTCGTCAGAAACATGCGCAAATTTGTGCGCCAAGAAGAATCAAAGATGTTGTAGCCGCTAAAGATGGTTATATGAAATATTATTATTCATTTTTAAAACTGATTACAACAGAGATATTCATGAAAACTTGTCGCAATATGTCAATAAAATGATAAAGTATTGCTTCGAATTAAGTTTACCGGCAAACAGCAATGTGAATAAGGTGATATAAACATACAAAGCATTGTCAGGCAAATGAATATATTGCTCACACTAAGACTTATTCTAGATGACCTCTATATGAAAGCCTACCGTCGTGGCTATCCAACTATCCTTTTTACAGATGAAAAAATGTTCACTGTTGAAGAAGTTTAAAAAAAAAAACAACAAAATCTACACAAGAACTTGCAAGAAGACGCAAAAAAAAAGTTATTTCAAGAGTTTAACGTGGTCACCATTCAGGTGCTATAATTGTTTCGTGGAAAGTCTCCTGTAAAGGCGTTACAACTCTTCCTTCTCTAAAAAAAAATTAAAACTGGAACAAAAGTGTGACGGCAGTATGTTTAGGAAGGCGTGGTAAAGCAGTTAAGAAATACTCTCTTTGATGGAGAGCATTGGATCTTCCAGCAATATTCTGTTCCAGCAATATTCTGTTCCAGCACACAAGGCAAAAAGAACCCAGCAGTGGCTTAAAACCTAAATTCCTGGTTTCATAGCTGCAGATGATTGGCTGCCTGGAACCCAGATTTGAATGCATTGAACTACAGCTTGTAATCAGAGTCGGAAAACACGGCCTCTCGAATACCATACAGAAATTTTTCTCAAAAAAATCTTTAGCTCGAGGAGCGTCTTCAATACCAAAAGCTCATTTGAGAGCTTTTGTGAAAGCAAAAAGTGACCATTGCAAATAAAATATTGTTCTTCGCTCATTTAACACTTTTTTTAAAAATGTATTATAGTATCATTTTTATAACGGGCTGACTTGTAACAGAACTAATGGCAGAACTAAGTACATACATACATATGTATGTGTGTTACAGAAATATTTCTGTAAAATGCAACGGGAAACTGTATGCAATTATTGTTATTTATTTTTCCACCATTTCAACTGAGAAGTTTAACCTCAATCATTGCCACGTAAATAATGTTATGAAAGCTACAAGCTTGTAATTTTTTAACCAAATAAGCTGATTATTTATTTTTATTATAAGCGGTTATTTATTGCTTTTAAAACGGAACAATTTGTCACGCGTCAGTAAACTTAATCGCGACTAGGCGTGTAAACAGGGATATCTCTGCATTTTAACATATATTATACATATCAAATAAGCATTTATTTTAAATACAACAATTAGACAAAGAGCTGCGGAGATGATGAATAAAATGAAACGCCCTTGATTTGCAAGAATTCTCCTACCGAAAAAATATGAAAGTAGCTACCCAAATTTTATGCCTACACCACATTCTGCAACATTTTACAAAAAAAAAAAATATAACATCAAGGTAAATAAAAAATTAGTAAATCATTAAAATTAGAAGAAAAAAAAATTAAAAAGTGAAATTAAAATAAATAAAAAATTAATAACGGGTGTTTTTTTAGAGGTATAGAATTTTAAATTGCAATAAAACAACGATGGATTATTCGATTGACATGAATTTTATTTATCCGAAAGATAATCTTGTGGCATTATATTTCAAATATGTTTTCTGGCATATGACCGCTGGCTCGGATGTAGTCCAATCTGGACGTCCAATTTTCGATGACTTTTTCCAACATTTGTGGCCGTATATCGGCAATAACACGGCGAATGTTGTCTTTCAAATGGTTAAGCGTTTGTGGCTTATGCGCATAGACCAATGACTTTACATAACCCCACAGAAAGTAGACTAGCGGTGTTAAATCACAAGATCTTGGAGGCCAATTCACAGGTTCGAAACGTGAAATTAGGCGATCACCAAACGTGTCTTTCAATAAATCGATTGTGGCACGAGCTGTGTGACATGTTGCGTCGTCTTGTTGGAACCACAGCTCCTGGACATCATGGTTGTTCAATTCAGGAATGAAAAAGTTAGTAATCATGGCTCTATACCGCTCCCCATTGACTGTAACGTTCTGGCCATCATCGTTTTTGAAGAAGTACGGACCTATGATTCCACCAGCCCATAAAGCGCACCAAACAGTTAGTTTTTCTGGATGTAACGGTGTTTCGACGTACACTTGAGAATTAGCTTCAATCCAAATGCGGCAGTTTTGTTTGTTGACGTAGCCATTCAACCAGAAGTGCGCTTCATCGCTAAACAGGATAAAATGAAAGTAGTGCGCGATACGTATTCCGCACAGAACCACTATTTTCGAAATAAGATTGCACTATTTGCAAGCGCTGTTCAGGCGTCAGTCTATTCCATTGTATAAATCTACATCTATACAATGGTCTATTCATGATGAATTGCCAAACCAAACTGAGAATAAATCACTTGACAGCTGTTAAATCGGTCGCCATCTTGAACAGTAATGCCAACTTAAAGTTATATACCTCGAAAAAATAACACCTGTTTTAATATTGTACATAATTTTATTTCATAAATAAATAAAAAAAAATGTGGAAAACGGTTGGCCTCAAGGGCCATCTCTGCAACTTCCCGCTAATTTCATACGTTAACGTTCAAATTTCGCTTTTTTCACTGCTTTTGAGCTCTTCGAGTTTAATGTAACACTATTTCCCAAATTTCTCAAAGACTAATCTTGGTGATTTCTTTCGTTTTCGATATCTCGCAAGTAAATCAACCGATTTTGACCCGATTTGCGGCAAGCGATATGTTTCTTCAAGGTTTGAAAAACTGATTAGTTTTTGGTATCGATCATATCAGTCGTTTCGAAGTAATATTTTAAAAATTTTATTTTTGAGATTTCTCGAAATCTACTTGTCCGATTGGGTCCAAACTGCCGGAATGCCGTTTAGTTTATTCAAATCGGTTGAGCCGTTTAAAAGTACATACATACATCCACACACACACATACATCCACACATACATACAGACATACGGACATCATCGTAGAAATGTTCGGGGAAGCTTCCTCGACCCTCAGAACGTCAAGATCTGTTGAAAACTCGATTTTTGCAAGATGGGGTGAAACCAATAACTTCCCGATTTTTAGAAAATTTTCAATTTTCTTAGCGGGTAGTTAAAAAGTGAATAAGTGAAATTAAAATAGAAATGTATTTGAATACAAAAATTAAAGTAATAAATAATTTTATTTCAACTTTGATTTTTCGCTTTAAATTTTTTCAATTTTAAAAATATGGTATATTGTTTCTTCTTTTTTTTTATCACTACTTTATTTACTATTTTTTACTATTTTTTTTTACTACTTTTTTTACATCTTTTTTACTACTTTTTTTACTACTTTTTTTACTACTTTTTTTTACTACTTTTTTTTACTATTTTATTTAACTTTTTTAATTGTTTAATTATAACCTGAACAGGGTATATTAAATTTGCCACGATGTCCGCCGATATCGGACAACTATAGCATATAGCTGTAATTCAAAACAGATGGATCAAACTCAAGTCCTCGTATGAAAACTGGTATATTTGACAAAATACATACATATATTTACGAAATTCCGCATAGATTATTATCCAAGACATCGCTACAATCTTCGAACATTTTGTTCAGACTACTAAAGCATATAGCTGCCATTCAAAATGACCGATCAAAGTCCAAATAAAGATATTTTTATACTTTTTTTAATGTTAACTTTATTTAATTATTTTTACTTCAATAATATAAAATATTGAAATATGTGTAAATTGCAAAAACAATAAAAGACAAAACAACTTTATGGTAACCCTACAACAAAGCATATTTTTATTAGAGTCTAATCCACATGACTTATCAATTCAAGCTAGATTATTACTGTAGTACTGTTGATAGATATACATATGTATATGTACAAATATATTTATGCATACCATGTGTATATAACCACAGAGCAACACTACAGTTGTGAATAGTATACACAATTTCAAATGATTTACATGCTTATCTTATCGCGTGCTATTATATACATATGTACATATATACTATACAAGTATAAACAGAAATCGTATTAACGAAAAAAGCACAGAGAAAGAATGTAATAAGCGGAAATGGAGACTCAAATTCATTTGCAACAATTTGGGGCATACAATTACTAAGCGATCTTAAGTGGTGTGTACTATATTCGACAGAGTCTTTTTTCAAATATTGTATTTATGTATTTGAATGATTTTTATTATAAATAAATTCTTCGAATTACTTACACTTGTTTATTTTATCAGCGCTTTACCAATTTTAACATTTCAAATTTTGCTTTTTATGTTGTCAATGATTATTTCAAAGTAATGCAGCTACTTTTATTCATTTCTCCTCTTTTATGTTATTTTTTGCTGATGCATACGTAATCAACACCTTTCTTCAGATTGCTCAAGTTTACGTGTCGGAACGTACGATAATAAAAATAATTAGCAAATATGCACATGTGTGCACTTCGTATGCTAAGTGACGGCTGAAATATTATATACATTTGTGTATATTAATTACTTAATAAACATGAATGTACGCAGTTTACACCGGACAATGCCTTACACTGAAGTGAAACTTGAATAGTAAAATCAACAGGGACAGTATCCAGTTATAAGCTCGCAGTCGTAGCACAGTCATAGATTAGGACTAAGGGAACTTTCTAATTGATGTTTCTAAACATCCTAACCAGAATTTCTGACAGCCGTTAAAATTGAAAGCGTAAATCATCTATCCAACTTTGACAGTTGACTGGTTTGGATAGAAACAACAACATCAATTTAACTAATAAAAAATGTAAACAAAGAAAATTGAAGGGCACGCGAAATTTAAATGTATTTGATAAAATGTTTCGTAACCTGATGCATCGGAGTATTAATTATAACATGAAAAGTAGGGTCGATTAAAGAAAAAACGAATATTTTGTTTTCGCTTGGTACGATAAAAAATAGGTTTACATTTGTCAGAACCGCCGATATCGGACCACTATAGCATAAAGCTGTCATACAAACCGAAGGATCGGAATCAAGTGCTTGAATGAAAATTTTGACGAAATATCTTCATGAAATTTGGAACGAAGTATTATCTAAAGCAATAATTGAATCTCCAAAGAAATTTTTTGGATCGGATCAGTATAGCATATAGCTGCCATACAAACTGATCGATCGAAATAAGAATAAGTAACTTTTTATACCCTTTATGTTATCAAAAATGCAGTTGTAAAGGGTGTTATAGTTTCGGTGCACCCGAAACTTTTTCTTGGTTTCTTATTATTAGAAAGAAATATTCAATTCTATATGCAAAAATCAAGTTTTTTAACGTAAACTTTATTATTTTTCACGGGTTTTAAACGTTATCCAGTGTAATTGCACGATTATTTTCCAAATGTCAAAAATTTGTCAAGAAACATGTTCATTTTGAAAGCTGGTTGGACAGCTACGCGTCTATTAAATATCTAAAAAACTATAAAATATCTATAGAATATTTAGTCACAGCTCATATTCATAATTCATTATAAACAACAAAAAAATATTTGAAGATTGTGAAAAAATAAACAAAAATATTTTTAAGTTTTTATGTAAGTTTCTAAAAATTGTCAAACAGAAAATATTGGAAATAATTAATTCATTTAATTTAAACAAAAACAAACAATAATATTTCTATTATCTACTTTTGTCATTTCACTTTCATCGCTATAAGTTAGTTCTCGTCTAGATAAACGGAATGCAATATTTTATTAAATAGTGTGAGGCTTTACTGCTGGGTTTTTTAAGCACGTAATGCACGAACTTTGGAGAAGATAGCAAAAATAGTGCAGTAAAATGAAAAATATATATATATATATATTGGACCTGAGTATGTAAATATTTAAACAAATATATGAACATATACATACGTTTAAAGTTAAATTGATGCTCACGTGAATGAATGAGTGATAATAAAAAAAGCAACAAAAAAATAATAATTATAACCATTCACGGTAAGTAAAACGTAAAAATTTCTATTTATGACGAAAATAAAGTGTGCAATAAATGCATGTGAGTGCATGTGACTTAAATCTTGAGACAAGCGTTAATGAATAGAAACAATTTGAGACAAGAAATTGAACACATTCGCACTTGAAATTTATTGATAACTGACGGCAATACGCGATTTACTTGTTTTTATTTGTAGTTATGTACTACAGATTTCAATGATTGAAGGATGAACTTAACAAATTCGTTTATTTTCAAATAAATTTTTTTAGTAAATAAATAAAACCTTAAATTTTACTTTTCACGCGTAAAAATATCTCTTTTTAGTTGCAATGTTGCTGATGACATTGATCTTGGCCTTCAAAACAGAGAAAATCAAAATAAATACAAGACAAATGCAAAATGAATGAATGAGTAGAATGTAGCACAAGCATTCTTGAAGACTCGTCTATACAAACATAGTATGTGTGTATGTATACCACATGTAAATAAGTATGATCATATTGAAATTATATTCAACATTTTTCTTGTGAATATTTTAGTTATATATAAACAAAAAGTAAAAAAAAAAATCCATTTGACACTAAATTGTATTGTATTGAATTTTTTGTATTATTTAAAATATATTTAGGTACATAAAATGCTTTGTAATTTTATAACTTACATACAAGTATAATATATTCAGTTTTCATCAGAGATAATGAAATTGAAGAACCTCTATTAAGTAGTAAGTTTGGCATAAAGAAGTGTTTTTCAAAACAACTTGGCAGCGAAGAAGTAAAGGGAATAATTAAGCGAGAATTAAAAATTTTGGAATTTGAAAGAGACTTTACTACAAGACACTTTTTTGGATATAGTTATAATTGTTGGTGTGAGGAGTCGAAACAAAAATCGTAAAATTTTAAATTCTATATAGGCATTTTTTAAAAGGAATCTGCATTATTGAAGTACAAAAACTTTTGACACCACATCTGTCAAGATTTAAGCATCAAAATATTTATTTTGTTATTTTTTCAAAAGCTAGTGAGTGAAAGTTTGCTATGTTAATATTGTACAGTTAATTTATTTGCATTCAAAATTAAACATAGTAATTTTCGCATAGATTACAAAAATGTACAATGTATATATCTACACACATACATGCATATCTTTCTATAGATATGAACAAATGTGTGCTGTCCATACGTACATAGAGAGCGTGTGAATTTTATTTTTAAAAATAAATGGACTGCAAGAACGAAATATACGATATAGAGAAAAAAGATACATCGTATTCGGGACGGGACGAACGTGTTATTTAGAAAATAGTATAATTCTAAGTGAATTATACGACCCACAGAGCTACATATGCAAATGCATTAGAGAAAAAAAATATTTAATTTACCTCATTTACGCACTATAACATTTAGAGCTATTCTGAATTAAAATATATTAAGTGAAAAATTTTAATTATATAAAAAATTTACTCAGGCAAGAAATTAATTTTCTTACATAACAAATAAAACTTGTGAGCAAAACACTCACTTTATCATAATTTAGCAAAATTAATGTGTAAAAAAATTGAAGGTGTACTTATAATTACATAGAACATAAAACTAAAAACAACGCTGCATGATATTTGAAAAATGAATTTAGTACAACCTTTCATTTAAACAACAAAATGCTTAATATTTGTTTAGATTAACAGAGACATTGCACAAAATGATATCCCTGTTTATCATTGAGATCTAAGTAAATATGATTTAAATTTCGTTTATTTATTTTAGCAACAATTTATATAGAATATAATCAACGTGAGAACAAAGAGAAATTGTGTTATGAAATAATACACACCTAAAAAATGCAAACATTGCGCGAATTTGTGCGAAAAATTGTATACTGTGCTAATTTTTACAGCTTCCAGTTTTCCATTGCATAATTGTGTTCTTTATACCCTGAACAAGGTATATTAATTTTGCCACGAAGTTTGTAACACCCAGAAGGAAACGTCGGAGACCATGTAAAGTATATATATAAATGATCATGTCCGTCTGTCTGTCCGTCCGTCTGTCCGTCTGTAAATACGCGAACTAGTCCCTCAGTTCTTGAGATATCGATCTGAAATTTTGCTTCTGTCATTTTCTAACAAAGAAGCTGCTCATTTGTCGGAACGGCCGATATCGGACCACTATAGCATATAGCTGCCATACAAACTGAACAATCGGAATCAAGTGTTTGTATGGAAAACTCTTTTATTTGACGTGGTATCTTCATGAAATTTGGCGTTTATTATTATTTAAGGCATTAATCTAATCTCCGAAGAAATTGTATAGATCGGACGACTATAGCATATAGCTGCCATATTAACTGAACGATCGGAGTAAAGTGCTTGCATGGAAATTTTTTTTATTTGACGAGGTATCTTCACGAAATTAGGCACGAGTTATTGCTTAAGGCAACAAATGATTCTCCACAGAAATTGGTCAGATCAGATCACTATATCACATAGCTGCCATACAAATGGAACGTTCGGAATCAAGTTCTTGTAAGGGGCCTTTGTATTTGTGAAGGGTATTATAGCTTCGGCGCAACCGAAGTTAACGTTTTTTCTTGTTTACTTTATTATTTAATCGTTGTGAAAAAAAATTAAAGATTTTCGTCAATAATGAGTAACTCGTATTATATACATACGTAAATACATATGTTTTAATTTGCTTAAAAAACGCCTCATAATAAAATATTGCAAGGGTCTAGGCGCGGCGGGTGTATTTCCACTGCAGCAAAGCTTTTCAAGTACGTCTATTATGTTTGTTGTTTGTTGTTTGTATACTATACATACTCCACGTCACAAAATTAATCATCAAACACAACTTTTTTATTTATCGATTAAACACTAATCTTTGTTGTTATTATTACAGCAGCACTAGCAATTGTAGTTTGTAGTGATTTGGTAATTTATTTGGGAGCGGTAGCCCCCAATTTTCCACATGTTTCCGTTACCTTATTGATTTAACCAACAGAAGTGTATTTTGTTAGCAAGTATTTACATATGCGTATTAAACGTTGGCTCACTGTTGCAAAAGTAATAGCAATGCTTTATTTATTTGTTATTAAAAAAGGTACGCCAAACCGGTTTTCATTTTATCTTGCACCACTGGAAGTGCGGCTTGGCATATTTTGCAAATGCTTTATTATATGTTTATTCAATACCACACAGTTAATTTTTATCGCACATTTTTGCTAACCATATCACTCAAAATTGTATTAAAATATATTCAGTATGCGGTTGTGTGTGTTATACAATATGGAAGTGAGCAAATCAATAAATGTTATAAAGTTATTGCAAAAAAGTTTTCTTTTTGCTTACCTTTAAATTGCCTATTAACTCCATGAACTGTATTATTTGGCCCAGCCCGGCGTTGAAGCATGGCTTACCAGAAGAATTTTTCTGTTCATTGCCATTACAACTGCTACCATTACTAGTAGTATTTCCATCTTGTGACGTATGTTGCCCATTTGTGGTGGCCGCAGTTTGTTCGTCCTGCTTTAAGGTTTTAGGTTCAGCAGCCAGTGATGACATTGCGTTATATTGTGTTTGTTTATTTTCTAAACTTTGATTATTCTGTGTATGGAAGTGATGCAGATGCTGCTGATAGAACTTCTGTATCTGTTGAGAGCGTGTTATAGTTGCAGACACGATTGCTTTTCTATAATTTGAAGCATGCGCATTTGTTGTTGTTGTCGTCTTATATGAATTTACGCCAATTTGGTCTCGCGCACCAGCTCTGACACCACCGTTTTCAATCGCTGGCAAATCAACACTGACGCTACGTTGTGGACTAGTTCCACATTTGACTTCGTGTACTTGTGAATGCCGCAGTGGCTGATATGTTTGTTGTCGATGACTAGAATTAGTTGCCAGGAACAGCTGTTGCGTATTCTCAATTTGGTGGGGTTGCAGTTGTTGTTGTTGTGATGATATCATCTCATCGACTAACGATTGTGGTGACGTCACAATTGTCGGTGCCAATGCAAATGCACTTTTATTGGTTGGAGAAATTGCGCCTACAAACGCTGGTACCGCGGCCACTACATTTTCAAATTTAGTGGTGGTCTCCGACGATTCAGCCACAATTCGATTGAAGTTTTGGTTTATTAACTCACCGCCAACATTTTTAGCCCTACTGTTTTGTAGCTTTCGGAGAGCTTTGATCACTTGCTGAATGGAGAGCATTTTCATCGAGAGGCTGACATGGGAAATGAAAACAGAGCACAAATGAGTATTTCAAGAAAAAATTGTAAATATGTACGAATTGGGTGTATGTGTCTAAAGTTTAAGTGATAAGGTTTACGCTAGACAGTAAACTGAATTACACGTAGGTAATTAATGTACTTTTACAAAACCAAAACAATTTAATTTATATTCTCTGTCTGCGCCTTTACTTTGTTATATGTATACACATAATTATATATGTTTATATAATTACATACATGCATACATATAGGTCTATAAAGTGTTATAATCGATTTCAATGTATACCTAGAAAGTTAAAATAATTGATTGACAATTTGTTAAGAAACATATTAAGAATGACTTTGCGCAAGAATAAAATACTTTGTTTTTTCTCTTAATTAAATTAATTATTCTGACTATCACCAACTTCACAATGACTGAGAAATTTTAATTCATAATTCTAATATATTAATTTAAAATTCGTTATTTTCTTTACACACATGTAGACCTACTTATGTAGTATAAACTTATTCTATATATTTTTATATTAAGCTATAATAATAAATCCACTTAAATTGGCAAACCATAACGATTAACAAATTTTTGCATTGCACTTCGAAATTACCACGATGTTTCTCACCTTTCGCATTAGGCTCTAAAGATTTTTTTCAAATTTGTTTATTTATTATAAATATATATATCGTACACTTTTTTATTGTATTGTGCGCGGCACGTGTTATATCTCGGTTTCAACTTGCAAATTTCCGACACAACAATGAAGGACACAAGTGCATGCTTAGGTGTGCTGCTTTACTATGCGCCTCAGTTATCGCTTGGGGTTGCCTATCTCGTGGTTGTCGTGCTCAAATATTTTGTCGCCGACCGCCAAAAAGCTGTTGGCTATTGCCATTAAAGCAGCAAACAATTATTCGAAAGTGTTGAACGTATTGGTGAGGTAAATTAAAAATAAATACTTTACACTCTCGTCGTTTACCTCCTGCCCTTGGCCGTCGTAATCGTTTGTTGTTGCTTTGATGCGTGTTATAGCCAAATCAATAGTAATTAACCAAGGTAAAAAAATATAAGTTTACATATCATTATCATTCTTATGTTTTACAAATAATTTTAAAAATTACTAATTTTGCACCCGCAACATATACCGTTATTGCATATTTACATTTCCACTTAAAGTATACATATGTAAACATTAATTACCACGTTTACTCCCACACCGTTTACAAATTACACTGGTGCTGCATACATACGCCAGCTAAAAATACTGAATATTTTGAGAAATTTCTACAATTTTCCGCCTTTGTTTATTTATACAACAAAATAGTAATTGGTTTTAACTGGTATTTTTGGCTGAGGTTGAAAATGTGTCTCCTCACAGCTCAAATTTACCATCCAGTCACTATATGTTCTACTTCAGTCACTTTGTCTGTCATTTTTATTAGCAAACTTTTAATATTTTATTTTTCTGATTTGAATAATACTTTATCATATTATAGCTGTTAGGATGATATTATATCCCATTCACAAATTTAATTAAGTAGAAAAATTCGGAATTAATGCAACTACACTACAAGGAGGAACTAAATATAATACATGAGGATATGAAACAACAGGGTTGTGAAAGCGTGTATCGTACGAATACAGAGAGTTTCAAGGTTCTAAAAAATCAAAACACAAACAGCTTTTCTTTTATATATCGACATTAATTTTCACTCTCTTATATATCGACATTAAAATTCACTCTCTAATTAAACAGGCATTGAACTAAGATTTGTGTTCCTTAACTCCTCATACGACCCCGATAACTGCCAAAGTACAAAGTCACAATAAAATCCTCAAGTCGCTTGGCGGCAGCTCATGGGGAAAAGACAAAGAAACGTTGTTGGAGATATAAAAGGCAATCGGTCAGCCGGTTTTAAACTACGCCGCACCGATTTGGTCGCCTGAATAAAGTGTAACGCAGACGACATGCGAGAACACTGTACTCCGGACTAACATCTCTTGCTGTCTCTGATCGAACATTTACACAGCGAGGGCCGTATGCTTCCAGTTAAGGAACACAACGTGCTCCTCTCCAAGCAGCAGTCATTTACTTGAAGCGGAACCACCTCCTAGGATCATCAAGAGGTCCTTCCTTGACTAGAAACATCACTCTTGCACTGACCGCCATTCACAGTGGAGCCATCAACACTTTCACCGACTATCTCCCAGTGACCGGCGTCCTTGGAGTCAAACCACCACCCATTGCAGACGAAAAGCTCGAGTTGCCACGAGAATCTAGAGTGACCCTTGCACAACTTCGTTCTGGGCAGATTAAACCCCTACTTATCCAGTATTATCCGACATACCATATAGATGTCCAGCATGCAACGAGTGCCCGCATGACACTAATCATTTTTTTTCAACGTTGCGTGTTGAAGGTTTGAACTCCTTATACTCTACTAACAATTGTTCATAAATTTCTTTTTCTCTTAAACCTTTCAAAACTAAGAATCTTAAAACTGCGCGATATTAAATTTTTTCTATATTAAAATAATACTTTGACACGTCAACTTCAAATGTTATTTAAAGTCAATTATTTAATTTATTTAATGATTTTTAAATTCTACGTGCTGAGCTAACTAGCCGAAAGGTTTCGACACTGCAACACATTGGACAAAGAAAAATTGTTTTCACAATTATATCCATTGAATAATAGTTTTAGGAATCTCAAGTGTGCTGTATTCCAAAAGAGTTTTTTGCTTTTTTGAGCATCCGATACTTGCGTTACTCCTTTAATAACATAAATATGGCAGATAGTAAGAAAATCTAAACAATATAAAGTTATTTGTTATTCATCCACCAATTGAGACCAATAACATTGATAATTTCAACTTTTACTATGTTTGGTTAATTCTGCCATTTCATGTACCTTTATGTGCTTTTTTTTAAATAAAATGTTAAATTTTTTTGGAACTAGGGAACCCTGTATTTGCGATAACGAAGAATCTGGCATCATCTGATTAATTTATTTGAGTTTTTAAATTATCACAACAATATTAAAAGGTGAATTATCTTTTGCGTAGGTAATAGCAATATTTCGGATGATTCATACATATACGTCATTTTCTACTTACTAAAATATTGTTACTCTTATATCTCTTATACATTTATTCCCACTTCCATAAAATGTTTAATTTAAGCCCGCCAAGTTTATTAAAACCATCAATTCCGATCGTGCATCAAACGAGACCAACCATGACTAGTACGGTAAGTTACATAGAAAACATTTGAATTTTGTTCTTATTTAATATATTTCCTTAGTCCAATTTTGAACCAAAAATATCTTTGGAAACACCATTAGCAGATTATGAACGTCTCATGGAACAGCATGTCCAATCGGAAAATGTAGAAGATGATTATACGTTAGAGAATAATTATAAGAAAATAGCTACTCTCGCACGAGAAACTGTGGATAAACTTCTGTTTGAAGGAAGTTCCATTACAAAGGAGAATCAAGAAAAAATCGCAAAGTTTTTAAACAAAATAAAGGAGGATGCTTGCTTCTTTGACCCGACCAGTTATAATGAATGGATAATTGGTGTGCGCGACAAGCTGTTGAAAAATAATATGATTGACTTTTGGCGTGAACACATGGTCAAAAAAGAACTAGGTATTTGTTGGGCCAGAGATTCTGATTATTTTGATGACATGGAAGACCCATCACCGAGAGAATTTTACAATTATGCTGGCTGCGTGGCACCTTTTGAACAAGTGGATAACTCTAGTTTGTCAAATTTTTTGAATCTCTCGACCCCCGGTATACTTCAAGCACCAATTGCTTCTAGTAATGCTGTAAGTTTTGCCCTAATATCTAAAATTGTTCAATTAAATATATATATGTGTTTTTCAGTTAAATTTTGATGCTGCGATTACGTTAGAAACTCCACTAGCAGATTATAAGCGTCTCATGGAGGAAAATGTTCAATCAGAAAATATAAGTGATGATAACCTCATAGAGAGTAATTACCAGAAAATCGTCGCTGTTGCGCACGACATTGTGTGGAAGCTTCTTTTTGTACCTGGTTCCATCACAAAAGAAGATCAAACGAAAATTGCAGAGTTCTTAAAAAATATTAAAGAGGATGCGTGCTTTTATGATCCAATTACTTATAATGAGTGGATAATTGGAGTACGGGACGAATTGATGAAACGCAATATGGTCGATTTTTGGCGAGAGCACATTGTAGAAAAGGAACTGGGCCCTTGTTGGGCCAGAGATTCTGATTTTTTTGATGATATGGAAGATCCCACACCAAGAGAATTTTACAACTATGCTGGTTGTGAGGCTCCATTTGCTAAAGTAAACGAAAAATGACAACACCGTTGTATCTAGTGCACAGATAAAATGATTCATGTATTGCATGCATAAAAAAATTCAACATTTGCGTCTCGAAATATTGATATACTTTACTTCCTTAATTACACTTGTTTTGGCGAATAACAACAATTTGGTTACATATTTTTATATACATATATTTAAATTTTGTTTTGATAGAAAGTTAAATGTGTTTTTTCAAGAAAATTATTAATATTTAAAATTTTACACATCTTACACATAAATTATAATTGTATGTATGTGACGAACACAGGTGCGCGAACAAAATAGAATCGACGATAAAATGCCAGAATCAACCAGACAGCGAAATTCGTTGTTGCCAGAATGTTGGAGTGGCACATTTTTATTAAAGATCTATTATGTGTATCAGATACCGTTCTAGTTGAAAGTGCGACTGTGTAAAGAGTAAATGAGATCTGAATAAGAAGTTGTAAACTCGAATTATGAGTACTAAGCGTTAAGTAGTGGGAATTAGAAATAAAGTGTATAGACATTAAGTTAGAACTTTTATTTAGCAATCCAAATATTGAACGCAAAATTGGCTTACAAGCAGGCTTGTGCATTTACACCTTTTTTTCCCTTACATTGTAAATAATTGTCAAATATTATAAATAAATAATTGTAAAACAGTGTAAACAAATTTGTAAATTATATTATGTAACTCTGGTTTTCAGTAAAACTTGGAAATCCATCTTATTTATTGTGTTGTGCGTTCTAAAACAGAAATAAGCTTTGCCAGTGCTTCACAAAGAAATATCACAGAACATATATAATATATATAAAATACATTCTTTGCTATAAATTGCCAGAATCATCTAGATAGCGAATTCGTAGTTGCCAGAATGTTTTAGTCGATGTTAGGCTGCCAATTAAATTGGGACTTTTGTTTAACAATGATGTGATTGAACTCAAGAGTGAATTAGAAAGTAGACGATTTATCGAGAAATCCGTAACAATATTTACTTTATTTTAAAGTAAGGAATTTTTGTATGTAATGTAAATATATTATAGGCACTAACCAAGGTCGACGATTTTTTTGAAAAATCCTTTACAATATGACAAAACTTTTGATTGTTTTTTAGGGTATTACTTGGTTCTAGTTAGGATTAACATTATTTTACAATAAATTTGGATCGATTTTTTTTATATTTACATGAATTTTAATTTTTATTTAACGTTTTTTCGATATTTCCAATTCACATCGATCTGACATCGATGTCATTTATTGTCGACTTTTGTGCCTATTTTAACTAATTGTCAGCTGTGAAATTGTGGCGGCCAAATTTCACAACAAATCTAAAGACAAACAAATTTCTGTTTTTCAATTTTTTGAGTAAATTTAATAAAGTCAGCAAAATGGCATTTAATAAGGTAAATATAATTTTTTTCTTCTTAATTTCCAATGAAATTATTAATTGCATTTCTTTTAGGAATTTGTTGTAGCGATACTAGATATTAGACCGTGCGCCGATGAAAATTTGAAATTGAAATCTGTGAAATTAGTATCAGAAATTTTAAAAGATAAGGTAATCTAATTTCCATTAATATGTATGTAAAAACACAGAAATAGAAAGATGTATTTTAGATTTGTGCGGGTAAAAAAGATTTCGTATCATTTGTGCTACTTGGTACTGAAAAGACTTCCAACGATGTCAATGAGCATGTTTTTCCAGACAGTTATAATAATATAACACAATATCAGCAGCCACAATGTCCTACCTGGCAATTGCTTTTGAATTTCTATAAATTTGTTAACGAGGATGCTTGCGATGAGGGGGAATGGCTTGACGCATTAGTTGTTGCAATGGAAGTTATAAAAAGGGGTGAAGAGTAAGTATAACTAATTACCTTAAATATTCAATAGCCATATAAAACACTTTAACTTGTGCAGGTGCTTTAAGTTCCAAAAATCAAAAATACTCTTCTTTTACGATTTCAATGATGTGCAAAATTCTTATGATCTGTTTGACGTTATCGCACAAAATGTTGCTCAAACAGAAGTCGAATTGGTCGTAATGTAGGTGTAATTAATTTATATTTGTATAAAATGAATAAAAGCTTTACTTTTAATTATGCTTGAATAGATCAGAGAATATACAATATGTCGATAATCCAATTAGCGGCTTACCTAAAGCAATATTTCGAGATGACAAAAAAAGCAAACAACAACTCAAAAATGAGGACTACGCTTTGCAATTGATAACCAATTGTAGTGCGAAGCTCTATAATTTTGAAGAAGCTAAACGTTGTATATTTAAAATTACCAATAAACGTCCATGGGTTTGGAATAGTAAACTAACTATTGGCTCAGAGATCAACATCAAAATATCTGGTGTTATTTATATGAAAGATGAGAGCAATATCAAATTGAAAAAGTGTTGGGGCCAAGATGATGAGCTGGTTTCGCGTGAATTGAAATCTTTTGTACGTGGTGCTGAGATTGAGCCTACTGAAGCAGAACTCATTGATGGTTATATGTTGGGTTCCACACCAATACCCTATGATGAATCTTTGAGAGAAGATAAGGAACGCTATGAGACTGGCTTGAAATTTGTTGGTTTTATGAAACGCAATTCCATACCGGAAGAGTATTTCTGTGGTGACTCATTATACTGGATTGTGCATCAGAAAGGTATGAATGCTTCAGCGCAGAAATTGGATGCATTAGTGCGCGCTATGACGAATACAAATATGGCGATGCTTTGTTGCAAAGTGTATAGCGCTGCTTTTAATACTCCGAAAATGGTAGTTCTTTTGCCTAATAAGGTAATTAAAAAAATTTATTATTAATTATATAAATATTATATGAATATTTCTTTAACAGTTGCATCCCGATAGGCCTGCCTCCCTTACAATGGTTGAAATTGCCTATCATTCACAGTATCAGTACTTCCAATTTCCGCCCCTTCGTACACAAAAAACGGTGTGCACTAAAGAGCAAATCGATGCCATAGATGATCTAATTGATTCAATGGACTTAACTATAAATACGAAAGAAAGTGATGAGCCACGTAATACATATCACTCCGATCTGCTACCTTTCGAGTCGTTGGAACACATTTATGAGCAAAATGTGTTGGATGTTTTAGAAAGGAAAATAATATCAAATGCTAGTGAAGACGATGAGCAATTCGCTGAAATGTTGGATGATAAAAATTTCGTAGAAATCTTCTGGAAAGTGCCGGAAATGCGTGAAAAGAACGCAAAGCGTGCAGCAAAAGTAGTAAAATCGCTATTTACATTAGAAGAAAACCTATCGGAAAACAAAACAAACACAACTACTAAGGTTAAATCTGAATTTAGTCATGCAAGCACTGCAACAGATAGCAGTTCTGCATTGAGTTTTGATAGAGTTAGTGAGGATACTCCAGCTCAAGATTTTCGTCAACTAATAAACTGCATTGTTTTGAAAATCGAAAATCGTACAGAGCGTGATGCAAAATTTCAGATTTACGCAAAACAAATGCGCAATGCGATTTGCTCTTTACTATTTGAATCTAAGGGAAGTTTACATTACGAAAAGTTGGAAGAAGCCTTTACAATTTATCGTAAATACTGTTACGACTTCAACGCGTTTGATGACTACAACAATTGGATTAGCGAAATAAGAACACGAGTAGTACAAAGCGAACTTCAACATTTCTGGCAAAAGGTTGTGGTTGATAAAGATTTGGGTCTTTGCTTTGTGAGTACGGAGGCGGAGGAAAGTAAGCAGGCGCTAAAGAAGTTTTATGAGTTACCTAGTGATAAAATATAGTGAATTAAAGGTTTCGACTGGTTAAGAAAGATTTGTTGCTGTTTATGCAATGCATTTTATTTTATTATATTGTAAAATGTTAATATTGCCTTTTATGTAACCTAAATTAAAAGGCTAGAAACCATGTATATGCGCATCTGAATTTTTAAATATATATATATATATATATATATAAATTATAAACTTATTGTTTTATAAAGTAATTTTTATTTTTATTTGTTAATTATAAATTTAAGAATGACGTGATTGAAAGTTAATTAATAAAAGTATAAATGCTAAAATTTTTTTTTTTTAATTTTATAAGTGTTTTATTGGTATGTTAATACGAAGTAATGATCGAAATTGATCTCCAGGAGAAGTTCTCTGAACTTTATCTTTTTTCTTCTATTTTTTGTGGTATTCGCTCTGCTTAACAATCAAATTCTTTTAGCAGACTCTTTACAAAGAAAACTCCAAAAAAACTCAATTCTCAAGTTATTTAAACCTTACTACTAAACAAAAAGCAGGAGACCCAAAACACGAGTTGGTACGACGTGGTCGTGCTACAATGAATGGATTGTTAATGACCTCAGTCCATATGGCTAGACGCCGTTGGAAAAGCTCGTTTACTCAATTTTCCGTAAGCTGACCCTCAGAAAAACTATTGTAATTTTCCCTTCCCACCAAATACCATCTAGATTGCTGCTACAAAAACAAGTAAGGAAGGGCTAAGTTCAGGTGTAACCGAACTTTTTATATTCTTGCAACTTCCTAGGATACTTCGCATTATACATAAGACATACGTGCTATAAACGCAATCGAAGAAACTATATGTAATATATTAAGTTGATGTGGAAAACGTCAAAATAAGATCGGACTTCATTATATTATGTTTATAATGTTTAGACCAACTCCATTCATATTAAATATTGTAATTTTGTAACTTTTACGAAAACTTCTCCGCTTAATTTCAATGAAATATCACACATTTTGACCAACCTGCACGTTTTAAAGTCAGTAAGGTCGGAAATCAGTCGACAGGGTATATTGTGGGCAGAGAAAGGTCTGAACTGATTGCATTCACTTTCATTTCATTACTAAAGTACACTCAAGGACATGTTTCTATGTAAATATGTGATGTTAATTCACACACTGACCGACATATTGGGCACCAAGTCTGCTGAAATAACGAAAATCATTAAAGGTAATGTATGGGCGCTAGGGAAATATGTGAACCAATTTTACCCACAAGGATGAACCGTTATTAAAAAATCCGGCTCACTAAATTTTATGAAGATATCCCACATATGGCCGATATATGCGGTATAAAGTCAGTCGGAAGTCCGAATATCTTTATATTAGGTATATGGAGGCTAAAAAAATATTGACCCGATTGAACCCATTTGTGACATAGAAAGATACCATTATCAGAAAAGAATTCTCATCGAATTTCGTTTATATATCTCTTATATTGATCGGCAAAAAGTCAGATAAACGCACTGGGGTCCACACTCTCGGTATCTGGGAGCTTGAATAGTTAAGATTCGATTTTGACAGTTTTTAGACTTGGGCTGGCATACAAAGGTACTATTTGTGCAAAGTTTTATCCCGATATATTCATTGGAGCTTGATTTGTATACAGGAAAGTGAGAGAACAAGTTGGAATTTAAAGTTGTGTTATATGGGAAGTAGGCGTGGTTGTAGTTCATTTTCACCAATAATTTTCGCAGTATAACATGGGAATGTCAAGATAATAGTACCTACATAGTTTGGTTGAAATTGGTCGAGTAGGTCCCAAGATATGTGATTTCACCTAAAGGTGGGCGGGGCCGCGCTCATCGTCCAATTTTGATACCGGCTCCTATAAAACCCTCGTGTACAATCCCGGTTGTAAAATTTATGTCTTTGACGCATTTAGTTACTGATTTATTGCACTTTTCGTAGTTTTGAACAAAAACGTTATATGGTTAGTGGGTGGGGTTATTATTCGACTGCACTTATTGTCCCACTAAGAGGTGAGTGTGGTAAGAGGTGTTGAAAAAATGTATTCTGTGCAAATCTATGTTATATATGGTTTGGAAGATAAATCCATTAAACCTATTAGAGGGCGGTGCCAAGGAATATGTGTACCAAGCTTCATCAAAATATTTTTTTTTTTACTCAAGTTACAGTTTACTCGGACAGACGGACGGACAGACAGTCACCCGGATTTCAACTCGTCTCGTCATACTGATCATTTATATATTATATTATATATATTACTCAATGTCTATTTTGATCAGTTTTAGGTGATACAAACAACCGTCAGGTGAACAAAACTATTTTACTTTGTAGCAACATGTTGCAAGAATATAAAAACGAATGCGAGTATGTCAACCCCAAGAATTTATGTGGGACTCACATGTGGCTCAGTGTATAATTAGTTAAATAAAACTTATTGTGTTACCGTCATACAACATTCCTCAAACAGTTTTAGAATGCTATTGCCGTGCTAACAATTCTTTGACGGATATTAATTAAACCAGGTTAATTCCGGTTATGTAGTCCGATTCTTGTCGGAGAAGAAAAAAAGTAAATAACAGTATTTATGTTAACTGAAATGAACTCGCGGGGGAAAGAAGTCCATATCACCAGCATAGCGCTTTCCGCGTCGTAGAGTAGTTTTTTGTCTCTGTTAAAAATTCAATACAGACCTTGACAAAGTTCAGTTAGAAGTTGGCAATATTTATATTTGCTATCAACTGGCTAAATTTAATTGTTGGGCAGTTGTCATAAATATGTATATGCTTATCTTGAAGAAATATGCGTGCAAACTAGTGCGTTGGAATTTTAGAAATATAATATATACGCAATTCTCTTCAGTGAAGTACTGTGCTGTAAGCCAAATTAACAATATTTAACTAAATGAGGGGTTTTTTAAGTGGAAATAGTATATATCCATCTCTTTTTTGATGAACATAATGTTAAGGGGCAGTAAGGTTAAAAACTTATAACGCCGAGAGAGTTTTTTGAAATTTAAATATTTCATCAAAATTTTGGCTAATTTGTTATTGTAAAATTAAAATTATTAGCAAGTTTGAAAATATCATTCCGGCGTTACTTCGCAAAATATAATAAGTACAGAACTAGCGTTAAACATTTCAAACGAGCGGTGCTGTAGTTGCGAAGTAACGAGGGACACCGACTTTGAAAACGTGTGTTGTGTGAAAAACGCTTTAAAGTTCTGAAACGTAACACGTTCATAGGACTGGTATAAAAATGCAAAATTTTGCTCAAATCGACTTGAAATTTAGACGCAACGTTTTTGAGATATTATGCATTCATTTAAGAAAAAAATTCGAAAAAATGTTTTAAAATCTTACTCACCCCATAAGCAATAACACATTTATGAGAAAAATAAAAGCACTGCATTTTGCTCTCAAAGGCTGAGGTTAAGTTTGGGTTTATAAGCAAAATATATTCAAAAAACGAAAATCGCTGTGATTCTGATTACCACTGTGCGACTATAAATCTGTGCCCTGACTGCATTTGGAACAGTAAAAGCTTTGATTGAAGATAAATTAGTTTATAAGTTTGGCGTAAAAAATAATTGGGTATTTTTTGCAAGAACTAATACCACCAAAATTCATAGCAGTTTTCAATTCTGTGGATCTTGAAGAGTGGCAAATTGAACAAACAACTGGTATAAATGCTAATAACTGGCATAATTAAATACAGATAGAATAACAAGTCGATATAGCTTTTAAAAATGTCTATATTCTATTCTACTGAATATATTTGTTGTTGCGTTTATGTGTAAATTTTTTTTACAAGCGAATATAGTTCAAATATGGCGAGCAGAAAAGTAGCGTAACAAAGTTGGCTAATAAATTGACTCCATAATTGCATGCAAAGAAGAATGGGCACATATTTACATACTACGTAACCATACATACATAAACATGTCTATATGTAATTTGAGTTAGAAGCTGTTGTAGCTTGGCTAAGCTAAGATAGATTTCTGCTTACACAGATGACTGTGCGTTTGCTTAACACGCTTGTTGATGATCTTTGCGGCATATTTTACCACTTATGGTTTTTAGTGCCTTAGGCTTGTTTACAAAGTTCAACGAACCTATTTCTAACGTTAAGAACAACTTCCATGTTTGTTCTCGCTTTTCTAGCTTTCTTCAATTTTTATACACTCGAAACGTGTTGTAACAAAGTATTATAGTTTTGTTAAGGGTTTACGGGTAGTCAGAGGCCCGAAAAAATGAGAATTTTCAGCAATTTTTTTTTGCTATTAAGTCATGTTATTTTACAAAAGTAGTAATATGGCATTATTACGCAATGTTTTGATTTGTAGTCACGAAAATTTCCAAAAAAAAATTTTTTATTTCCAAAGTTATAGTCTGTGTTGACCCAGTTCCAAAAAAAGGTCCTTGCGGTGACAATCATAAGTCCTTGGAAATTCATCTAAAATCAATCAGATAAAAAAAATTCGTTTTATAAATAGATAATCCTGGGCCTGATCGAAATTTTTTTTTCAAAAATTAACAAAATGGAGGCCTCAGGAAATATTTTTCTAGATTTTTGGGAAAAAATCAACAGTTAATTGACCTTAAAAAAATCGAAATTTTTAAAAAAAGAATCCTTCGATCATGCCCGAGTTTATTATGTATTCTACTTGTAAAAGCTGTATAAATTTCATTAAAATCTACTAAGCGGTTTTCGAGTTACAGTTGTCACCAGTTCAAAAAACTTAGTTTTGAGAAAAAAGCATTTAAAGTTTCACACTAGAGCTTCCCAGCGCTTTGAAGTGTCCGATCGCTTTTTGTTATTTGTCGAATAACTCAAAAAATAATTATCGGATCAACTTGAAATTTTCAGAGAATATTTTCAAGGTCAGGGTAACTTCTCGCCCTCAGCAAAGTGCATCTCGCCGCTATGGAAGAGTTCTCACTGGACACTGTCCAATGGGCACTCATGTGGTACGGCCTAGAGTACTATCCGATGCTAAATGCCAAAGTTGCATGGAGGAGAGCGAGGTGGAATCATCATGGCACTTTCTCCTCCAATGTCCGGTTTTCGCTAGGCTGAGATTGAAATATCTCGGCAATCACACTTTTGGTGGACCTGAATACTTAGCCGAAATGGATATTGGCCGTCTTAGCGTCAAAGCGTTTCGTCGACTTGTAAGGGTCTTTTGATCCAGATTATAGGAGTTTTGTAGATATCACAACGGACCGGCGTCTTAAGCTTTCCAAGTGGGATCCTTCTTGGGATCGACCTCCTAACCTAACCTAACCTCTTAAAAGATCTTGAATCAAATTAACAGGGTATTGAAGTAGGCAAGATTTCTAGGGCGTGCGTTTGATTTGTAATCTATGATCTCACAATCTTAAATTAAAACAACCAAACTTGCTGAGAAAATTCTTCTAGAGGTCTTCTATTGGTAAACTGTTACTAAAAAATATTATATACACTATTGAAACGAGCTGAGTTTATTTAGCCATGTCTGTCTGTCTGTTTCTGCATAAACTAGTCCCTCAGTTTTTGAGATATCGAACTGAAATTTTTTATTTTTCAAGATGCCTTCAAGAAATTTGGCATAGATTATTGTCGAAAGCAACACTACAATCTCCAAATAAATTGAACTTGATAGTAATCGCAAAACGTTTTTCGTTGAATGCAAACCATATATAATACATTTGTACATATGTATTGTAGGTTTACATAAGTAATGTCTTTTAAGGTTTTAAATCTTTCAGCGACTTTGACATTTGCAAATTGCGAGTGTATACAATTTTCGGTTATGCCCGAACTTAGCCCTTCCTTACTTGCTTCCCCGAATTTCGTTCTTCCTTAACATTTCATTGTCAGCAAAATTTTGGAATGTGTTCATTATTTTGAAACCTTGCACTATTAAATAAATCAAAAAATGTATTGTATAAATCTAGCTGTTTCAGCTATAAAAAAATTTAAATTTTTTGTCTCGAAATCAAAATTGGTTCCGCTGATGATAATTTTTTATGCGCTCATGTTACAACACATCAAAGCATACCACAAACAAAGTAATGGGAATCAAGTGTTAAAGAACTTGTAGTTAATGAAAATAAAAAATCTTTGATATTTTTCTATATATTCAAAATAATATTCGTACCATACATTCAGAATTTCAAATATTCATATATCGATCTTCTATACATATATCGATGCTTAATTCAAATTTTGCTCAGCATTTCACTTCTCCAATCGTTTAAATAAACATAAAATTTTTTTCTGAACGCAGTGAATGAATAGATAGTGAGTGTGGATTTGAAAGTATATTTATTTAGAAACGTAACCATAAAAAATCAATAATAATGTGGGTTAATAATATATGTATATACAACTGTTATTATAAAAACAAAATATAAAAGCTTCTGTACATAGCGAATATAATTTCATTACGAGCAGTTGTTCAAATGTTAAAACTTTATCTCCGGCCCAATCGTATACATACCTTTGTGTGTGTGTGTATATCTCTATATACTTATATAGTGCATACAGTTGCTGGCACAAATTTGTTTATTAGGTCAATTTAGTATAGTTTTCTATTTTCATTCTATCTTTCGACATACATAAGTAACTGCAAACGAATGCGTTAAAAAATTATTAAACACCATAATTTGCACACGAATTATTTGATCAATTGCATTTTTTATACCCAGAACAGGGATTGTTGAGTTTGCCACAACGTTTGTAACATCCAGAGGATGTCGGAGACCGTATAATACATATACATACTTATATACAAGTGCATATATATATACCATATATATATGTATATATAACTTAACAATCCTAATATATATATATATATAAACAGCGTGACGAGTTGAGTCGATTTAGCCATGCCCGTCCGTATATATGCGAACTAGTCCCACAGTTTTTGAGATATCCATCTGAAATTTTTCACACGTCCTTTTCGCAGCACGTCAGCAGCTGTTCATTTGTCGTCCTTATCCAGTTCTGGAAAATTTTTATTTGTGAAGGCTATCTATTATGGTTTCGGTGCAACCAATGTTGAAATTTTTTTGTTTTGCCAATTTTAGCCACCGGAATTTCCACACGAATTATAATATATGTATTTTTGTTATTTCTCTTTTGGTCAATCAAAAAAAAAATTTTATTGATAACGAGTCTGCATAGAGTTGAGGCTTAAATGAAATTGCTTAGTATAATATAAATTTATATTTTTGCAATTGACGCATAATTTTTAAAGAATGTTCAAAGTCTTGCACGTTTTCGGGTCATTAAGAAAAATATTTAGTAAAGTGAGTTCTTGTATATGTATATACATTAGGTTGTTCTATATATCACAAAGATGTGTTTTTGCAAACGCTCCCTAAAGGAAAATTTCCAACGTAAACCTTCTCTTTATATTCAATTTTCACTGTGCCTAATCGTATTTGTTTTCACCAATGTATATAACATGAAACTTTTTGATTTTAGAAACCGGTCAGTAGTTCTATCCCAAGATCAAATGTAAAGTTTGCATATAACATACATATGTACATATGTTCGTCATAAAACCTTATCTAAGCTAAATGACTAAAACAATCAAAAAGACGAAAAAAAACAACTAATGTATTTCTAATTACAATACATAGCATATAAAGCGTTATAGTCTGTATATATAATTATAAATATACAAATTTCACACTAAGAAGAACGCTAACGTCACAACGTTGGTTATAAATTTCTTCGCAAAGAATTTATATTTTTTCGTAGTTGCTATGTTTAAATACATACTTACATAGTTAGCCTTTCATTATGTTTACATTGGCAAGAAAGTGTCAAGCTATTTATATAACTTACCTTTTTCTTCTAAAAACAAGTTTAACACATTTTACATATTTTAGAGACACACGTTGAGATTGTAATACCGTTAGTAGGTAACAAGCAAAAGCAAATTTTTGTTTGCGCGGCATAAGATTACGCTTTTTTTATTTATTAATACAAAAAAAATATAACAAATGAAGAAGGCACAAAATAATGGAAAAAAATGTTAATATATTTGAGCTTACCACATAATCTAACAAACATTATGACTTATAACTAAAGACCAAGTACATATGCATTAATATAAAAAATACAAATCAGTAGATTTAGCTGCCAAGTATTCCAATTTAAAAGAAACCACTTTCAATCACATAATTCTGTTATACAGAGTAAGCAAATAAAAAGTAAATTAACATTAACAAATGCGTTATAGTTATTTTTCTGGCAATATTACTAAAGGCATTCAAATTTTGTCACTGGTAGACTTATTACGATATGATTTACAATCATAAAAGTTAGCATTTAGACATAGAAGTATAAATAATTTAAGCCTTTTTACTATAAAATAATTTAGTTTAAAAGTATTGACATTTTCAAAGAATAATTTAAAACTATTAAAACACATTGAGGGTATCTAAACGCACATACATATATATATATATACATATGTTTGTGTTATATAATTTGTATAATTTACTAATATTTGTTTATAAACAATCCTTACTGGTTTGATAACGTCTGATAATATTCGGATAATATTTTCCACGCTTCCGGCACCATGAATCCATTAGGCGGTAACTGTCCCGTTCTAGCTAACGTACGCATTTTGGTACCTGATATAAACTCGAAATCATCTTTACGGCTTGGATCAAAGAAGGCCATTTTTGAATTGCTTTTGTCATAAGCAGCAACTCGGAAGGGTAATATCTCTATATTATCTAAACCGGGTGCCATTTTTAGCACTCGTGCACCGTGTGTCGCATCAAAAAGATTGCCATCAGGGTAAAGTGTTTTATTAGGATGTGGTACACCTGCTGGGTCTCGACCAACAATGTAAAAATTTGCACCGGCATTCATTCTTGCTTTAGCATGCCATTGCACTTCAGTTGGCCCAGCGTACAGCATTGGTGAGGGGAAAATAGCTAATACAGTATCTGCTGCTTTTAAAACACCAGAATCAAGCACTGCTTGGTGCTGAGCAATTCTTACGGGCAAGGGGACATCGTCATCTTTTGTCCAGCCACCAAGAGGATGTAGCAATAAAACTGGTTTCTTAAATCCCCTTTCAATTAGTTGCCGTTTCGTATCTTGCATTAGTAGTGCGTGACCATTATGAATTGGATTTCTTAATTGAAATGCAAAGATTGCGTCTGCTCCCATTTCTTTGAATTTTGTTCGCAATTCATTTGGTGTTAATCTGTATTGATCTAATCCATCATTCCAACGTATACGTTCTAAAACTTCCAAGTCTCCACCGACCAAATAGTCTCCACCCTTAGCTATAATCTTGATATATGGATGGTCCTCATGACTTGTGCCAAATTGGCGTGATACTCTCTCCTCTTTACGTTGATAATAAAACTCTGGCTTACGCAAAATGGCCACCGGTTTGTCTTTATATGTAAGCGCCACAGACGATACACCATCTAGTTTATTTTTTATATCCTCTGTAACAGCTAAAACAATTGGAATTGACTGGTTTTTACGAGTTGTGGCGTCATCAGTAGCAATTGAATTGAAATGTATGGTTTGCAAAAAAATATCTTCTCTCATAAAGCCTTTTAGCGGATGTGCCCATCCTTCGGATAAGACTTGAACCCACTGAAGATCTATTTCGGTTAAAGCGATCGAATGTAATGATTTGGCTTCATGCAGAAGTGATTCTTTTAGTTTTGGTTCTACAAAAAGTTCTTCGATTTCATTTGAGTTTGCCTTACTTTTTGGAATGATCCCTTCTTCTTGCAGAAGATTTATAACTAACTGTGTAGATTCTTTTATAGTAAATCCGGCAGTGTTAATAACAATTTCAGGTTGTACAGGTTTTTCATAATCCTGTGTTATTCCAGTGAATCCCTTTATAACACCTTCTCGTGCTTTCTTGTAAAGTCCCTTTACATCACGAGACTCGCATACCGACAATGGAGTATCCACAAAAACTTCGTAAAATTTTAAATCGGCTTCTTTATGAATTTTCCTAACTAAATCGCGATCTTCAGCAAACGGTGACACGAAACTGCAAATTGCAATTACTCCACTGTCAGCAAATAATTTTGCTACCTCCCCTACCCTTCGAATGTTTTCTTGACGATCAGCTGGTGTGAAACTTAAATTTTTATTTAATCCCGTGCGTATGTTGTCACCATCAAGTCCATATGCTGGGATGCCACGTAATACTAGGTAAGCTTCTAACTCAAATGCAATGGATGTTTTACCAGCACCGCTTAGACCAGTAAGCCAAATGGTGCATCCTCGGAAGCCACGACATAAGCCTAAGCTATTGCCCCTTAACTCTCGGGTTACATTGTGTTTTTGCTCAGAAACATTTGTTGCAACTTGAAGGCACGTCTTCTGTTTCTTCTTTAAAGATTCTTCGCTCATTATAGAAATATGTTTAACAAATTTAGTTAGACCAATTTATTTTCAATAGAAACACAAACACCGTCGTTTTATTTCAGCATTAAAACAAAAGAACCCCGAGTACTATTAACCGATAAGAATACACGTTAATATTCCTTAACTAATCGAATATTACTGGCGTTGAACTGTCATCTTTTTTATTGATAAGGCACAATCTTCAAAAAATTTCTCCTTTCAGCTGGTCAATTTAACATTTTGACAGCTCAAATTTCGCTGTCAATATTGCCAGATGTAATTAATAAGAATAACAATAATCATTAGGTGACCGAACAAGTAATGATTTATGTCATGGATAAAAAAGCTGCATTTTCAATGTTTCATCTCACTAACTAAATTGGAAAGCTTTTATCTAGCGCCATCTGTTGGAATGCAGAAGAAACTGATTTCAATGCTTTCAGAAAATAATAATTTCATTGACAAGTTGTATTAATGCCGATTATTATATTGAATATCATTATTGGGTCTCGATTTTTTGAATATGGTATAGAAATGGATTTGTTTCTTGTTATACTTATTTATTCACAGTTATATTAATTGGGTTTTTTAATTATATTTTTGGCATAATTTTATGTCGAATCGTATTCCATTTTTATTTGTCCTTCATAAATCTCAGATTTCATACTTACATATTTATACCACAATTAATAAAGCTAGGCTCCGAAACTAATTTTGTGACATTCAAGATACTTATGTATTTCTATGTTGTTAAGATCGCGCTCCCTAGCAGCAAAGCGGAAAATATATATTGAAAAAGTCCAATGACAATAAACAGTAGAAGGATTAGCTGCCCGACCATGCACTTGCTCTTTGAGAGCGCAATTTACTGTTATGAAATAAGGAGTCAGATACTCCTGTCACTGGATACCCCTGCCACTAGTTGGAGAGAAAAGAATCCAAGTGGGAAATCATCTCTGGGTTGGGAAATAAACTGGAAATTAGTGCCAAATCAGTCATCAGTGTTGTTGGTGTGGCTTTTGTTGTTGTTTCGGATTAGTCATGTGATAACTTTTTCTCTAGTTACACTCCATTACAACTGCTACTAACTATAATATATTCCTATATTATGTTTTATCAATAAATTTCTTTATTAAGACGTAAATTCTCAAGATTAAGTAAATCATGAGTATTTAAAAATCATTAATTGACTGAATATAGTCGCAACTGACCAACATTTCGCAACACTGGACAAAAGCAGGTAAAGAAAATTTTCGCGCTTGCATACATTTAGGCGCGTTATTTTAAAGTTAAAGGTGTGCGAAACAAGTTAAAAGCTATGAATGTATGCGTTTCCTATTTAACGGTTTTTGTGGGCGCTGGTGCATATGTTTGTGTGTGGGGTGAAGGGGGTGGTCTTACATTTTGAGAGAATTGTAAGAAAATATGGCATGAATAACTGCGCGTTGAGCTGGCGAGGATGTTAGTGGCATGAACACAAATATTTCTTTTTTCACTATGCAAAGGTAACCGACTATATGTAATGTATGAGGTGATACAAATATATATATACTCATACTCTCACAAGCATACAGCGAAAGGTAATAAAAAATGAAATATTGCCGCTATTCGGCATGCCATGAAAATCGGATAACATATTTTATGCGAAAAAATATTATTTATGGCGCACAGAGGGAGCAACATTTCATATTCGTGGGCGCCAATGTGCACACCATCGCCAACAGGAACAACAACTACAACAAGGTAATAATATCAAAAGCAAAAACAAAAAAACAGAAAACAAAAAATCAGCGTACTCATGCTCTCAAGTAGGAAAGTGGCATTTTGTTGGTTATAGTCCTCTTTTCGCGTTTGGCAGTTACCTTATTTCTCTCATCTCATTTCCACTCTATTTCGTTACCTTTTGCTAGGTATTCAGATATTTCGGTAATGAACATTTGTATTTGTTTGTTTGTCCTAGGAAAATGTAACACACTTTGAGCACCTACTAGTACTTACCAACATCTAATAGACACCAATAGACACAAGGAACAAAGTTTATGTGCCCCAAACCACGTTCTTTTTCAAGGTCTTATAAGTGTTTAACTCACCTCGATTTCTTAACACAGTAAAAGGACGTTCTCACAAAGGAAACCAATCATAGCTCGAAACGTGTAATAAAAATCTTAGAAAGCTTAATAAGTAGACTTTTCTGTCATTAGTCGAACACCGTCTGTATATATACAAACAACTTGAAAGTCTTACGAAAACTATGGTATACAATATTCACTAAAAATTTGATTTGGAAATAAATTCTATATTTTTAGTGGCGAAATGAATTTAGATCCTGCGTCCATACATCTTCAAAAAAGTGTAATAACTAGTTGCAATCCTCCATTTCTATTGATGACACATCCCAATAATATCGCTGGTTACTATATTTTGCCACTATCGATCTTTTTAATTAGCTCTTAATAATCAGACTTTTTTTGATTTAAATGAATCGAATGCTTAAAAATGAAGTTTAATTGTTTCTTTTCCTAAGATTTTTTATCATTGAACTTAAAAAAGTTAATATTATGGTGACAAACAAAGCTTTATCGGCATTATTGTACTGGTTTTTCACAACATTTTGTCTTATATTTTATCCGATAAAAATTGTATCCTCTGATGTATTAAAAGCGTCTTGGATTTTTCCAGGTGTCTACAAAATGATTAATTCTTAAACTATGGAACATATAAACATTTAGGTTCAGTACTATATTCGAAATATCTATATTAAAATCTACTAAGCTTTATTCATCTTATTAGTGCAGGGGAAAGGTATGAACATATTATATATTACTCAATATTGAGTCACATAATGCTTAGAAATATTTTCGCATTATTTTAGTAATACAAGTATATTTGGTTTAAAGACATTTGAAAAATAAAGTCAATCAAAGGTGAGGAAAATATTACATAATTATTTTAAAAACTATTAAAAATATTATAACGGATGATCCACGTAGAGGTACTCTTTTCAATAGCCTTTTTTTGACAGATCGCTTGTGAATTATGTCCAACTGTTACTTCTGTTCAGTATTGTTTGGAATTTCATGGGAAGACTTACGTCTGAACAACGTTTACAAATCGTTCAACTTTATCACCAAAAATCACGTTTTGTAAAGAAAGTGTTTCGCGCTTATGGTCAACACAATCGGCCTACTGAGCGTACTATTCGCAAAACCATCACCCATCTTGGGATTCAGCATTCATTATTGGATAATTTTTGACCGAACAGACAACGTCCAGCACGCGGAAAAAAAATATAGCGGTCGCAGCTGATAGTGTACACGAAGACCGTAGATAGTCGATTCGGCGCCGTTCGCAGCAACTCGGACTGACGTATAGAAATACTTGGCACATTTTACGTCGAGATATTAAATTGAGAGCATATAAAATACAGTTTGAAGCCGCTCGACCTTCCCAAGCGACATCGCTCCGCTCTATGGGCTCTTGAATAGTTCCAAGATGATCCCACGTTTTCGAGTCAAATTTTGTTCAGCGAGCAGGCCCATTTTGGGCTCAATGGGTAAGTAAACCAGCAATATTGCCTCATTTGGGACGAACAGCAACCTGAAGAGATTCAAAAGCTGCTATTTCATTTAGAAAAAAAATGGTGTGGTGTGGTTTGTAAGCCGGAGGAATCTTTGGTCCATATTTCTTTAAAAATGATGGCGGTAAGAACGTAACCGTCAATGGCGACCGAAATCGCGCCATTGTAACCAACTTCTTGATGCCCGAAATTGAAGCTCGTGAGCTCGGCGACATTTGGATGAATTTATTGCCAGAACACTTCGGTGAGTAGATAATTTCACATTTTGGGCCGGTCGATTGGCCACCAAGATCATTTGATATCACACCGTTAAACTTTTTCCTGTGAGGATATGTAAAATCTAAAGTCTATGCGAGAACATCACGCGTGTCATTCGCCAGTTACCAGTCGAAATGCTCGAACGAGTCATCGAAAATTGGAGACGTAGCCGCGGAAAACATTTGAAAGAGATAATTTTCAAAAAATAAATGCCAAAGAAAGTTCTTTTTTGTTTCGTAAACTACGGAACCTCGAAATGAATTACCCTGTATAAATTAACCAGATAAAATTCAATGAAAATTTTATGAACCAAACTACATTACATTTTACATTTAGTATTTAGAATATAACTCATATATGGCAGAATAGCGTGGTTATATCATATTTTTTCGATTAAAGGTCGGTGGTAATAGTCCGATTTATATACTTGTAGCGATATCACATTCCAATAGCGACAAGAAGTAAATATATCCAGTTTTAACAAAATAACATAATTTTTACTTAAGTTATCGCTTACCCGAATAGATGAAGGTCAGTTCGTCTTAACATTCTGATCATATATCTATCTCAATAAGTTGTAAATGAGAATTTGACTTTTTTGGCGTCCATATATTTACTCAGCTAGTTCGGATTTTATCTATATTGCCAACAGGTTCCGTTAAGATAACCAAGTAGTTTATTAATATACATATATCTGTAGTCTCGTTTCTTTTGAAACTAGTGACAAAAAAATACTGATCTAAGGTGACGAAGTGTATTGAGTCTGAAAACACTAAATTGTAACTCTTTTTTACAGACTAAAAAAGAAAAAAAAATACATAATTTTTATATTGAATTCTAGGTTTTATACAATATAATATGCACTGTTTTGTTCGATAACTTGTGTTATTTTGACGTAATTAAATAATACCAGTCTCATACAAGCCTTCGTTCTTGTTGCCTAAATCTGGGACAGTCGATTTGTACAAGCATCTTTTGCGGCGAATTTCTTAACAGCAAAACTATTCGCTACAGACAAAAAACGGTGAATGCATAATGACCTTCCAACCAAGCTCCTGGAGCTTCTGGCGAGTCAATATCGATGTGTGTGATCTGGCATTGTCCTAATGGAACACACGTCTTTTCCTATCAAAGCTAGCCACTTCTGCCCGTTTGCTTCTTTTAGATGGACCGATTGTTTCAGTACTGGTCTACAGGAAGTTCATAGTTCATATCATATATTATTCTCTCTGAAACACACCAATTACATAGCAAAACCTTCCTGACCGTCAATCTTGGTTTGCGCCGACTCACTTCGATTCGACCATGCCCATTTTCGCTTGACAGTGTCGTAAGTGACTCATTTTTCAGCACCAATAAACTGCCGCTTCAGGATAGATTTTGTTGTGATTCAGCAACGATTCGCTGTTGGAAATTCGGTCCATGAGGTTTTATTCCCGTTAATTCGTATCCAGCCTTATTCAAATGGTTCCAAACGGTTTTTTGTGCCATATTTAACTCCTGGGCAATTGACATAGTAATTACGTGACGATCGGACTCGGCCCATTCTAATGCAATTTTCGACAATGAAACCAAAACTTCTCGTTAATGGCTGTTTCAGTATCACGACCATAAACTCTATACACATGTCTGGAAATGTGACCTGGTTTGTGTTTTTGCCTTTATCGAAGAAAAACTATAAAATATGGCATATTTTCTCTTTGCTGGTGTCTATCTTTGACGTGTGCTAAAACAATACTGAGTCAAGCAATCTGAATACAAAATAACGGATTTCTTTTTACTAGACTTTATATTATATTATTATATTAATTGGTCGGTCTTATTCATGAAATATTTAAGCAACTAAACATACTGTCAAATATATGATATTTATAAGTAGATCTTGCTAAATAAAAAAAATTATTATTGTAAGGGATCTATGCTGCCTCCATTTAAGTAACAATAAATTATGCAATATTTTAACAAATCATACCACTGTGCTAGGCAACGATCATTCAGCATAGATGCAGAAATGCATAACATTTCCAAGTCAATAATGATCTCGAAGTCTTCTATGCGTGTACACATATGTATGTACTCGTATGTCTCGAACTTAATACCGCTTTAATTCAGTTTTTTTGCTGTTGTAACGTTTATTGCTTAGTTAGTGTGCGGTTTTTGCCACATTCCTGCCACCATTTGTGGCAGTTGTTTGTAACTTACTTACAACGCTTACATTTGTTCATTCTTCTATGCACATGTATTTGTTGTTGTTGTTACTTGCTAGATATTTCTTGTAAACTTTTTTACTATATTTAGATAGACAGACCAGTCAACAGCTCAAGCTTCAGCAACATTATTGACACATACACATACATACATATTGATAGATGTACGTATATATGTATATGTATGCTTTGTTTGGTTGTCGTCTGAACATTGTAGCAATTTGTTAGCAATTACTTTTCAATGATTTCGTTTGCATATATTCAACAGTACGGATTAGGTTGAGCACAAAATTTGTTAATTGTTCACCTCGTTTACATGTTACGAACACTTTTTGTGTGATTCGGACATTACCATATATACGTATGTACATATATGTTATACAATGTACATAATGTATAACTTTTTGTTGTCGGTTCATTTAACAATACAAAATGCTTGTTAATTCTTTTAACGCACAAAGTTAGCGAGCGCTAAATTCTATGCTAATTATTCGGTGTTCTAGAAAAGTGTAAATGTGATGAATATCGCCTGTTTACATACTTACCTACATTATATATACATATACAGTTAATAATTGTGTTAAAATGTGATTTTTGTAAATAACTTGTGAATAAGTGAAACTTTTGATTTCAATAAATAGTAATAATAGTCTGGCAGTTTGTAAACTCAAAAGCGGGGAAATACTTTCAGCTGTTGCAAAACTTTGTATTACAACAAGTAAGGAATGGCTAAGTGCTCAATTTCATTTTACAGTCAGTCCATAAAATTTTACGGATTTAGGCGTTGTTTTCTGAAGTAACTGCACCTTGTGGTCTTTTTAAACGGCGTACATCATTTAAATTGGTATGGTTGCAACGAAATTCAGCGAAGCAGTATTTGAACTTTAGATTTAATAAGTTTTCCGTAACACATTTCAAGCCATTATTTAGCCAAACGGTGTTTTTTCCATCAGAAACGAATATTTAAGCAAAATTTAAACTCACTTTTCACCCTTGTAAACAAAAATAACAAGGGTAGCGTCAATTTGACACAAATTACTTGACAGCTGTTGCATAAAATGCCATGTAACATTTTAGTTAAGATTTACTTATATTATATATGATAATTATGGATATAATTTTTTGCTTGTGGCGATCTCTCGCTCCCACTAAAGACATATTAGCTCACGTAGTAGTATTGACTAGATGGACAGAAATCAATAAATTTCAGAAATGGGGAATAGGCGTCCGGCGATTTTTCCCAGCGACCATTTCTTTGAAACAGTAAAATGTGGCAAGGATCCAGAAAGCACCATGAAATGCGAAGGAAATTTGTGGTTTTGGGAATTCTTGGAGTACTTAGCACCAGCGTCTTTGGTGCACATCGTATTTGTTAAATCTCTTTGGAAGGGTTGCTTCGTCAGGCACAGATAATGGATAACAATCGTTAAGCCATTCTTTGGTATATTCACCATTTTTCAATAATTTAATATTTAATTACAATAACATTTTTTTTAAAATACCAAAACTTGCGTCACCCATAATACTGTATTTTACGAACCAATTGACCGACAGCTGTGTTGCATCTGTCTTTTGTAGGTTAGGTTTAACTACAAATCATATGGTTTCAATTCTACTGGCGCCCTCTCATAGAAATGATGGGAACTTGTAGGTGATCTTTTAAGAGTACACTTATGTACGAGTATTGTTCGAGATACCCATGAACTCAATTGTTCTTATCTTTCCGTTTCTTACAAAAAGGATACCATAAGATAAGTAAATATTATATATGAATGCTTCGTTTGAAACGAAATTTCATCAAAGTAGACTAGAGGTTTGGATTATATATATATAATATTATATATTGCATCATTCAGTTGACATTTTTTTTAAGTATCCTAGTACGGACTTTAGATTGCTTATTAATACTTTGTGGATGGCGTTTTCTTCTATTTTTCGAAACAGGTCTTGAACTAACTTTTACCACTAAGCCAAAAATTCGGAACTATCGCAAACGTCTTCAATGAAGTTACATGTTAATGAAATCCATCGTTGGATGTAGTCATTGATGCGTTCGCAGATCAGCAGATAATCCACTGTTGCAATGTTTGAGCTACCTTTAAGATGCCATTATTATTTTGAAGATTCGTTGATGTACCGCTTTCGACATAGAAAATTAAATCATAGAGCTATTAACAAACTTTGAAATTAAACTTAACTTTTGTGTTTTATAAACGATATAATTTTTTATTTTATTTCGTAAAATTTATCTGAAATTGCTTTCAATAAAATGGAAAGATTTTCGAACTTCCTGTTGACTTTACTCCTTATAACAGTGGCTTAAAACCTATATTCATGGTTTCATAGCTGCGGACGATTGGCTGTGAAAGTCCAGACTATAATCGATTGGACTACAGCTTATGATCAGAGTTAGAGAACATGACCTGCCCGATATCCCACAGAAATTTGGAGAGGCTTTGGTTCGAGCAGCGTGCCAATAGAAACTGTGCTGGTATGGATCAATGGCCGAATCGGTAGAGAGCTTGTCTGAAAGCCAAAGTTTACCATATACTATTAAATAAAATTAAGCCTATTAAAACATGTACTCTAATTTTTTTTTTGTAATGACCTGAACTTGTAAGAGAACTTATAGCTGGACTAAGTAATATTTGAATTGATTTATAGAGATTCGTATACTGGCTTTATATACAAAATATTAGAGATTTGTTAAAAAAGTATCGCAAATTTTGTATTTCTAAAGAAAGTGTTTATTTATTCATGAATATCTATTTTGTCACCTACAAAGTTATCATCTCTAGATATAATGCACTTAAGCCAGCGTTTTTTCCAATCCTCAAAACATATAAGAATAAGTAATTTTTTGTGTTCTTGTTCAGCTCCTCCTTCGATGCAGTGTTAATCTCCTCAATCGTAGCGTAGCGTCGTCCTTTTATGGGATTCTTCAGTTTTGGTAACAAAAAAATGTCACAGGGCGCCAGGTCTGGGGAATACAAAATCGAGGTTTGTGCAAAAAGTATCGCGAATTTTGCGCTGATTGTGTCAATTTTTGACAGACTTCAATTTGCCTTTTATTTCAATTTTTTTTTTTGGGCTATACATTTTCCTTAAAAGTTAAAAAAAAACAAAATTTGTGCTAGAATTACATCGAAATTCGGCTGTCATTTTAATAAAGTTTTGCTTGATTTCTGCACTGATGATATACTTGTATGTATAGTAAATATAATATACTTCACAATTATCACCAAAAATACACCATTAAATAGGTTACTTAGTTATATATTAAAAACCCAGAAGAGCATCCTTATCTGACTGCGAAAATGCACAAAAAAGCTTTTAGCAAATGATAGACCAAAATGATTGAAAAAAAAAAAAATTAAAGGTAGCAGTAATCATTAAAAGCCCCATAAATGGTAATTCAAATATCAAACGTTTAATTACCTAGAAAGCTTTTTCACACTTACTAATTTTCCACGCTTAACGTTTAACCCATTTATTTTTGTGTTCACAGCCAGCTACGATTTATATCGCAATTCAATAAAGTTTTTATGTACATTTCAACCGAAACGCTTGTGCATTAGCCATTCGAAGTTTGGTTGTATGCCATTAATTTTGGCAACATGTTTTGGCTTATCAAAATTAAATGCTTTGCTTTGACAAAGAGTACCGGTTTGAATAGTTCAGTTTAAGCGGCATTTGGCAAAAAGACTAAATTCGTTTTACCAATTCGTGCCACACTGTGTTTCGGTACAAATCACAAATATGTTGCAGAGCGGTGTGTGGGTTTGTATCAAAGCCAGTTTGCCGACTACCGGCTGCCAACTGTCACTTTTCCTCGCCACATGCCACCACATACCAAATGCCACATATCGAAACATAACAGCGGCAAACATGTCAATTACATGTCCACATGCAGTCTCAAATCAAATTTACGGCGACGCCAAGCGAATATGTGTTATGAGCACTGTGTGTGCTTAAACCGTATGTAAATTTACAGTACAGAATGTACGATCTGACGACGGTCGAGTTTGCGCACAAATTATCTGGTCATGTCGGACCGACCAAAACATAGCCGTCAACGGTCAAGACAGACAGTGCGCCAGTTTGCCAGCCTGTCCAGCTGCCAGCCAACACTTTAGGCTGGCGCGCCGTTTCCAAGCGAGCGTACAAACGATACCGGCCGTTCCGACGGGCAGGCAATTTTTTTTGACTTTTACGAGTGCGTCTCGTCGTAAATTAAAACTTTTGCAAATTTAATTTGAGGTGAGTAAAAGCAACAAAAACTTAAACTACAGCAAGCGTAATTTGAATGTGGTCTTAACGGCCGCAATAGTTTAGCCGCATGACCATAACCCAGCCGACCAATACATACACAACATGCATACATACTTACGTCCAATAAGCCAACCAATTAACCAAGCGCTTAAACCCCCCCAACTTAGCCGTGGTGAGTGAAGCTTGAAGATACATACTTGAAGCAGCGAGCAAAGCGGGAAAATCGAAAATGAGACACAAAAAACGCATCTGTTAACGGCCGGTAATTCAGTCGTGGTGGGTAATTAATAATTGACTATAAAATGCTGTTTTTAAGCAATAAAAAACTGCACAAATTGTAATTGAATAAATGTATATAAATCTATACGCGTATATGGTAAGCATGCAGCTGGCACACATCTACCATATTTTGCGACTGCGCCGACGTCGGTGACACGAAGCACGAAGGACAGGGTGACCAGCGTCCACTCAACATGGTCAGTGATTAATTTTAGTTGTTTGCCACTAGTTGTTGGGCTAAATGCACGCTACACTGCATTGGAGTGGACTCAATGAAATATTATAGGCTTGCACTTATGCCAGCGGAGCTGTGAAGATTTATAATTTTGCAGCGAAAGTGTGGCAGGTTGAAAGTTTGGTACGCTGCCATGTCGGCCAATGTAGAGATGTGGATTATTTATGGCCGATAGCAGTTCGAAATTTAAAATCAGCATATTGCAAGAAGTCACCGATTAAGTGGCAAAGGATAACTGTGGAATATATTTGAAGAAAAAAACAAAAAGGAAATGACTAAATCGAATCCGAAGCTGAAATAAATTTTCTTTCTAGATTAGCTCTGTATGTTCCCATATTATAAAGTTCTGAGCTTAACTTAAATAAGTTCATATACAAGTTTATTTTCTGTTTACGAGTGGATTGCATTGTTCCAGGGTGGCCTAAATTATTTTTCTCTGTTTTTATCTTCAAAGCTCTACAGTAGAACTTTGTTGATATCATGTGGAACCATAGCATGGTTTTTGTGCCTTGCGTACAAGCTTTCTGATTAAGTTGTCGTACTACGTCTAACAAAGCAATGTTAAAATACGTTTTGAAATCATTTATGACAAGATTTCTAAATGTATATAGATATTTTGAACACTTGATTACCAACTTTTTTATAGAAGAATCTCAATTATATATAACTTTTAATAATCTTAACTTTTGCATAAAACCATCTTAATTAAATATAAACCAACCTCAGTTAGATCAAAAGATATCCATCGATAAACTGAACCTTTTGCTTGAGACATAGAAATATTAAAATTTCACATGAGGATAAACTTTGAAGTACGGATCGTTTAAACCGTAAAGTGATTGTAAAAGCATTTAAAACCCCAATAAGTACAGGAGCTTTATCCAACTTTTGAGAGAATGAAATAAAAAAAAAAAATGAAATGAGAACCCACAAACCTTGATGTGAAATACCTTTCTGCTTCTATACCACTATTATAGCGTATTTTGCAGTCTCCTACAACCAATAAATCAATTACAGACAGAGTCAGAAAAGTCCAATTTGTTTATCGCGTTTACATTTTTTGTCCAAACACTTTTATAGACCGACCAGCCAAATGGTCACTTAAGTATTTTATGCACATTTTTTACTTTTTTGCATTACTCGAAATTGCACACTGACAGCTGTTAAGTCAAATTGTGGTTTTATGTATTTTCAAGTATATTTTAGTCTGTGGCAACGTATTTTGCTAACTAAACTGACAGTCGAGGTTAAAGTTGATGATTATGTTGACAGATTATTTTTGTAGCTGTCATACAAGTGTAAAATTGACATAAATACGTCGACAGGAGTACGCCGGCAGGGTAGCGAATAAAACAAGCGACAAGAGTTAGTCAGGTGGGCAGTGAGTGCAAATGCTGCACTGAGAGAGGGAGGGGTGCGTTGCGGTTAACGTAGGTTGAAACTTAAGCGCAGTGAAAACATTGATTTGGCATTAAACACGAATTTATAGCCATGTGCTAAAATACGTTTGTGTAAATATGTGCATGAGTATATGAGTATAGCCCAGCAGTAATAACATTGGTCTACAGTGGTTTTGTGGCCCTAGATATAAGATCGATTTTGGATTTATTTGAGCTCAAAGTTCATGAAACTATCAATGGTTTTGTAAGATTTGCCCGCGTTTATTTTTGAATCTTTATTTTCATTTTACACTACAAATATCAGAAAACATTAAACCAAATAACATACTTGTATTTATTTGTTACGTCCGGTTAGTTTAAAAAAAATAATTAGGATACATTCAAGTAATCAGAGAGAAAAATGTCGAAAATATGTGTTATATTTCAATAAATCTCCTTTTATTTACAGTTTTCGAGGTGGCAATACCTTTTAAGGACCAGTGGTAATCTCCCATCATATGACGATCTCAACAACCTTGATACAATTCTTTCATTACGTTCAGATCCTGGTTGAACCGCCATATTTTGCACAACTTCTTCATAACTTGGTAATTTAATTCATACCTAGGAAATCTAAATTTAATAAGATATCCAGGGTAATAAAAACAGTTTTAGTTTTTGTAGATCTGTGTAACTATGTTCTGGTTTGGCAGAATACCATTTTGTTATTCAACACAGATGGCATCGAGGGCTATATACCGACTTTAGCGATCTTCTCCTCAAACTTTTTGATACAAGTTTTGTGTTTTTGTTTTTTTTTACTTTCAAATAGGCCTCAGTATCGGCAGCTACCTTTTCGTAGTCGCTAATTCGCTTTCCAACGAGTATTGAAATTAAAGTTCAAGAAGACTGTCGATTGAACCAGAACCCGGATAGCCTTCAGAAAGTATCGGTATCATTTACTTTCGTCAAAAATCAGTATTTTTAAGTTGGTAGATGCTTTCTGCGTTTGGTAGATCAGAAGAGAGAATATGTAACTATAAGTTCCTTGGAGAATATTCCGTACTTACGATGTAGTGCATTGTGAACTATCGGTATAAATTTTGACAGCGCCATCACCCTTAAAGTAACTTTGTCTAAGCTTAGTGCCTAAAAGTAAACTTCACCTGAATGCATTTATTAAAGTAAAATCTCGTTAAAATAGAAATAATACTAGTTTAACTCCAGCTTTGATAAGTGCTAACTACATTTTCAAATTTCAGGAAAACCGCTCATTTGGCCGACTTTTAAGAGTTCATTTCAGAAATATGCACGGTCACTGGAAATTATCTGTCAACCGCTATTAGAAAACTGTTTTTAGTATAAACATAAATTTTTAGATTTACTATGGATTGAGCCAGAAAATGCTAAAGCAGTAGTAATCCAAATACCGCAGCCATTTTTCTACTATAATATTATTACCATTCCGGTACTATTTGAAGTTTTAGATTTTTCCAAGTAGACTTGCACTAAACAAATGGACACTAGGACAAAACATTTTAAAATTTACACAGACGAAGCTCATACTATTTCAGTACCATGGCAGCATCTATATCAAAATATTCGTGCGTGGTTTCGTTTAATCGTTCGTAAACTCTCGACTTACTGATGAGAATACATGAAAAAAAGCTTTAGGCTGCCTAGAATTGTTGTTTAGGTTAGCAATGGAAGCGATTATCTGTCAACGTACGACTTTCATTGGTAACCTCAGCTGACAAAATGTCACATGTCTTTAAATTTATTAACAATGTCGAGCGTTTACCTGCAAGAATAATATAAAATATGAATAAGCATGAATGTATTTGTGTTTGTTGTATGTAATTTCGCACACAGCACGAATATATGTACATACAAAACATTTTCATTTTTATTTGCCAGAGAGAATCCTTTCATTTGTCGTAACTCGTCGTAAGCGACACTTTCCGTTGCCGACACACTCGAACTGTCAAACTTCCGTTAAACCATCCGTTATTACTAAATATATGCACATACTTTCGATGTGAGTCTAACTAACTACTCTCTTCCGCCATTCTGTCATTCATTTATATTGTGAGAGCGCAACTAACTAACCGCTAACTACGACTTCCTTTGCTCTGGATGAATAAATAAAATTGCCGTCGTCAGTGTCATTATTCAGCTATTATTGTTGGTATTTCCTTTCGACACTTTGCCATTTGTTTATTTTCGTTTGTTGGCTTTGCTTTCATACGTACGTATATATATAAATATGTATATCTAATGGTTCATTTTATTTCTTAACATTTATCATGGCTTATAAATTCTTTAGGAATGCCACAGTGGACAGCATTCGATAATTTTATTACAATGTTGGATTTGTTTTTGTCTTTGTTTATTTTGACTTATGGTACTATCTGTCAAATTAGAATTTGACATGATTACCTTTGAAGTAGTTACTTATTTATTATGTTGTTTTTCATTTATGAGTTTTGAAAACTAGAAATTAACAGATAAAGAACTTTGAAAAATGATTTGTGAAAATTGAATACACTAATTTTACTCGGATTATATTTTTGGATTACTTTAAGAAAGAGTTTATTAAAATATCTTCAGATATACAGCTTAAAAATAAGATATTTTATATATTGACGAGAATAAATAATATAATACAATTGAAAGGTCGAAGGGATTAATTGACTTATGAGAATCAGGAGCAAAGACAAAGAATTAGTAATTTTATAAATTTTTCATATATATATTCGCATTAAGAAATATTCAGAATCCGATCTTATTTAATAAGATACCTTACGTATGAATCGATATATACTTGTACGGTAAGGCTGAACTCCGGCTACTACCAGGGTCACTGTTGGCGGATAGTGGACCACTCATGATAATTGGCTTAGTTGCGAATAGTAATATGCAGCCCCGACCAAGAGCTGTAGGAGAGTAGGGCTTCGCACAAAAGCCTCTTACACACGAACGGTAGGGCGAGGAATCAATTAAACGATCAGCACTTAATGTGCATGGGCGTCGACGAAAACCAAAAGGGCTGGTGAGAGCAACATTCTGTCATCTTAGTAGGTAAGATTGACATCTCACGGCGGTCAGACTAATTTTGTACTCATCTCCGTCTCGTTAAAACGTTGAAACGCTGGGGGGTCTTCATGTACATTCAATGCATGTCGCCATAAATTTGGCTGTACAGGTTCAATTGAGAGAAGATTATGAAACGTGTTCGAACCTGGCTTTAAATGCAAATTTCCATAAGGACTTGTGCCTCCCTGCTTGCATCGATAAACACGGGGTTCATAGAGGACAACTATTACAACGTGCGGAGATAACGGCTTGAAGCAGATACCCATTGGCATAAAATGAACCCACAACAAAAACAAAAAAACGCGAAAAAATACAACAAAACAAACCGGCCAAGATGAGGAATACGGGACAGTTTAACGAAGAGTATTAGGATACTTAGATCCCCTATACTTACCATTACACTTAAACAACCGGACAAAGCTGGAAAAAAGACAGTCTTAAGGGAAACTCCGTTTATACAAGCAGGATCCGCAAAACAAACAGAAGTGGTGATCGCTCCAACTGCCTAAAAGAATCTCGGGCTACCCAAAACTCACCGAAACAAAAGTATATATAATATTAAATAATGTTTGGGCTATTTTATTCACAAAGTGTTTTTAGATAACCCACTTACTTGTGGTTAGATTTCAAATTCTACTGGGGGGTACTACATACTATAATATAACAAAAAAAAAAAAAAATTAAATAAAATAAAATATAATATTATTGTAGCATTACATTTATTTTCATATGTAAAAGAAAACAAATTTCTGACAATATTTTTTTCACAAACAAAACTCTACTGTCCATATCAACCTAACTATTTATTTATTTTTTTGTGTACTGACGTAGTATGTTTCTTTTTCGAATTGATTGTTGCAAAGTGTCAAAGATTTCCGTTGCAAAAATCCTTTCGCCTCAATTCATCGCCCCGAATTTCTAACGTTTTTCGCATTGCAATCGCCATTGCCGTTGTTCGTGTTGTCACCTTCGCCATTGTTACTCGTATAGTTGCTGTCACTGTCGCTGCTTTTATTTTAGTTACACTGTGTTGCCGTGCTGCCATTTTCGCTGTTGCTGTTGACAGATAACAAATTGTAGTGTTTCCTTCCTGTCGCATTTACCATTTATTACACGTGACAGCTTCCGTTTCGTGGGCGTTGTTGTAGTAATTGTTCGCTGCTACTGCTGCCACAGTGGCAATGTATGACTGCAAATCTGCAAATGTTCACTGTACGTTATTACAAGTACAACACGATTTGCTATAGTTATTGTGATTGTACGTATGTACATATGTATGTGAGTGTGAAAATAGTTTCTGCCCCTGTTTGGATTCTCTTTTGCTTGCATTTTGTTTTCTTTGTTGTTGCCTTTGATATGTCCGAGCGTGCAAATATCGAACACAAACAGCATAAAAGTTACAATAACGGCGACATGTGTAAGTCATGACTTTTGTAAGAATATCTGCGCTGCTGCCAGTTGCCTACCGGCTGTGGCCTTCTTTTGATTACAGTAACCGTACTTACAATGCTGCAACGCAGTGCAAAGCCCAGACAATGCCATTGAAACCAATCGGTTTGGAAAAGTGCTTGCAAAGAGTACTTCGTTTGTGTTTCATGGCAACCGCTGAGAATCGTGGATTAAGTGAGCTATACCATATATAACCATACAAATGTGCGAAAGTTGATGCAGTAAATAAGTTATTGGTAGGTAGATTTCTTACCTGTAGTTGTAGTAGAAAGAGAAATACTTGGCTACCAAAATGCTGGAGCAATTGCAAAAAATACGAAGAATATTTCCAACTTAACGATACTGCGAACATACCAATAAAATATCAGTTTGATAATACAATTCTATTATATAATATATTTCTACCAATACAGAGCGCTCCGGTATTCCCCAATATCAATCTTCTCTGTAGATATCATTATTTCAGTAATCGAGATAGATATAGAGTTATAAATAAATATACATAAATATGTCGATATGTGACAACGGATGAAACTCGGATCTATCACTTCACTCTGGAATCAAAACGATCGTCATCTGAGTGGAATTTCGTCCAAAGCGCCCGAAAGCACAACAATCAGCTGGAAAGTTTAAGGCCTCGGTATTTTGGGATATGAAAGGTGTAATATTCATTGATTATCTTGAGAAATAAAAGACGATCAATAGTGACTATTTTATATCTTTATCGGTAAATAATTTCGCTCGAATGAAGAGGTTATTACTGAAACTGAGGCATATTTTGAGGCAAAAGACATATCGTTCTACAAAAGTGGTATTGAAATGTTAGAGCGGCGCTGGAATGATTGTGTTGCTCTTGATGGAGATTATATTGAAGAATAAAGCCAATTTTGAACAAAAATAAATCAACGGTTTTTTGTTTCAGCCCATATGTTATATTCTATCTTACATTGTGAGGATGAGCGCAATTGGACTACAATCGCGCCTACTTCTTATATAGCACAATTTTAAATACCATATGATCATATCACTTTACAGTAGATAAATCAAGAGCCAACGAACGTCATCGAAATAAAACTTAGCTCAAAGGTATGCCACCTCAAATCCAAAAACTGTCAAAACTTTTCAAGTCCGCTTAGTGCATATGGCTGATTGTTTTACCGAAAATATACTTGTAGGTCAATCTGCGAGGTATCGTAATGAAAGTTTGCTCCCATATTACGTACCTTATTGGACATAACACAGCTTAATTCCGAAAATGTGTGCATTCGTTTCATGAATTACCCTAACTCCCATATGTTATTTATAATGATACTAGCTTTTACCCGCGGCTTCGCTCGCATCGAATTCATCAAATAAGTAAGTAAGTAAGAAATATTGAAATGATATCCTGATTCACCTTTACTGAAAATTAATGGATACTGCAAAGCGTCATAAAATTTATGAGTATCAGCTACGCGCTTTAACGCATTATCATGTGCTCGTAACACTATGTCTCGAGGTGAGCACGGGTCACCAGTAACCAAAACAGCAACTTCATTGACCATCGGTGCATTATAACGCCTCTCATGTTCACCACGTGGAGTTCGATCAGCATGAATGACAACTTTGTAATTATCTGAAGGCCAGTTGTCTATCTCGCTTTTAAAAATCTTCACCAAATCATTGTGACTGTGTAACGTTCGTTGAATTTTTAATAATATTTCTCTTTCTACTCAATATATATACTGGCAACGACGATTTACTTCATTTTGTTCATCACTCATAAAATACACCTGCAAAAATTTATGCTGATCATTATTTCCTGGAAATAGTGATCCAATTTGATGATATATTTGTCATTGTACAGTAGAGGTTGGTGCAAATCCAGGCATTCTTATCACTTTATCAACTCCGAAAGATGTCATTTTAAGCAAGAATTATATTTCCTTATTTTACTTAGAAATCGTTTTGACTCAACTGTAACACTAACAAATAAAGTTTTTAAAGGTCTTTCTGGTTCACCAAGTAATGGAAGTGAAACTTTACCAGTGCTGCAGCACATTCCAGCAGGATGATTAGAATACTCAACTAAAGGATCATATTAAAAACCATTAAATCCACCACCATTAAATACAGACCAATCCTTAGTCATGAAATTTCGACGACGCGTGGTCCTTACTTCTGCATCATGAATTCTTCTTACCTGCAATTGTTCTTGCGTTTCCGTCGCTCTTATAGCTTCCTGCTGCTTAGCTTGTCTTTGTGAACTTCAGATTCTTGATTTCGTGCAACTTTAGCTTTACGGACCAACGAAGAATTTCTTGATAGCGCAGATTTCCGCTTTCGAGGCATTTTTAAAGTATATAAGAGTATCTAATAGTATTGGTGTTATTTCTCTGAATTACGGTTTTTATACATTTTTGTTTTTTTTTTCATTTTTAAATTTTTCAACAAACAATCATATCTGCCAAACTTTTTTTTTCAAAATTCAAAATTTTTAAATTTATTTTACAACCTATGTCCATTATGACACCTCCAAGAGTATGTGTACAAAGTTTCCTGAGTTCATTTCAGTAGTTTCTGCGTGATAGCGTAACAAACAAACGGACTTTCGCATTTATAATATTAGTATAGATTTATTTTTCCAGCAGACTTTAAGTCGAATATGCCATCAGTGTGTGTCTTTATAAAATTGCTTGAAAACATGTGTAATGTTGTAATGTAAAGTTATTGCCATTAGTGCAGATATTCCCATAACACCAAAACCGATTTTGATTTTCTACCTGACTTTAAATCGTTTGTTTTGAGCAATGCATCTGATACTTTAATGAAATTAAGTGGCTAATTTTTCTTATAAATAATGTGGTTTAGCGCTGTATATGAATGAAATTAGGCTAGACCTTGCTCTAAACTTAGCTGACAATAAGCGTTCCGGGCGTCCCGGGCTTGGAAATTAAAAAACAAAGAAAATTTCTCAATAAACGGAACAAAACTATTCGAATCTGGTTCATTTTTGTTCATAAACAGGTGCAAATATATTTTTATTAACTAAAATTTTTCCAAAATCGTGAAATTATTTAATTATTATCTCATTAATTAGGCCATAATTTTCGAAGAAATAATAAAGGAAATTTAAGGCGATGATATTTCAGCAGTTGCAATTTATAAACACTTGCAACATTTAATGAACAATTTGCAAACATCCAACCAACACAACTACAATACTAATTACAATTAAGTAAAAGCGGAAATGGGAACCTGAAGAAAGAAAGAAGAAGAGGCGAAACAATTCCGAAGTTAATATTTCATTTTACACCTCATTTTTAATTGCCTTCAATATGTAACAATCAGGTGATTTCTACAAATATCTTGATACATGGACTCAACAGTTTGCTCATGTGAAACCATTTGTGTGGGTGCTACTCACTGATAAACTCGACTGGGAAAAAATTGGAAAAACGTTTATTTTCCTCACAGAAAATAATATTTTGAAAGCATCAGACACTACTTCACATAACCTGTTCGAACAATTCACTTATATTTCTCAGTATATCGCTGGCAAACGAATTGATGAATGGAGCAAAGAGCAGACATCTGTTGACAAAAGCTCGGCTCAATGTTTTACTTTTCCGTTGAAGCAAAACATACCATTCGTTGAGCTTTCAGAGATCGTTGAATGTGCTCTGACACTACCAAGAACATCGGCACCAGTGGAACGCATGTTTGCCACCATTAACAGAATATGGACACACGAAAAAACTCGCCTACAAGTCAGCACCGTGAAATCGATTTTATTTGTAAAGCATAATTTAAAATTTTCTAGTTTGAAAATTTTCACTCACTTAAAATCGCACCCCGAAATTCTTCGAAAAATCAGTGAACAAGAGAAATAGGTCAGAGACGTCTTCAACAATTGCGGAAATACCGCCCACTTCATCAACGGATATACAAACATTCGACCCAGACAGTGATTAAATCTTTTAATAATTTTTTTTTTTTTTTGTTTTACCTTTCCATCTTTTTGAATAAAATTGTGTTGCTCTCTTACCTACAAGTATAATAGTGAATTATAATATGGAAAAAATTGATGACTAAAAAACCCGTCAAGGATTTTGCCGAAAAAAATATGGTCACCTATAATGAAACTAAATGATTTTACGGCCTATAATATGTGTACATAATTTACTAAGGCATCAATTTTGAATGAATTCAGTCGGCTTCTTGGAAGAAATGCAATTCATACCCATCATTATACCCTGCACAAAGTATATTAAGCTTGCCACGAAGTTTGTAACACCCAGAAGCGTCGGGGACCCTTTAAAATATTAGGTAAAGTAAAAAGTTCGTTCGGTTTTTTATTGATTTTTCAAAAGACGATAACTTTGTGTACATTTGTCCGATTTAAGTAAAATATGCGCCGTTTTGTTCGTAAACTTGTTGCCAACGAGATGCCAACTTCATTATACCCCTCTCGTAGAAGACTGCGTCCCTATTGCCAAAAAACTCAGAGAGCCAATTTTCACAGGCCTCTCTTGAGACCAACTTCTCACCATTAAGCGCATTCGGCATGGACAGGAAAAGATGGTAATCACTTGGTGCCAGGTCCGGCCTATAAGGTGGATGCATTAGGACCTCCCATCCGAGCTTCAGGAGCTTCTGGCGAGTCACTAAAGACGTGTGTGACCGGGCGTTGTCCTGATGGAACACAATTCGGCCTCTGTTGATCAAAGATGGCCTTTTCTGGATGAGTGCTGCCTTCAAGCGGTCCAGTTGTTGGCAGTAGAGAGCTGAATTGAGCGTTTGGCCATAGGGGAGCAGCTTGTAGTGGATGATTCCTTGCCCATCCCACCAAACACACAGCAAAACCTTCCTGGCCGTCAATCCGGTCTTGGCCACCGTCTGGGCCGCTTCCCCGAGCTTTGACCACGACCGTTTGCGCTCGATATTGTCGTAAGTGACCCATTTTTTATCGCCAGTCACAATCCGCTTCAGAAACAGGACGATTTTGTTGCAATTCTGCAGCGATTCGCAGATGGAAATTCGGTCCATCATGTTTTTTGCGTTAGTTCGTGTGACACCCAAACATCGAGCTCCTTTTTGAATCCAAGTTAAGCAAATGGTTCCAAACGGTTTTCTGGCTTATCTTTAGTTCCTCAGCAATTAAATAAGTGCTCACGTGACTCTCTGTTTCCACTATTTCCCTGATTTTATCGCAATTTTCGACGACAGGGCTCCCGACGCGTGGTGCTTCTTTGACATCGAAATTACCGGAACGGAACCTAGCAAATCACTTTTGTGCTACACGTTCGTTTACAGTATCGGGCCCATAAACTAAATTAATTTTTTCAGCCGATTTGGCTGCTTTTTCGCCTTGACCGAAGAAAAATTATAAAATATAGCGAATTTTCTCTTTGTTGGTGTCCATCTTTGACGAGCGCTCACAACGAACTGAGTAAATCAATCGAAAAACTTTTAGCGCGAAAAAACACGTTTTCAGCGCCGTATAGTATGAAATGATGCGACACGTAACACTAGTACTTTGGACAATAACGTCTAAATTATCTAACAATTGGTAATATGCTAAAGGTATTTCCGTATTTATCAAGGCCAATGTAATGCAGATACATATGTATTATTGAATATACCATAATTATGTGTGGTATGTGTATGATACCAAGAGATACCGATATATGTATTTCTGTCTGTCAGAATCCTGATCACAGCCTTTATAAAATTATAGAAAATATGATATGTCTTGATCTAGTTTATATAACTTAATTATACCCGGAACTATCAATCTCCATTACTCCTTATAAATAGAACGCAGAATATATAGGGTCACATACATCGAAATGACTTAAGATTATCTATAATAGTAACCGCAGATTTACGCATGTTTCTCTTCAAGTCAGCTGGGTTAAATATAATGTCACATTTTGTATTTCATTCGCATCTCAAATGTGTATGTGTATTTGTGTGATGGCGACTGTCTAGAAAATCAATTGTTTCGCTATGGATAATTTTCCTGCTTCCCCGAAATGATTTAACCAATAAGAGAGATTATCTTACCGCAATCACGGCACTACACTCAACTGAGCACAAAGTTCATGAGAAGAATTCAGTTATGAGGAGAGACGTTTATTATCTGAAACAGTGGGTAAAAAATGTAAAATTAATAATTTTATTACCTGACAAATTTAATATAATAGAGTACAAAAAGTGAAAAAATAATATTTGTGAAAAATGTATAAATCGGTATAACAATTACGAATCACATCCTTATAATTCCATTATTCTAAAATATATTTCAGTACCTCGTATGTAATATAGTGATATCCTTTCATTGTTAACGGCATTCGCTTTGCTAAGGCACTAACATCGAAATATCGCAAAGTCGTTCTCTTGAATAGCCAAAGAGATAATTTCGTGGTAATTTTTCATTCAATCAGAGAGTGAACAGAGTGAATGAAAGTTTACACACTGAGAGTCCAGATTTAAGGGCCGCTATTTTATTAAACCTCAAATCTTAAATTAGTTCATCCACGCTATATAAAAAAATTCCATTATTGTGATTTCTCAGATCCTTTAACTGATTTTGGTAAAAGGTAGCTTTTCAATCTCTGATATTTCTGGAGAACTTACAGCTTTATGCTGAATAGTTTTGAGCTGTTTTGTCGTTGAGACCTTTTTTATCCGTTTCTTTATCCGTTAATCTTTATATATTAGGGGCTAACTGCTGTCGGAATTGTGAATATTTAAAAACTACTGCCATGGTAGTCTTGAGATTGAGCGCTGTATAATTATTATTGGCAAACTCATAATTACTCTATTCAGGTTTCTCAACAAGTCTGTTATTTTATCGGACACGGAAACGCAACCAGAGGGAGACAAAGATTAGAAAAAGCTGGGTGTACGGGAATTTAAAGTTTTCAATAAGTTTTTTGGCCCAGTTTTTCTAAAAAGACGGTGAAATTGTGGAAGTCGTGAAATGAGACCATGATGAGCTAACAACTACAGCACTTGGGCTAGTTATATTAATGCCGGTTTTTAGTTTTCTGAAACGATGCTTTTTTTTAAATACTTTTTATCAATCTGCTCGATTTTTTTACTCAGCACAAGCAGTATTTGTGACCCTGTTCATCTTGCTCCAATTTTACTCATATGGTTTATACCGTGCTTCGTTCACAGTAGTAGCTTATATCACAATAGACACATATGGTTTCACATCGTGAGCATATACATATAGACAACAAATAATAGGATTGAGCTTGCTCCCATTCCATGTTGCTCTGCTCTATTCCGTGTATGTTTTGCTTCTACATCTCTTGAGGTTATGCTACTTGCGGGTAAGCTTTGCCAGTTTACTTGGAATTGGTTCTTTATGAAGTCATAAATTATGTTTTGTTCCGGTTCGGTGCCTTTGCTCGGGTTATTCTTGCTGCTGGACATACAGATGTATGGGGAAATTTCGAACGGGGCATACAGATGTGTTGGCGTTAGCAAACGTTAGTGCTTGCTTATACTTCAATATCTAGGTGCAAATCCCACAAGGAAATCTAAGCGGTAAAAAAGTTACAACTAATCGTATAAAAACGTGTGGAGATTTTGTTAAAGTTCTGAATTGGTGACAAATGTGTTTTATTACGACAGAAATGAAAAGTTTTTTAAGTGATCTGTCATAACTTAGTAAGTAAGCAATGAGTAGAGATGTAGTAGAGATATACTATTTTTTGAGGGAAAGTATTCACATAGTCCGAGGTAGACTAAGTATCTAACTAGACTTTTCAAAATTCTAAATAATTACTATTACTCAAATTACTATTATTGTATTGATCCTACTAGCTTATGACCGGCCGAACTGTAATTGATTTTGTATATTTCTGTGCTTATGGCTGGCAACTTAAGGCTTTCGCTGTAGCCCTAAACTTTGCTTAGTATAACGTTTGTTTGCGGAATGAAGAAGCGCATACTATACGTGTGATTTAACAGAGAGTTCTCAGCGAATCCAATTCGGTATTTTGGATTTTCGTTGACTGTGATGCTAAGTTCAAGTCTGTATTACTCAGCTGGTGAATAATGTCACCGTGCATTTAGTGGAGGCGAGTGTAAAGCTCCAAGGATTTGTAAGGAAAATTCTAATACTTGGTAAACAATTCGAGTACAATAAATTTTCCTTCAAGGAATTCAAATTGCTTAATACACACATACGGACAGCTGTCCATAAGTGCGCATAAGTTTTATCCTTATTATCTCGTGTGTATCAGCTGTCTGACATTAAGGACCTAAGTTCATTTCTCTGTGCCACTCTATCGACAAGTTTTACTTAAGTTAATAGTGCGTCGATACACACATACACGTATATATGTATGTATGTATGTTTGTGAGAAGTTGTTTTAGCAAAACGGTTTCCTTAGCTGCTCAGTAAGAAAGAAGGGATGACGTTGTGTTCTAATATTTATCGTTAACCAGTTTAAGTGAGAATTAGTGATTTGTTGTCTGAAGGATATATATAATGCATGACAATTTCGGTGTAAGCACATACAAATACAGTTACTTATGGCTGCAAAGTGTGGTGAGTTATAAATTATTGGGCTAAGACGATGTATATTTTGTGAAATATTACATTTTAAGACGCATATCTTTTTGAATATTAGTTATGTATTCATTCCGTTAGAATTACATAATAAATTTTGGTTTATTCAAATAATTGGAATTAGGAAATGTGCAAATAAATGTTTGTAATTTATGTAACCACTTCATTTAAATACACATGTACACATATGAATGTGAAATGTGGAAAAGTAAAAGTGAGATTGAATTCCGAATTTAAAGCTTTCTCAAAATTTATATATAATACGCGTACGTAATGATTTTTTAATGATATAAAATCAGTGCAGAAATTTAGTTTAAGTGTAAATTTAGTTTTAGAGCCTACTTATTTTAAAATTAGAGAAAACATTAACTGCGCCTGAACTGAAGCTTTAATACCCTTTACAGCTATATTTGTATAGCATAAAAGGGTATGAAAAGATTTTTACTCTGATTTTGATCGGTACGGACAACTACAAGCTATGGTGGTCCGATCTGAACAAGTTCTTCGGGGATTGTAGCGAAGTTATGGCTAATAATCTATGCAAAATTTCGTGGAGATACTTTGTCAAATAAAAAGGTTTTCCATGCAAGGACTTGAGTTTTATCGGTCAGTTATTTGGTAGGTATATGCTATAGATATCCGATCTGAACAATTTCCTCGGAGATTGTAGCGCCTTCTATAATAATCTATGCCAAATTTTGTCAAGATATCTTGTCAAGTTCAAAAGTTTTCCATACGAGGACTTAATACCGATCGTTCAAATTGTATGACAGCTACAGCTGTGTTCACAAAAATAGCAGTGCGAGAAATGCAATCAAGTAATGTTATTTTTTTTCAAGTTCCGTTACGATTATTCTAACGTCTACGCATTGTTGTTGTAGAATGGAATGTGTATAAGGAAGAAACGAAAAATCCCGTTAGATTTGCGAGATTTAAGCAAATGAACAACTCTTTTTGCTAGAAGCACCAGTCTTTGGCTGTTCATTAAAATAGCAGTGCGTATCTTGATAAGCCAAAAAAATTTTGTTAAGACGTTTAATTGATAAAAAGTAAGTGGTTTTGTGTTAGTGACTATTATTAACATTAGAAAACACTAAAATAAATTTATATTTTTTAACTTAGTGGGCAGGGGCAAACATTGTACTCCTGAAAAAAGAAATATTATAGTGCAACTTAGAAACCTGGGAAAAACATATAAAGACATCCAAGAAATATGTGGATGTTCTGCTAAAATGATTCATAATGCTTTAAACTTTAAAGAAATGCCCGAAAATCGTGGTATACAACGTAAAACCACGCCTCATGAGGACCGATCTATTGTTCGATATAGCAGGGCGCAGCCTTTTGCATCGTCCAGGAAGATAAAAAATTACTTAAGCTTGAATGTTAGTGGCGTTACTATTCGGCGACGTCTTAAAAAACAAAATCTCAAAGCGTGCCATCCACGAAAAGTTCACTGAGTGACGAAAGTAAAATAATGTTATTTGGTGGAAAGGGCTCCAGACAATATGTCAGACGTCCCCCTAACAAAGAGTACGATCTTAGGTACACTTTGAAGACTGTTAAACACGGCGGATTGAGTATTATGGTATGCGCATGTTTTTCTTACAGTGGAGTGGGCCCTATATTCATGATTGATGGGATCATGGATCGATCTGTATATGTTAACATATTAGAAAATGTTATGTTTCCTTATGCCAATTGGGAAATGCCATTAAAATGGACCTTTCAACAAGATAACGACCCCAAACATACAAGCAAACTGGTCAAAAGCTGGATGGCATCAAAGCGGATCGATCTTATGTCATGGCCTGCGCAGTCTCCGGATTTAAGTCCAATTGAAAACATATGATCAGATGTTAAACGATATGTTGCAAATGCAAATCCAACATCTCGATCACAGCTTTGGGAGGTTGTTCATAAAGCATGGGAGCGGATCCCTGTCAAACGCTGCCAGGACTTGGTGGATTCTATGCCTCGCAGTTGCCAGGCCGTAATAAAAAATAATGGGTACACGACTAAGTACTAACCCAAGCAAACAAATTCAAATAGTTTTTTGGAGTTCAAAAATGTTTTTTTCAACTAATTCCACTGTTTTCATTACTCACTGCTAATTTTATGAACAGCTGTAAACAGCACTTTTTTGCTTAAATTAATAATGTAAAAAAAATTACCAACATTTTGAATAATAAATTGATTGGTTTTTGTTTAAAATAATCACAAATTAAGTTTAAAGTTTTCAATTTTAGACTAGTACAAACAGACCTGAATCTTTATCGTCAAATACATATGACGACGAAACTGTCTAACAATGTACAGCAAATAGCAATCCAAAAATGAGCCAATACCGAAAAGACTACGTCAAAGTCAAAGGGATGCTCATGGTTTTCTTTTATTACTGTGGTTTGATTCCTCATGAATTTGTTTCAAACAAGGTCACATGGTCAATAAAATATAACTTGGCTGTTTTGAAGCAATTAGTCGTAACCTAAAATATAGAGTTGTCACATTTTAGTATGATTGTGTGCTTTTTGACCAATCTCGAAACTGAAACATCCGTTTTTGGGAATGGGCCATGAGTCCATTGAAATTAAAATTCATTCGCTGAAGGCACTGAAGACCATCCCAGCCGAAGCTTATAACAAATGTATGGAAAATTGGATTAAGCCAATATGTAAGTATGCTAATACTTGTATCAGTTCAAAAGCAACTAATTTTGAAGGCGATAATAACGATGTGTATAAAAATACGTGAAAATATTGTTTTATTCAGTTCGGATCAAATCTGATAAGATTATTGTAATTTTTTTAATAAATTGTTTTCTTTCTTATGATAATATTTCGAGGGTGTTGTCACTATAATTTTTTTACAGCTTTTATTTTTACTATCAAATTAAGCCGTTTTATGGCCATTTAACAATTTTTTTATGCTCTCACAATATGCTGAATCAGAGTATAACGGCTGTTCGTAACTTAAAAAAACTAGTCGCGATATATATAGAGTTCAATATGATGATTTGAGTAGAATTACGGTTCCAGGGGTATGGAACAAGTTCCATATTTTGCACTAACAATAGATATATAAGGTGTAATAAAAAGAAATCCATTATTTTTGCATGCAATTGAAGGCTTTAATTATCTTAGTTAGAATGATCCGACTTAGGTCAAATATGCGCCGTTTTGTTCGATAACTTGTTGCTATTTGAAGGGTAATTTCATTATGCCTCCCTCATAAAAGCCTTCGTTCCTATTGGCAAAAATTGAGACAGTCGATTTTCACAAGCCTTTTTTGAAGCGAATTCTTCACCAACAAAATTGTTCGCCATGCACTGGAACAGATGCTAATCACTTCGTGCCAGCTGCGGACTATAAGGTGGATGCATAAGAACCTCCCAACCATGCTTCCGTAGCTTCTGGCGAGTCACTATCTATGCGAGTAGCCTGGCGCGGACCTTTTAAAAGACAAATCCTCTCATAGTAGCCAAAGCTGATCACTTCTGGGCGATTGCTTCCTTCAGACGGTCCAATTGTTGACAGTACAGTTCCGAGGTAAGAGTTTTGCCATATGGGAGCAGCTCAAAGTATATAATTCCTTGTCAATCCCACCAAACACACAGCAAAACTTTTCTGGCCGCCAATCCTGGCTTGGCCACCGTTTCCGCCGGCTCACCGCGTTTCGACAACGGCCGTTTTCACTTAATGTTGTCATAAAAGATCCACTTTTCATCGCCAGTCACCAACCGCTTCAGAAATGGGTCGATTTTGGTCGATTCAGAAGCTATTCGCAGATGGAAATTCGGTCCATGGGGTTTTTTGCGTTAACTCGTGTGGCACCCATACATCGAACTTAGTTTTGTAACCAGCCCTATTAAAATGGCTCCAAACGGCTATTTGTGCAATCTTTAGCTCTTGGGCAATCGAAACAGTGCTAACATGACGGCCGGACTCGACAATGTCCAAGATTTTATCGAAATTTTCGACAATTGGTCTTTCAGTGCGTGGTGCATCTTTGATATCGAAATTACTGGAACGGAATCGCCGAAACCAAAATTGCGTGTGATTAGCTGTTACAGTATCAGGACCATAAACGCTATTCACAATTTTAGCCACCTGGCTTGAGTTTTCGCCCTTATCGAAGAAAAACTGTAAAATATAGCGTATTTTCTATTTGCAAGTGTCCATCTTTGACGCGCTCTCAAACAAAACTGAATCAATTACGCACAAAACTGTCAGAAAAGCTTTTTTAGTACGAAACTAGCGGAAACCGATCGGACTTATACAACAAGATACAGATAAATAACACCATCTATGGGAAACAATGGATTTCTTTTTACTACACCAAAATTTGTATGTGTATATATCATGTTAAATTTTTAACCGCTGTTTTAAAAACTTCAGTCGGTATTTTCTATATCTATATGTAGGCCCTTAGCTTGCTTTGCATATTGATCAATACGTAAAAATATTGTTCTTGTAGTTCTTATGTGTAACACGACATCATAATCCAACTAGATATAGAGTTAAGTGTACAATTTAAAAATTTCAAGATGAAGAACGATTCATATTTATATGTGTTTATAATCATCGGTCCATTTTATTCAATTTAATGCTTGATTGACGAGTCATCCCACTAGAAAAAACTGGTGCTATAGTTTCGGTAGGGTGGTTTCTCGGATCCTCATTACGGACCTCAAAGCGGGTGACCTTCACCCGCAACGTTGATTCTAGCTAAATTTTGTATATTTTTTAAAAAAGTGCTGCCTCTGTGAAAACATGAGATCTCTCTATTAGTTTAAAATAAACCTTACAATTAATTACGTAACACAATTTATTCAAATATTCTCCGCGAAGCTATCTTATCAGTTTGTTTTTATCTACTATATATAATATTTATGTAAAAGTTTTCATTCCAAAGAAATAAATTCTAGGCAAAGTCACTCTTTATTTATGAGAGAAAATTCCAAAAGCGCTTATTTGTTTTCAACGAGCCTATCAAGCTATTCACTTTATATGTTTTTGAACAATAATCCAAATTCAATATATACATATGTTATGTGCGTACGACATGTCAAAGTTCTTTTGTACTCGCTTATCAATTTTTTGTGGCTTAAGTATTTTAGTCAATATCCTTAAATTCAACTAGGAATATATGCATATGAATGTGTGAATGGCATTGTTGTTAGTGCGTAATTATTTGAAAAATTTTTGTTCGAAATTTCATAAAGCATTGACAGCCTTGCAGAATGACGTGTGCAATTGTGAGCGCCTGGATGTATGCTACGTGTGTGCATAAAAGCCTGTTTGGCTTACATTGAGTGGGTTCTACGTCAAACAATAATACCTATATATGAGTAAGCAGGTATAAAATATATGAAATACATGTGTGTGCAACTACCAAAATGCACCGATCAAACCACAGCAGAAAATCAAATAAGAAATATTTGCTACGTACGGTCGGAATTTGCCATTTATTGTGCAAATACATACATTATCATCGTCCACCTATTTTTTATGGTAACCAATGACAATATATACATGTACAACAAAAATAATCCTGTCAGCAATATTATTCCAAATACCTGGAATAACATGACAGGCATCTCATACTAGCATATTATGTGAGATATGTTGATGTATATTGAATCATTTTGAGCTTGAGGGAAGAAAGCATTTGGAGAACTTATTTGGCATTGCGGTTTCTTGAAGCCTAGATAAACTAAATATTTGTACGTATACAAATATATAGTTGCTGAAAAGTTATCACGCTGAGCGTTTGTAACTTGAGCATATTTCCAGTTAGACAACTGCTGAAGGTAGAAGATGAGATGCAATTCTTTGTAGCCAAAAGCATGGCAATGGTGTGATATTAAAATAGTATGCAATAGTACAAATAAAGATATGTGACATCTTTTTTATTTTACCATACATCATCTCCTTTTTCCAACTTACTGCCTAAATTATATATAAGCACCTCAAGAAAAAAACACGGATAACTTTTGTTCAAGTGGTTTTCATATTTTCTGCGTATGATTCTTCATTAAATAAGAAATAATACGTTATGAAAGAAATTTTCTGAGGCGATTGAGAAGCTGACTTTAATTTAATTGGTTTAAGAAAATTGTTTGTGTTTTTTACCGACATTAATTTTTGTAAAAATTAGTAACATCAAATTATAGAGGACATTTTTACTCATAATTTACTGCAAGAGAAAATAAATATTTTCCAAGATCGTGCAAAAAATGTTGATAACAATAGCTTTCGAAATTTTTCGAATTTCGAAAAATCGACAAAGTTGTGCTTTTATAATCTTACAACATGTTGTAAATATAATAGTTTTGTTCATTTAAAGGTTGTTTGTATCACCTAAAACTAATTGAGATATATTATAAAAATAATGAGGATGACGAGACGAGTTGAATTCCAAGTGACTGTCTGTCTGTCCGTTCGTCCGTCTGTGCAAGCGATAATTTGAGTAAAAAGTGAAATGAAGGTCACGTAAATTAATATATTAAACTTCAATTTGGTCTGTGGATTGCAGTGGCAAGAGTACCCGTGGGCTAAAAACTAAACACAAAAAAAAAGGGGCGTGGCCCGCGTTGTAAAGGTTTAATGTACATATCTCCGAAACCACTTAAGACACAATAGCCAAATTCGCTCAGAACAAATGCCTTATACACCACTACATACCCAGTGAAAATGAATAAAATCAGATGACAACCCCGCCCTTTCCCCATAAAACGCACTTTAATGCAACTAAGCAAAAAAGTAAAACAGATGAACTATTTCTAAAAGCACTATCAAGATCATTTGACATTTTGACAATTTATCAAGAAAAGAGCTTTTATGTCACGACACAGAATAGAAAAGTCTTGATAAATTGTCAATATTAATAAATTAGGAAGATGTTGAATTTGTCAAGTGCACAGAATAAGGGTGCCGATATTAATAAAATTTTATATCGGCTTTATTCGTATTGAATGGTTTTTTAACGCATGATTGAGTAGTTTTCAACGTAACTTTTATATGGGAGTTGGCGTGGTTATCACCGAATTTCATCCTTTTTCACACTGTATAGGTGCGAAAAGCACTCACTGTATCCTCATCGAGTTTGATTGATATATGTATATGTATATCTACGTTAAGCATTATACGGGCTTAGTTATAGAGCATTATTGGTTTTCGATTAACGGCATTTTGTGGTCCATGAAGTGATCGAAATCGTCTATCTTAATTTTTACTTAAGTTATCGCTTGTACGGACAGATGGATAGACATCCGTAATTCAACTCGTTTCGTCAACCATATCATTTGTATATATATAACATCTTTCTCGCTTAGTTTTAGGTTTTACCAGCAACAGTTAGCTGATTAATTTGAGCCACCGATTCACCAAAAAAGAAATATCATATGAACAGAGATTTATAAACTCTATAGTTGTTTTAAGGACAACTTCTGTGGAGTCGGTTTTAACACTTAATTTTTCATACATTGTTGTTTCGATAACAAGAAAAAAAAATGTTGCTAAATTTTATGAGATCTAGTTGTGATAAATAAAAGGAATACCTCATGACTGAAATATGTAAATAAATCTGAAACCAAGCACATACTCCTTAACTAAAATTTATATTTTATATTTGACGTGTATATATATATATTCCTTTTATCTCTAAAAATACACAGAAGTACACATAACATATAAACGAGTATAAAAGCAAATTTCAATATACTCTTATGCTTTCACAAACATAATTCTTCGTAGATATGGTAGATATTTGCAGCATGTGAGTACGAGTACATAAATAAAATATTGACAGCATATGTCACTCAAAAAATAATAACCTAACATTGCGTATGGCATGACACAAACAAACGTCTAATGTCAAGTTAGTGGCGCAGTACACCCACTACTACGCACACATGCTTGAGCTACTATGCCCACCGTTGCGTCGCCGCATGACACCCACAGCTTGTTGTCAACTGTCGGCTGTCGCTTGTCAACTATGACGAGCAGTGGGAATCGAAAAAAGTGTATGTCGGTATAAGAGTGAGGGATTGTGGTATTTTCCAATTTGAAGTTAGTGTTGGTGTTATGATACCACATAACTAAACAAAAACAATAACAAATGAGTTGCAGGGTTGTATTTCTACATTTTGCTTGCTTTCAGATTTGAGCAAGTAAGGTGACAGCTTTACTGACACTTTGATTCTTTTGTGCAATATATTTGAACATATTTGCAACAAAGTGGACTAACATGACATACAGGAGTAGGTCATTTAGAGGTCAAACTAGTTTCTATGCACAATTCTAATATTTTTGTGTTGGTTGAGCACGTAATCAGTTTAGCTAAAACAATAACTGTAATAGTTAATAATTAATAATTAATATATAACAAGAAAAAATATTAGCTTCAGGTGCATCGAAGCTATAATACTCATCACAAATAAAAAAGGTTTCCATACAAGAACTTAATTTTAATAGCTCAGTTTGTATGGTAAGTACATATGCTATCGTGTTCCGATATCGTTAATTGAGATAAATAAGCAGCTTCCAAATCTATTACGCGCCTATAGAGACAGACCGACATGGCTAAATCGACTCAGCTTGTCCCGCTGTTAATTGGTTTGCCATTTCATAATAAATAGATTTACGCTGGATCAACGTTTGCAAATCATGCATATATTATATATTACCAAACTAATGGTGAATAATGTGCATTCTCAGAGAGGCTGAAGGATCTTGGTTTGCTTATGCAAGAATTGAAGCCGAACGACCATCAACCGCGCCGCACGTTCGGTGAATAGACCCAAGAAAAATTTGTTCAGTGATGTGCTCTCTTTTAGTTGAATCAGTACGTTAATAAACAAAACAGTCGCATTTGGAGTGTTCATAATCCACAAGCTATTACATTCTCTAAAAAAAGGAATCATTGGTCCATATTCTTTCCAAAATGAAGGCGGTCATAATATCACAGTCAATGGGGAACACTTTAGAGCTATGATTGATGACTTTCTCGTGTATGAATTATAGGATGTTGATGAGGACGAACTTTGGTTACAATAAAATGGCGCTAAATGCCATACACCTAAGCATATAATGAATTTAATGAAGGAAACCTTTGGTGAGCGCATTATCTCGTGTCGTGGGCCTGTGGCGTGGTTTCCAAAATCGTGCCATTTAACACTGCTGGACTATGTGTTTTTTTTTTTTTTGTAGGGTTATGGGAAGTCATTTGTCTACGCAGATAAGACCGAGATGATTGATGTCTTGGCAATAGTTCATACTGCAAAAAGTGGTCGAGAATTAAGCCTCTTTGCTAGAATTTGATTGAGACAGTCGAGGCGGTCACTTGCCAGAAATCATTTTTAACACATAATGGCAAACCCTTATCTTCATAATAAAGCTAAACTCCTTGTGGCAAACTTAATATGTCCTGTTCAGGGTATAAAAAATAATGGTTGGTAATAACGGTTGTTTATTGTCCGATTGTGGTCCCGTTATTCTAATTCTAATTATGATGAATTTTTACTTTCGATCCTTTGCCTATTAATTTGAAATTTCTTTCAAAACAACTAGTTTGCAACCACTCGAAAATTTTCTAGCTTTTACTACATACTATTTGTAATTGTGTGGGTGTATACATGTGACAAGTATGTATATATGGCAGCACATACTTTTCTCTGCTTGTATTGCTGGGCGTATGTGTGCGTCCGACATTTAACTCCCACTGTCAGGAGCTTGGCAGGCGATTTCTACAATTTCGTTTCTGCCAACAACAGACAACAACAACAACAACAATAAAACTACGATCAACCGCTCAACCAACGAAAGCAGCAATCAACTAAACGAATAACATCCCACCCACTATTCAGGCAGCTGTCAAATGTTGTTGTAGTTCAGACTATTTGTTTGCACACTTGTTACAGTTGCAATGCCAGAGAACTGTTTTTTTGTTGTTGTTTCTGTGTTACTGTTCTCCACACAAACACATCATTCATGTGTCAAGTCAGTCAGCTAGCTATTTCACAGTTGTGGCAGGAAGCTGTGTACATACATACAAACGTTATGTATTTGTAAATAACTGTTGTATATAAGTTTATGGTATAGTTTGTATACTTGCTGCCACTCAAGCTACAGGCACAGCTGCTGTGGCAACATATTGGTAACAACCAGCATTCCATCATTGTTGCCATAACAGCAGTCGTCAGTCACTCGAGTGCAACATTGTAGACATTGCATTGTTGTTATTTATTCAGTGATAAAGCGTCGTAACAGCAAAACAAAAAAAAACAACAACTTGCTGTTGTTGTTGTTAGCCATAAATAAATCGAGAACTCGCTTTTTACCTTTCCATGTATATGTGGTATGATTGAAAGGTTTAGCAAAATCGTAGTGCTGATAACCAATATGTTCGAATTTGTAAATACCATATATGTATGTATTATATTCCTTAGAGTGCAACAAATATACATGCACTGTGCTACTAATTTTTATCAAGGCGAAATATCAGAAATTTATTTATTTATATTATATGTAAAAAACTATGTGATGAGGAGCAAATGAATTCTATATATTATATATAAATATATAACTATATATTAGCAAAATGGCTGAAATTTAAGTTTGAATTAAAAAAACCAAACCTTAACAAATGTTAACTTTGGCAGCACCGAAGCTATAATACGTATACCTTTCACAAATAAAAAGGTAGCCATAGAAAAACTTGATTTTGATCGGTCAGTTTCTATGGCAGCTATATGCTATAGTATTCCTATCTGAACTATTTTTTTGAAGAATGTGCTGTTGCCTTGAACAATAATCCATGCCAAGTTTTGTGTAGATATCTTATCAAATTAAAGTGTTTTCATTAACAGAGCTTAATTTCGATCGTTTTCTTGTTTGTGTATCTGCTATATGCTATAGTTGTCCGATGTTGGTGGTTCCGATAAAGGAGCAGCTTCTTGTAGAGAAAAGAACGTGTGTACAATTCCGGATCGATATCTCAAAAACTGGTACGCGTTTATAAAGACAGATAGTAGACCGTCATTTTTAAATTAACTCATCTGAGTTAGCTCATGACGAGCAGATAGCAGATAGTTTATATACCATATACATTGTGACCAGAAAGTTTCCGGAAATTGTATATAAAACAAACAATTTTTAATCATCATCAATATTTATTTTACCGCCTTCAAAATATGCTTCTTCTGAAGCGATACACATAAGCCACCGATTTTGCCAATTATCGAAACATACCTTCTAGGCGCTTTCCGGGATCGCCTTCGGTTCCCTCTGCGAATTTTTTTTACGGCGTCAATCGAGTCGAAACTGGGTCCAGGGAGTGGTGACTTGATTTTTGGAAACAAAACCAAGTCGCATGGGACCGAATTCGGTGAATACGGTGGTTGATCGATGGTATTGAACAAAGTTTTGGTCTTAAAATCATTCACAACTATGGTCTTTTTGCAAAAAATCCAGCTCTTTTGGAACACGCCCCGAGCATTGATGCGTCTCATGCCCAAATTATCGGTCAAAATCAAATGAGCTGCTTCACGGCAGATGTTTGGCTTACATGCTATCTCACTAACACTCGCATGACGATATTCGAGCACGACTTCCTTCACTTTTTTGATGTTATCGTCAGTGGTAGAGGTCGTAGACTTAAGTTAGAGGTAAAGCTATTGCATAGCATTTTTTATTTATCAACTTATGCAATTATAATTATTTTTTTTAATTTTTATGCATTTTTTTCTTTTTTATATGTAATCTAGTTACACTTTCAGGTCACAATGTATAACATACATTTTTTAGGGACTCCGACGTGTTCGTTGCTTGAGTAATTACTAGGAGCCAAATGATCACATCATTATCAAATTTTATTTATGGTCAATATTTAGTTCTTCATACAAAGACCTTTTAGGCAGACCAAAAACAATCAACATTTTGGGAAAAATGCAACTTCTTTTAAAATCCCATTTTGTTAATTTTTTTTCGACAGTAAGACATTGATTTATAGTAGAGAATGTTTTCTAGGTAACAGGAAACGCCAGTTGTACATTCTAAGTGCAGACAGGTCGCTTTGCACTTGGTCCTTCCATTGCTTGCGTTCCGTTCTTCTTCCATATTTATCGCTCAAACGGACGGTTTGTTCCAAGTGTTTTCTCATTTCGGGTCGTCATCGTCTATGCTTCTGCCCTGTATAATAGAACGGAAATAATGAGAGATATAGAAGTAATTTTTGTTCGTCGAGAGAGCGATTTTCTTCTCAATCGCCTACCGATCCCAAAGTAGCACTTGTTGGCAAGAGTTATTTTCCGCTTGATCTCCGATGTCCAACATTCGATGTGCTGTCTGACGTACGACCTTCGTGTGCGTATCTTGACTTTGACTGCAGGAAGATAATGGTGTGAGCACAACGTGATCAATTTGATTATGCGTGTTTTGATCAGGGGACAGCCAGGCAGCTTTATGGATGTTTATATGCTGAAACCTGGTGCTACAAACTACCATGTTACGCGGCGCGGCGAAGTCAACCTTTCTCCATTGTTGAAGGTGTTGTCCAACCGTCGATGCCCAAAGAAACTACCACATCCCATTTATAAATTATCTATTTGGTATTAAACTTAGATGATGTGATTTGAAGCTATCCAATTATACTCACCTGATGTCTAATAATAGCTCGTACAAGAAGAAAAAGTGGTTTGAAAAAAATACAATTTAATCTATAAGACCAATTCTCCCAACATGCTTAAATAATTTTCTTATATACTACCCTCCCAAATTGCGTAAATATTTCCAGTAAGACCTTTAGAATACAGATATTTGACTTAACATTTGATCCAATTTCCCATATACACTTTATCGAGCGGTTTTCGAGCAACTGAGGTCACCAGTTCAAAAAACAAAGTTTTCAGAAAAACGCATTTGAAATTTGGCATGAACGTTTCAAAACGCCCGAGAAACTTGTGCTAATTAACGAATAACTCGAAAAATATTTGTCGGATTTATTTAAAATTTTCAGTAAATATTTTTTATATAATATATACGTGAAAAAAGTCGTTGAAAGTCTATGCTGTTTCTCTAAGACTAACTGCTAGCGACAATCTTGGATTATATCTTTTTGACTTTATCAATATGATTGTCCTGAACAGATGTGGTTGAATTAGTTCCACTAAAAATTTGAGGTTTCCTATATACATACATATATATCCCATAAGTGTTCCAATACAATTGAAATACAAAATGCAAGCAAATAATGTCTTTTCATGGTGAATTCCGATAACACAACAATGGGTACAAATTCTTGTTTTAAGGACCTGTCAAATTCGATCAGATACGAGTGAGTTTTGACTTAAGTGTATACTTTCAGGCGTAGAAAATTCTTCATGTGAATTGTTGCATATAAAATAAGTTCAGTAAAATGTCTTGTAGTAGTATGCGGTACATATTCGGAAAATAATAAATTAAAGAATATGACTTACTTCTTGTTAGAACCGGCTATAAGAACTGTTTAACCATTCAGTGAAAGTAATCTGATTTAAAATGTATAATTTGTTTTGAACCTCTCACTTTGGAAAAATTGCTTCACCTGCTGATCTTTGAATATATTTCTGACATCATAAATATTCAGTTTTATAAGATTGCAGCTTAAACTGGAACTAAATTTTTTTGTTAGGTAATATCAAGATACACATGAATAAGTTCTAATTATGATGATATTCAATAAAATGGTTTTTATTTAATGTATGCACTAAATATTATAAGGACCAAAAAATATAAAAAAAAAATTACATAATTTATTATTTTGCCAAGAAACCAAAAATAACTCAGAACATGCGTTGAGTGTTTTACTCTCTTTTGGATAGATGAGCCGCGGCATACTTTAAGATGGAACAAGGTCGGATAAGAAAAGAGCAAAGTATTCGATGTTAAGGTGACATAAAGAGGTATTCTGCCACTGCCCATGGTGTAGCTTTGCGAGTGAACATATTTCGTAAATTCGAACCAGTTAGCTTTATTAAATTGACGAAAAGGCAGTATATTATAAATAAACGGTCTATTAGGTTATGGTTTTTATAAATTTAGCGCTGCCATGCTTTGTAAGTTACGAGCGTTTTTAGCCAAATCAAATCAAACCAATGTGCTATTACATAGAGACGTTGTCGAACAGGATAGGAGCTCTCAATTCTGAGGCAATAAAAAATGAGTGTTTGTGTAAAGCTATTCTGTTGTTGCTGGCGTGGTTCGATGTGGCTTAAAAGCTAAGTGGAATATACGAATATCCTTGTTTCGACGTATAAAAAGAATTGAGAGTAATTTTAAAACATCGTAGATTCCCCAATTTTTTTAATAATTTCAGGGATATGCTGTACAATGAAAGTAAAAGCTAGGTTAAGTACCTAGCAAAGTTTTACTCTCCAATTATACGAGACATGATATACATAAAAGAGACATGATCGCATTCTGATCAAATTTGGATGGTCCATTGATACTGCGCACGCAAACTGAATATATATAACAACTTTTCCTCGGTTGGTTCAACCTTTTTTATGTTCGTGTGAAGTTTGTTTACAACGCGAAAAGTTTGTCTAGCCATTTTGACTATAGAAATTTGCTTGAAATTTTTTGTAGTAGTTTTTTGAGGCGTCTACTTTTTAGGTTTCTAAAAAGTCGTTGGAAAATTGTATTAATCACTGGCATAATTGTATTGGCTTAGAAGGACCCTATTTCGAACGCGATAATAAGGATTTGTATTATAATAAGTGAAAAAGCTGTTTTGTCCGGGTAAGAATTGATCAGATAGCATTTAGACATTTATGTGAACTGACACAGCGCATTTGCTACTGGGAGAATCGAAAACAGTTATATTATCTCTCTGCCAACGGGTATTACAACGCTGCCGAGACTTTTGCATGCCGGCAGTTAAAAAATTAAATCTGACATGCGCTGTGACTAGTTTAGGCTTGTTTCCGATGATTTTATTGCAGCTACGGCATTACTATTGCAGCTGTTGCTCATGTGGCTTAACTAAGCAAAGCATTTGCTATTGGCAATGGTGCATGCAGCAGTTTGCTGCCTTCCAAGCTGTTACAATGTTGCGTTCTGGCAAATATGAATACGCCAAAGTGTGCAATCAGCTAAATTGCTGTCATGCATTTCCAACAACAAGTACAACAACAACACTATACGAATTCATGAACCCGTTTGTTGCATTTATATGCCTGAAACGACTTGCAACAAGATACTAGGCAGGCTGCATAAGCCAACTAACGTATATGGCATAGTGAGAGAGAGACATAAAATTACTTATAATTATTAATTTGATATAATTGACATGTTGGCAACAGTGCGAGTATTTGCAACAAGCTATAAAGTAATAACAGCAACCATTTGCAATTGTTTGAATGCAACATGCAACGCCAACATGCCACACAAATTCATTGCTGTCACTTTTTTGTTAACTATCTGTGATTTGTTATTTTTTCGTTTTTTCGTTTTTTCTTTTTGTTTTGTCTTTTCTTTGCTTCACGTGCATATTTGTAGTTACCACTGTGGCATTTGTGGCACAAATGGTGTTTGGCGCGCGCGGCAAGCGTGTAAATGGTTTCCACTTAATCGATGCTGTCGCTTATACATACCATTACAACGACCTACCGCTCCCCAGCCAACTTGTTGTAGTTATTTTCATTGTTGTTGTTGTTGCTCAATTGCCTGCTGGCCGCTTTGGATGCCATCGCCAGTCGCTAGTCGCCAGCATGCCGTTCGCACATGTTAAGCCAAATACGTTTTATGACCATTGATCGCCCGTTTTGATATGCTTTTTTCTCCGCGTTGCAGTTTTTGTTGTTGTTTCCTTTTTGTCATGACTACCATTTTTGTGGCGACGCACCGCTGTGCTGCTGGTGGTAATAGCAGCGGTTAGCTACTGTGTTACCACTTTGCGAAAATAACGCGCGCTACACCACACATACACAGATGTACATATGTTTATATTGATATACATACATACATATGTGCATATTGAAGTCAGCTATGTTTTTGACTTGGTCACTTATCGGTTGGCAAGATTCGCATAAACTCTATGCAAATTATTCGTGTGCAGATGCTGATGGCTTTGGTTATACAAGTTACGGTATAATAGAATTAACCTTTTACAATAAATAAAAAAATATCAGTATTACTATTGATTGCACTTGCATGCATTACTTCAGTGTTTTTATAGCCTTCATAGATCGTTATGATGTTTACCTTAGCCTTCGATTTCGGCAAATGTAGTTGTAGCTGTTGTTGTTACAACTATTGTTGTGGTCTCCAACGATATACCAAACTTTTCAGTGGTGTGTTTAGATGACCCAAAGGTAGGTTGAAAAAAAGTTTCAACCGGGTTTGATAACAATGTCAGAAAAGAGAGTTTGAAATGTTTGCGCGCATGTAAAAAGGTGAATAGAGTCATAAGGACACAACTTGCATATATCTTCGGTATAGCAGCGCACACCTAGTCTAACATAGATGCGATTATACCAATTCTTTGTTAGCAATAATTGGTGATATGCTTTTCATCATTGACTTGGGGATATTCAAAATCTGTTTATAGACTCTCTTTGAATCCAAAACTTGTTTGTAGAATGCTGAGTCAGATATCGATATATATAAGAATAATAATCGGTTCAGTGTTTACTTTCGCGTATTTTCAATGGAACGGGGAGCTAAAGTAAATTGTATTGCGGTGTTTGCTTTCCATAATTGCAGAAAAGACGCAAGTGCTTCTCAAAAACCTTAATATTTCGAGAATTTTTGTTCACCGCACCACTACCTGCTTTTCTTAAGCGTCTACATTTGATGACAGATAAAGAAATTGTCGACATTGCGTAGTTCGAATCAATTCAGCCATAAAAACTGTTCGCGAAATCTAAATAGAAAATTATGTCAAAAGAAATCGATGTAACGACCGGATCTATATCAAGACTTAATCCAGATGATCTTCACATAAAAGCCTACCGTCGGACAGCTGGAAATTTTCTGAAAACGCGCTAGAAGCAAATTAAGCTCAAAAGATGCAAGCGGCTTCGTCTGTGGAGCGCGGTAACTGGCCATGTAAGTAAAAGGATACAGATGAAAACATTTTCATTGTTGAAGAAGTGTTTAATAAGTAAAACTATCAAATCTATGCAAAACTTCCAAACACGCAAAAAATATTATTCCATGGATTTTAGTGTAGTCAACAACCATCTGCTGTAATGTTTGGTGGGGAGTCTCCTGTAAAGTCGTAACATCTCTTAACTTCTCTGAAAAAGGGTTTAAAACTGGGGAAAAGTGTCAGGATGTTTTGGAAGGTGTGGTAAGTCTATTAAGCAATAGTCTTTTCGATGGAGAGCATTGGATCTTGCAGCAAGAGTCTGCTCCAACACACAAGGCAAAAAACACCCAGCAGTGGCTTAAAAGCAATGTTCTTGGTTTCATAACCGCAGATGATTGGCCGTGGAAAACCAGATTTGCATCTATTGGACTACAGTTTGTGTGTTGGAGATAATGTCGTAATACTCCACTGAAATTTGCAGAGTCTCAAAAAATCTTTTATTCGACAGCGCCGTCAATACCAATAGGAACTGTGTATTTACGTGAACACAAAAGGTGATACGAGGTTTCTTCAAAAATAAACACTTTCTTAATAAATACAAAATTCGCGAATTCGTATTTCGAATAAAATTTGTACATCACTCATTTAATACATTTATGCAAAATAACTTTATTAAAAATTTATTATAGTTACACTTTTATAACGGACTTTAGTTATTAAGCATTTTTTTCCGGGAATGGAATTCTGCTTTGAGCAACTGTCTACGTGGTCAATAAACATTCAAAGTAATTAAATATAAAACTTTTTCATTATTTTGTTCATGACCACATGAAGGTATGTATGTGTTTATTAAACTCCAAAAAAAGTATTTGGCCTAAATTGACGTAATCTCTATTGCTAACATTCTTGTACTCCAAGCAAACGATCATGGTGCATGTCAAATTCGACTTTAAAACAAAGAAAGGAAGTTCTGCTAGGGTGATTTTCTGTTGGTAAGTATTTGTTGGGGCGTAAATAATAAATATTTGAAGAGCGATGTTTCTTTCTATGTACCGCTATACTCAATGTGTCCATCTCTTAGAAGATATTACACAGTTTATTCCATATAACAGCTAAGTCTCTGTCAATATTTCGAGCTATGAGATGGTTGTGCCGATAATATACATTCATAGCGCTTTTACGATGGCTGTCGTAGTTATTATTAGAGTCTCTATGTAAAATGACTCTGGGACAGTGCCCCATAACACTCTGTTTTGGGTACAAACTTGAGCTCATTCGAAATTATGGCATCAGAATAGGATCTGATAGACAGTATAGTCTGGCACATGGAAGGATAGTCAGGTGGATTGCATCTGAAAGTAGCGTGCGTGGTTGTGTTGGCGTTTGGTATACTGATATATTGACAGGTGACGCTCTAGTACAGTGCGTTCAAAAAACAACGATTTTCCTTCGTGGCAAACTATTTTTACATTTTTCCTTTCGTTTCGGCCAGTGTTGTTCGATATTTCTAAGGTGTCACATCATGCCGTGAAATAGCAAAAATTAGTGTTCACTATAAGAAACGTTTTAAAGAAGAAATTTGTTATAAAAATCGATTAGATATATCTCTAAGCACAATACGGGACAGACTTCAGAGATCTGGCATCACTTCTATTTGAACAAACATTGAGAAAGGGTTACATTGGGCACAGGAAAACATCAACCGTGATTGGAGCTATGTAATATTTATAGAAGAGTCACCTTTTATATTGTTCAACCCCTTAAGACGTGTTTAGCTAAGAAAAGGATAAACATTTATTCAAAGGAGTGTCAAGCCCCAAAAGGAACATGTTTATGGATGCTTCACGGCGCATAGATTTGAGGTTTTAATTTACTTCACAAAAAACCTGGATGCCGTTAGAATGATAAAATTATATAGAATTACTGAAGTCAGCTGAAATTATTTAGGGCAAAAATAACCATGATTAGATACTGCAAGAATACATTTATCCGAAGCATAAGAGCAGACTCTGTACTCAATGAAAACGAGAAAACCATATTGTTACTTTAGATTGGCCTTCACAGTCACCAGATGCCATCAATAGAAAATATTTGGACTTTAGTGAAAGCCAAAATATCAAGAAAACATTTAACGTCAACAAAAGATTTCATTCGTTTAATCCAACATACCTGGAGGTCGCTTTCTGTGGTATATGCGAAAAATTTAGTTGCAAATTGCCATCAAAGATGTCAGGTTATTATAACGCGGGTGATAGGAGAAAGTATTGCATAAACGTCAGCTATAATAAAACAATGTTTTTTTCTAAAATTACAACAATTTTGCCAGTAAATGCTACCTACACTTTGGAAAACGAGAGCAACATGAGACCACATAATGCGTGATTCCTCTCTGGTCATATGACTCGCCGTATGTCATCCAGCTTTCTTCAGCCATTAAATTTTTATCGATATCGTCTTTCTTTATACTTGTACGTAAAAGATAGAATCTGTCGTTCTTATCAGCAACAAAATCCCGACAGCTGAAATGCATGCACATTCGCAACATTTCAGTAAATTTGTCTTACGTACAATACATCGGCAACAGTTGCTATGACTCCAGCAATACTGCTTGGATGCATTATAATTAAGCGCGGTAAACCAATGTTTTTGTTATTATTACAAGCCTGAAAACATCATACATTCTTACTACAAAATGTGTGTGTGCATAAGTATATATATGTGTGTGCGCTGTTTGCTAGTAACTCAACTTATGTGGGCATACATATAATTATACAAATTATAGCGCGCTCATCACTCTGTTGTTGCTCCCACTCGGCGCCACGTTGTATTTGTATTTTTTAACTGGTTCGTTGCTCGTGTTAAAAATGTATTAATTTTAATTTGTTACTGTTAATTTACGCGCAACGCCTCTCCCTCGCAACCACCTCTGCAAAAATATGCTTCAACGAACCAAAAACTATAATAACAATTATAATAACCGCCGGATACGTTACACATTTCTTTATGTGCCCATCTGTATGTGTGCCTGTAAGTATATTTGCGTGTGTTTAGCAGATAAAACCACTTGGCAATGTTGATTCCATAATCTCCTGAGGCCACTAACAAAGGTGTCTCTCAATACCTACCGACTAGTTTCTTCGCTGTACTGCTTTGTCGGCACAAATATATGTATGTAGGTATTTCCCCCTTTGTCATCGTTTACCTACACTCACGCTTTGTGTTAATTATTACAGTTTTGCCTCGATTCTCTACTCTGCTTCCCAGGCTTGCCTCCTTGCCAATGATTGCTGATTACTGGTTGTCGCACACGACTGTCAGTTGCCATTATTCAGCGCTGATATCGTTGCCATCAACAGTTTTGTATGTGTGTGTTGATATGCTGTTTACCATTTATTGCTTTTTATTGTTGTTGTTAGTGGTTGCTTAAGTAGCCAAGTGGCGCATTTGACGCTCAAATTATAGCTTTTTGCCGCTTTCTTACACATTTATCTTGCTGTTCATCACCGTGTTTTTTATTCGAAGTTCCTCCTTTTGTGTGCATGTGTGTGTGGGTTCCTCGTTGGTTGTTGCATGCCACGGTCTGCAGATGGAGTTTTAATTATATTATTTGCCACATTTATGCCATTTGTTCCTTTCGTTGATTACCTCACTGTCATTAACTAGCAGCAGGTATAACCGTATGTGCATGTGTAGATTGAATTTAATTGTAACCCACCGAGTTAGTTCTTAATACCCTGAGAGAAATGTGTGCGGCAACGACTCGATGATTAATGCGGGATGTCGGTGTGAAAATTGAAGCCCCCTGTCATCGTACCCGTTGTAGATTATTATGTATATATCTTTAATTTTGCAAAGTCGATATCGTCCTAAATAGATATTGCATCAAGTCGTGGGAAATCCTAAAAATCGATAAGTAAGGATATCGATGTATTTGGTTGGTTGGTTGGTTGAAAAGGAAGGCACCAATTGGTCCTTAACCAGCAACTCAGTAGATTTGGTAAAAAACTGAATTGTCCACCATGTCTCTTTAGTTGGAGCAATGGAAGCCGTGAAGATATCCAGTCTCAGCCGGCTGAAGACTGGGCATTTGCGAAGATAATGTTCTAGCATCTCTTTATCCTCCACGCATCTTTCGCCGAATGTACTTTATCAATTTTCTGAAGTTGGGATCTGTTGGGATCTTAAGGGTAGGTGCCCTGTGATACCCCTACTTTGTGTCTAAGTTTCCTTTTTCTTACAAGTAGAAGCTTTTTAGTTTGTCCACCTTCAACATTACCTCAAAGTAACTTTGCGGTATACCTTGTGTTGCTAGTATTCCAAAACCTGAGGTTCGCCGCTAGGATCCATTGCTTCAAGCAACCCTTGAATGAGCTTAGTGGTTTGAGGCAGCTTATGGAAATTATGTTCTTGTCTGCCACCGAGCGGGACAACTCGTCTTCCTTTTCATTTCCTTCTACTCCTATATGACTGGGTACCTAGAGGTTTATGAACTTGCTGGTTAGAGCAAAAGTCCAATTTGTACCATTTGTTGTGTCAACGAATCCGGTCAACTGAAAGACTGAACTGTAGTCAATTTGAAGTTACTTTTTGTGCATGAATTACTACAGGAGAAACCCGCTCATTGGTAGTATTTCACACTTTGCTCCGTCGGTGAATATGTAGATTTCGCCGTTGGAACTCTCGATCACAGGACTATGGTCCTTTTTTCCCTAGTGGTAAATGAAATGTTGTGCTCTTTTTCCCATAGATCTCCTTTTCGAGAATAATACTATGCTCGCAGTGACATCGAGCCTGTCGCCAATTGCCTAAAATCATGAGCCGACTAGTCGTCAGTAATGCATCATAATTCATATAGCCTCCAGAGCCTTTGTTGATGTAGTTCTATCGATATATTTACTGAGAACTCAAACATCAGTTTTTTATATATTATCGCGGCATTATGAGGCAAAATATAAGGGTTCAGTAGAAACGAACTATTAGAGCCATTTGGTACTCACAGAAAATAGGTAAACTGAGTTCTGAATTCTCTCGGGTATTTTCGTATTATAATTGCGTTCTCTTCTTGTCAAACAACTAAAGCTCTCCACTCTTGACTCACACATCGTTGCTGAAATAAAAGAGAGATAAGGAAAGTTTCATCCTGTTACTATTTTAGGTTGTGTTTGACGCATTTGTATCTTCAGTCAAATTTTCAATATTTTATAAAATTCACCAAATTCTGGAACTTCATACTACTAAAGAGCAATATATTTCTTAAGTGTTTGGTAACACACAACTTTTTTGGTTTTTGGTTCATTTTAATCAATAAAGGTTTACATTTTATTTTTATCTGTTCTCGGAGTAAGAACTTGGAACTTGGTGTGGCCGCTTATAACTATAATATTCGCACTTCAGAGCGGATTATGAAGCTACGTTAATAGAAGAATATTACAGGAATACGTAGGAAATTGTTATTGTTTGCCATTTTGCAAGAAGTTCAGGTATTATATATGGAAAGCTTATACTATCTTCTTAACCTAAAATTACGCTCACTGAGATTCATTTCCTTCAGTGTTTCTATGTTATTGACTTTTATAGACGCCTACTAACTGAATAGAATGGAATACGTTTACGTATGTTTTGTAGTCAGCTCTAACTTTAAAAAATAGTAAAGCTTACTTCAAAGATTACTTTGCATGACCTCAACAGGTACAGGTTCATCTAAGTAGCTGACTCCCTGAAGATATGTTATCAAAGGAAACATCTGAACCGAATTAATGAAAACGGTGGAAAATTGATTCGAATTACTCCGCATCTAGTGTATACTCTGGAACTTGCCATTTTTCCAGTCAACAGGCCTTAAGGATATGTTCACTGGAAAGAAATTTCGCAACAATGAAGAGATAATCGCCAAAATGGAGGTCTATTTTAAACTAAATATGCCTTTGGCTACAAATATGGCACCGGGAAGGTAAAAGGTCCCTATAATCGGGGTTTCTATAAACTGAGCGTTATAAACTTTTTAGCTCAACGTTCTCCTTTTAGATTTCGACTGTTATTGGAGACTCCTTCCTCCCAAAGCATGGAAATTTGGTATGTTGACCTTCATGACAGAGTGCGGAAAACTAGTCTGTGGGTCTTATGTTTAATCGCAATATAGCTAAAACTTTAAACTTTTGAAATTTTTAGTTATAGAACTGTAATTTGGCATAGGGGATTGCAGTAGCAAGGGTTTTGCTTAAAAATAAGTTCTCAAGCATACCTGAGCAGTGTCAAAAATTAATGCGGTCAGCCCTTTCAATACTCTGCCCATAATGATTTTAGTATAATTTTCGCTGACGGGAAGTAAAATATAGCAATAAAACTAAATTAGTCTATGACCTTCAAAATAAGTTAATATGATACCAAATTTGATTGTAATCCATACACTATTTCGTCGAACAATGAAGTTGAACCTTTGCGCTAAATTTCTTCATATAAAGGTTTTCCAACACCTGAAGCTATTTCCCCGGCTTTGATCCTTGCAAGTTGCAATAATATAAAATTTTCAGTTACAACAGAACTTAACCCTTCCTTACTTGTTACTTTTTTAGTATATCACATACTGTAAATAATAATGATATTTGCAATAAGCCCAATGTCGAAATTTCAAAAACAACTTTCTCTTGAAAAAAAGTTTAGCCTAATTTCTAGCCGAGTGTTGTACAGTGTAATCAAATTTAAATTATGTCAAGGCATAAGGTTTAACAATTATAAACTATAACATGCTTTCATTACATATTTTTAGTAAACATTGATATTAAAAATCGTTGCCTCTAGTCATGATGGGCCTGAAAAACACAGTCTCTGCCATTTTTGATGAATAAATACTGTGTTGCAAGTTAAGAAAGCAAAATGCTTGAATGTAATAATACACCTGAGCTCTTACTCAGCTGCTTGGGCACCTACTTTCAATCAATATGCAGAACCGCTAAGAGGTACTCAACCATGTTAATATATTTACATATAGTACATTAAATGGACTCAACTTATAATTTCAGTAATAAACCAATATTAAAATGTTGCATGTAAAAATTGTCGGCGCACCATTTTGCGAGTTACTGCACATTTTAGCAGCCGCCTGCAGCAGTGCCCATCAAAGGCAGTAAAATGCAACGCGCAGAGGCACCACTTTGCCAACATACTGACACACATGCTAGATGCTAGCAAGATTCTGCTTGAGCTCGCCTGCCGATAACTTTTGATTATGAGCACTGAGAGCAAAAATAAAAACAAATGCAAAAACGACAAAAAAAAAACTTGCAAACGCTGCATTGTCAAGCTGCGTCTTTATTATTATTATCTTTTAGCTTGGCGCAAGTAATTTCAATGCTGTGCCGCGGTCGCGTCCATTACCCACACAATTACTTGGTAATTACGTGAATTTTGCTGACTCGCTGTCTCGACTCGTTGAGCGCTCAGTGTGAGCGTGTTGAATTGTCTATAAAAATAAATTAAATAATTATACAAGAAAATTATAATGAAGCGGCATGTTGTGGTGCTTCAATTCATTTTCGGCGGTTATAAAATTAGTTACTTAAGTGCGGCAGGAAGTGTTAACGAAATGCTTATGCAAGCACTATGTAAGGGCACTTTGCATGCCATGCAGCGATTGCGACGTCTTTAGGTGCTTCTGGGGTAATCAAGTAGTGTCGGCTGTATGGCGAGAGTGTTGAAGAATGCATAAGTTAGTTAAAGATTGTGTTATTAAATAATTTAATTTAATGTTATGCGATTACGTGCCCATTATCAATGATTGATTTAAATTTTTCATAAAATTATGGCTTGATGCGCTGTGCGCATAGTGCCTCATTCTTAGCTGTAGTGTTTTTATGTGGTATGCATTAACCTTAATTATATTTTTACCTTCACTGATAGCTGCCAATTACAGGAATTGTCAATTTGTATTCAAATTTCGGTTGCACACGCACTGTTTTACTGTATAATTTTTATATAATAACTCATTTTTATTGTTTCCAAAATTAAAGGTTCGATGGCCAAACTGCTTGGATGTGTTCAATACAATAATGGTTGTGGGCCATCTTTTCTGCGTTACTCAACCAAACAGCAGGTTTGTATTTTACGAGAGCCTGCAAGTGTAGGGTGTTTCATAGCCTGCTTTTTAGAGGATGCGCCGGTAAATCATTAAAGCCACTAGTTATTAGTATTGGAAAGTAATAAAATGCATTTAACGAAACTAGTTCCTCGCTTTTGATTACACATAACAGCTTTACAAAAAAATCTTTTTAGATGTTTTAAAGCATCCAGGTTATTTATTCATAAATGTATTGAATATTGCCCTGTTTTTATGATTATTGCATATCTTATATTTCGATTAATTATCGGCATGTTAGTAATAAAATTTATTCATCCATTCATGATTAGGGTTCTGCGCACCTTTTTCGCGCTTACTAACAACACATGTTTTCTCAGGCTCCTTACCGAAAGTAAGGAACGTTTAAAAAAAAAAAAACCAAACGAGGATATATCTACATACAATATATCAGTCTACAAAATGTCCTGTTTTACTCAATCAAAATCTTCTTTTGCGTTTCAAAAATCATTCATTTGATGAGCAAAAGTTATTTTCACAAAATGAACTCAGTCATTTAACACGTGATCAATGCAGGAATGATGAAGCAATTTCTTAAAGCGTTGGGCGAGAATATTGCTTTAAAAAAACAAAAAAAGAGAAAAATGTCGAAAATACATGATTTATTTCAGGGAAACTCTTTTTATGAGCATTTCTTTTATATTTTTCAGGTTGACCTCTTAAATCTCTTCATCAAGCTCAATACTCTTAGAATGTGGTAGAACCACTCTCCCTGTTCCTCACTTTAATTTCTTAAATCATCTTAAAATGTATCCAAATACTTGCTGCGGTAGTCTCACTTGATACTCTTATTTGCTGATAGAGTCTGAAAGTTTGTCGGTATATTTTTGACAATTTCTTCATAATTTGGTGCTTTATAGTTACCTAAGAAATTTTTAACTATCAACACACAATTTCTCATAGCTTCAACTTCCAGAACAGTTATTACCTTGATAATATAATCAATATACTTGTATTTCATGAATTGCGAATAAATATTCTACCTTTCAACCTTACCAAACTACGGAAATTTTTGACAAATATAATTAATAATACTGACATTTTCAATATATATGTTATTTTGTTTCAAGTTTTCCAGTTTTTGTAATGTAAAATGAAAATAAAGATTCAAAATTTCAAAAATAAACAACGGCAAATTGGAATAATGTAGTCTTATTATGTACTTCATTGTCACATAGCGACGGAAAAATTTGGTTTTATTAAACAATTTTGTTTAGTTTTTGTTTTTCTTCGAGGTGCCCACTTTACGCCGAGCCTTCATAACATGTTTCAATTCGATCAACATCTATTTACGGTATTTCTAAATAATTTGTTCGAATTTCTTGATTTTTCGTCGGCAACGGTCTTTTGCTTACGTCCACTGGTTTTATCGCTCACCGTACACTTATGATTTGTACAGAATTTAGTTCCCTCGGTTTTTTTGTGTATTTATGACAACTGAAATTCAAAAATAGTTTAGTTAATATAAAATTTATTTAATATACATAAAAAATAATTTTGTAATTTTTATGGCTCTATTCTAATCATCAGTTCTTTGGTTGTCACGTATGGCGAGAGAGAGAGAGAGACATTTTCTGCAAGGCTGTCGTATTTCAAAAATTTTGTTCCGCTGGTTAAAAAATTCTGTCTTTTATCCATTTTAGATTCTACAATATAGAACAAATAAATGCTTTGCTTTAAGTTTTTATCTATCCTACCTATCTGGAAGTCTATTATGAAATTTACAGAAAGTACGGGCACAGTAAGTGTTCTTTTATTGCTGGCATGTAAGAAAATTGATCATGAAGTATTGAAGTACGTATTTGATCCAATTTGATGTTATATGCTATTTACAAGTATATACGATTTTTATATATATTGCTCAAATTTATTAATGTTGAGTTTGACTTACCTGAGTATATGAAAGTAGTTTGTTAATCTCTGTAGATATTTATGAAGATTTTACTTTGGAATAAAATTAACTTTTGATTTATAATATTAACATAGACTTTGACCATCACCCCAGAATTTTGTCGGTCTTGTGCAAATTCATATGCTAAACACAATTCCAAGACTCTATGCATGTTAGTTGTATTCTTTTTCATATTATATATTAGTATTTGTAATAACGGTGTGCGATTATCAATGAAACCGCAAAATTACCTAGTCAAACAGTACACATATATATTAATATTTGCAGAATCAGTGGAGCCTCACAAATGTCACGCCATTTAAGTACGTTATTTGCCTTTGTAAACGGTTACCAGAAAAAGCGCAAACAACCACAAATTATACCTATACATATTTGTTTGTATATTTACTATATGGCTTTCATTTCTGACAAACGCATAATCATTTTAATTGCGCTCGAACTACAGATCTCTGGAAGTTTTGGTTTGGCAAATGTACTCATACATTGTACGTGTTTATTAAAATACTATTGTAGTTACCTGCTTAAATATTCTTCGCTTTTAAGACACTTTCTTTCTTTACTATGGCTCCTTAACTTTTTTTTGTCTCATAATTGGTATACTGAGAGAATTTGATATCATATTATCTTACTCACAATTAATGGACCAATTGTTTTTGGAGTAATGGATCTATAACTATGAAAGTATTCGTATTTAAAATTTGAACGTTTATTTAAGAAAAACAATAATATTATTCAAAATATTGCCCACCTGAAGCTATACAATTTTCTCATCTTTGTGGCAATTTGTGGATGGAATTAATTCGCCTCCCCAATCAGATGCAATAACGACTTCAGTTTCTAGCATTCTACAACATTCTTGTAACATGCAAATGGTCTTTAAACGCCTCTTGGTCTCAATTCATAGGACACCCAATTAAGTTATATAATCTTCTGGAAAACGAATATGATTATGTACATGTATATAGATTACATTATTTAAATTACTTACATCGTCTCAAAATCCCAAAGAGTAAAGCCTAAGACACTACCTTATTTATGCAGTAAAAACATAACACAATATTACTTATAAGAGAGAGAGAGTATTTTAAGGTGATCTTAAGACAGGTGAGGTATCGTTGTTTCGATTAGTTCAAACGCTAGTTCCTCAAAGCTACTTGTTTGAGCGGAATCTAACTACAACCACGCTTACTTCCCATGTATCAAAATTTGAAAATCCATTTGATTCTTTCATTTACAGAATATACAATGAAGATATCCGAATAAAACTATGCAGAAATTGGTGTTTTTAGGTATGTCATCTTTCCCCCTAAATTTTGCGAAATCATAACTTTTTAAGTAACCAAATATCGAATGACTTTTGAAACTACTTCCATTAACCGATATATACTTAATATAAAGATTTTCGAGCTTTCGGTTGACTATATAGCAGAATTTTTGCACAATTTTCTTTAAGAGCGGCCTTTACTCAACTATCCGAAGAGCTGGCATTTTGATTTGAATCTCTAGAAAAATAAAATTAATAAAAACAAGGAAGGGCTAAGTTCAGGTATAGGCAAAACTTTAATATAAAATGTTCTCTAAAGTTCATTAAGGTATCTCACATACCATCATTAATATAATTGTGGTAAGATCAATTAAATGTTTGAAAATTCTGTGATTAGTTATATGGGGGCTAGGGCAAGTTCTCACGCAATTTTACCTATTTTAGGCACAAATTTGCACAGTTATTAGAAAAACACGTTCTCTCAATTTTATTAAGATAACTCAGATATTGGCCGATATATGTGTATGTTATAAAGTAATAGAAAGTTCTTTCTATTATGTATATGGGGGCTGAGAGAATTATTGATCCGATTCAACCCATTTTTGCTGCACTATTATCAGAGAAGGATTCTCTCTGAATTTCTATAATGTATCTTACAGATTAACCAATGTTTTCGGTTTTGTGACATACTAAAAAATAAACAAGTAAGGAAGGGTTAAGTTCGGGTGTAACCGAACAGCCGTCTAAATACCTTCAGCTTCGACGAAATCGTGAATGATTTGCGCTCAAATTTGGTATTTTATTGAGTTATATTATTGGTCATAGACTCAATTAGTTTTATAGCTATATTTTAATTCCCGCCAGCTAAAATTCTATTAAAATCATCCTCAAATGTGATATATTTAACATAAACTTAACCGGAAAGCCTAAATTTAATATTTGATGTGCAAAACGTCAACCGGACGATTTGAATTGATGGTATTAGGGATATCAGATGAAGACGAAGGTGTAGACAAAAACCATTTTTTTTTGCGCTAAACCATTAATTTAATAAGGTTTGTTAAAATAATGGAAATTGCTATATGTGGTATAATATTATTTCACATATTTTTGTCATTTAACTAAAGTATATCATGGAATAGTTATAGTCCGATAGTCCATTTTTAAATCTGAGAAGGCACTATTCGTGCAAAGTTTTATCCCGATTTATTAATTGCTGCTTGATTTATATACCGGAAGGTGAGAAAATCTGACGGAATTCAAAGTTGTGTTATATGGGAAGTAAGAGCGGTTGTAGTCCGATTTCGCACCGAGACATGGGAATGTGAAGGTGATCCTATATTAGGAGTGGGAATGGTTTGGGTGGTATGCACTTTAAGCCTTTTAGCTGGATGGGCCACGCCAATTTTTTAAAAATGTTCAAACCATAGGTGCCGCTCATTATTGCATACAGACGGACGGATGGACAGACAGATATCCGGACTTCAACCCGTCTCGTCATCCTAATCATTTATAAAACTAAATTTATTTCAATTAATTTTAGGTGAACAAGTAACCGTTAGGTGAATATAACTATCCTACTCTGTAGCAACATGTTGCGAGATATTAAAGATATTATAAACATTAAAATATTTTTTGACAATCTAACAAACCTATTCACTTCTGTAATCTAAATTTTATGAAGTCAAATAAGCTCTTCAGCTCCTTAAGAAATCACCGGGAAATTCCTTATATAAGAGGTGTATGTTGTGATGGATGTAAATTTGTCATCAAACATTTAAGCGAGGATTGAGGCAGAATGTTCTAAGAGAATTAGTCGCACATTTAGCTATCTTATATAATCATATAGATATAATATATTGATTAGCTTTGCTAACTCATAGACAAAGAAATAAAATCAATATAAATATATGGATTGTAACAAAAATAAAACCATTTAATAAAGTGTAACTATTCGAAAATGTCTTCCCACCCCACATATAAGCAAACGTCATCTTTACATTAAAGACATTTGAACCATTCCAGGGTTTCTTTCCCTCAGACGATTTTAGCAATTTGTGTTGTGAAACTGCTACACTGTGCGGCATGTAATGAATGAAGTGAATTGAGCTCAGGTGCAAAATGCCAAAGTATACTCGTACATATGTACGTACACACATGTGAAGCACACATGTATGTGAGTGCATGTGCTTGTGTGCGTGCAAGTGCCGCATGCATTTCAGTACAGCGCGCCGGGGTAATCAATTTTTGAAATTTATGACAAAATTTGCAGCTTTAAATTATACCATTAAGCACGACATGTAACTCATATCGCAAACATGTTAACTTCACCGCCGCCGGTTGCATGCCACCAACCGGCAAACAGCTAACAACATCGCTATACTTGTACTTGTAGTTATGTGCACGGCCTACGTTTTTGTGTGCAGATTACCTTGTTTATGTACATACATTGGCATATGTGCAAGTGTAGAAGTATGTAACTGTAGTGCATATTTATTATATATGTGTGTGTGTGTGCCTGACTTGTTTGCATGGCCGGGCAATCACAATGTGGCAGTAAGTACTTGGCGGCTGTCGACGGCTCGTTGCATTTTCATATACTTACATATATGTGTGTATATAGGGTGTTTTATGAGAGGCATAACATTTCTATAGATGTAGCTGTCAAACTAGCTGTCAAAGTATTTGACTTTTGTGGTGTCCTTTGGCAAATAATTATGCAAAGACCTAAGGAAAAATAAAAAAAACTTCGCATACATCAATTACTTCTGGCCTAATCATAGTTATCGAATTTGAAGTGTGAACAATCGTGAAAAAGACCTTCAGGCCTATTCATTCAGAAATAGTTACATTCCGAATATTGATCATGTAATTTGACTTCGTTAGACCACTTTTTGTAGGGACATGTCAAGTCTATACTGATAAACCAGTTACGACTAACCAGTTGAACGAATAGTATTATTTCATTAAATGCAGTTTTGATGTATATATTACCAAAATTTTGTTAAACTCAACACGTTTTAAAATTTGAACTTAAAATCAAAACTATTGCACATTTCAAAAATATTTGTTTGTTTTATTTTAAATTAAAGTTTTTTTTCTGGAACAGGGTGTATTAGTTAAGAAAATTTGGAAAAGATTATTACCTTAGCCATATTGTTCAGTTTGGACCACAATAGCATATGGCTGCCTTATAAGCTGACCGATCAAAATCAAGATATAGATCATTTTATACCCTTCTATGCACTTGTGAGGATATCATATCATTGTTGGTTTTTCTTGTCTTTAAAAAAAATGCACTTTATATGTATACTTATGGGTGCTTAAACACCTATGTACATATATACATTATTGGGTAGCATGCAACAAAGCAAGTCTGTTTAGTTAGTTAAAATTCCTTAGAGCTTGTTTTATTCATTAATTCTTATCTTTCTTACTTTAACTTTTAAACGTTTTTACTTTATAGGCCTTTCCCGTCGTCGTGGACGTGCAAAATAAGTCATTCGTGCATGGCGAATGCGCAAGCACAACTTAGTGCTCTCGGTGGATAGACATTGTGCAATGTGTTCTGAAGACACATTAATTTGCACGAAAAATTATTCACCAAAATGTCGGTAATGCCACATTGAGTTCTTTATTCTCTTGTTACATCGAGAAACACGCCCTAAATCTCACTGGTGTTTATAAAATTTGTACACTATAAGCCGACAAAGTTTGTAACATAAAAAAGATTTATACATACCATAAGTGATCAACGTGACGAGCTGAACCAATTTAGCCATGTCCGTCGGTGCGTCTCAATATACGAAAACAGTCCCTCTGTTTTTGAGATACCATATACACCAAGAAGTTGCTTATTTGTCTGATCTGCCAATATCGGCTTACTATAGCATATAGCAGCCATACAAACTAAATGATCGGACTATTTTTTTAATTGACGAGATATCTTCACGAAATTTGGTATGGATTATTATCCATTTGCAATCTCCAAACAAATTATTGGTCTAATCGAATCGAGAAAAAAAAATAATTTGGTAAAAAAAGTTCAATTGATCCTAATTACTCTCAGGAGAGCTCATAACGACATCGAGATAGCTGAAAATTTTCAAATCTTTGTAGTTGCTACTATAAATATGGGGTTGGAGGGGGGGAGGTTGTTGGCAGTTTCTTTGATGACATGAACCATTTTGTTTTGTCGCCTTCACACAGAATCACATCTTTGCTATGCCAAATCAGAGTAGGAAATTACTGTTTTTAAAATATTAATATAGTAATATGAACACACTATTAGTTCTTTGAACTCAAAGTAAGGTTAAATACGTTCAAAGAATTTTAGCAAATTCCGATATAAGGGGTTACATGGGTTTCGCGGCTTTTATTGTCTTATTTAATTCTAAAACATCTCTAGAATATTGTCGCAAATTCTCAAGTTAATATCAGTAATAGTTTTGGAGATACAGCTTTGAAAAGTTGCGCCCTCGAGGTCAGTTATATGGTCACTTAAAACTTTAAACGCGTTTTCCTCGAAACTGTGTTTTCAAAGTCGGTTGTCAAGATTTCTCGTGAATTACTCATCCGATCTTAATGAAATTTTACACAGGTCTTTGGGATATAACTTACAAGGTCTTGCCGCAGAGGATTTGTTTTTGTTTAATTACAACTATTTAAAAAAAAGAAATGTCTAGCAAATTCGACCGATATTTTCAGTTTTTTCGCAAAAGGTCTGCCAAAATTCCAATTTTAAATTTTTTTCCTCCGTTCAAGCACGAATTATGGTCTCAACTAAAACACATTTTTTTTTTCTTTGATTTTAGATGATCCTGTCAGGAGTTATGCTGACAACACGGTTTCACCTTTTTTTCGAGGGAACACCGGAAATGTCGTTACAATGGCAGAGTTTTAATTTTTTTTTTTGAAAATCTCAGAAATTATTCTTTAAATGTGTATCTTTAAAAATTAAATTGGAAATAAATAAATAATTTCTTATATAGAAAAAAAAATTGTTGAAAATATGCCTTTTTTTATTCGACGAAACTCATGTAACCCCATAATGTTATAAAATTCACTGCTCTTAGTGTTTTCGTAATAGGTTTAAAATCGACGAGTAAATAGTGAATGTCGATCAGTGATTTATCACATAGGGAATTCTCAGATCTAAAGCGACACATAAGAGGTTCCATCCTCGTACCGTTCCCTCGACAGTCGGATCTACGTAACCGGAACGGACTCGGGTTTATTCCGTCCAAGGACTGTCAACTCGGCAGAATTCAGCCGCTACAACAACAACAACAACAGGTTCGATCCTCCAATTGATAACATGATTTGATACTTCGGTCCATACGCTTTGTGGCAGCTCTCACATTCAGGCAGAGGTATTTTAGTGTATTTAAATTTACTGATTCGTGTTCATAATATTTTCTATATATTCCTTTATAATCTCCGTTAAGAAAGCTAGACAATCGGTTTCTTCATATATTAATTGTACTGAGAAAATATAATTAAGACTATTTCCGAAAAACTATCTGATTGTGGATAGTACTTAATTAGGTTTATAAAACTCATCACTTCTTTGCTTATTAAAACATAATTTCTTCTTCCAATATTTCTTTCAAAATAAATTTCTAATAAAATTCAATTCCGTAAATCGAAAGCCCATGACGAAGTCTTTCATACAAAAAAACCAACCGTAATTACCATTACGGTAATGCAAGAATATTACTATAATTTATTTAGTGATTTTACACTTCACAAAATACAGTACATCCATTACTTCCTACATTTTTGAACTATGTGTCTACATATTGCCAATGTCTTTTGTGGTTGTAGTTCAAGCATAACCACGCAACTCATTGCCGTTGTTGCCAGTCATTCAACCAAACGGCCGAACAGCGAACTTGTGGCAAGCCTGCTAGCTGGCACATGGCACATTATAAGCGATACGAAATGGAGTCGAGTGAGCGGCACAGAGTGTTAAATATTGCAATTTATCACGCAAATGCGTTTTTCAATTTTAACCGGCCGCTAGGCATCATAAAACTGTTACCGAACATAACCACCGCTTGACAGCAGCTCAATTTCCATAATGAATATACAACAGCAAAGAAAACATATGCAAAGAAAACAATAAATTAAAACTGAGTAAAGTGAATGCCATAATGATTATAAAAATGAGACGTTCAAAAGTAAACAACAACTTACAACAGGCAACCTTAATAACATAAACAACACTCACTTAACTTAATTCTAACACGTGGAGACAAAAAAATTGTCAGCTTGGAAATAAAATTAGGTATAATGAAATAGCTTTGTACTATGATTAAGCCAAAAAAAAACGGCTACAGCATGACAAGCCCTATGACAATGTGGTATTTGAAATTTTGTGAACAAGACAGCGTACACTTACTGGAAGACACTTTCGGAAGGGAAGCATTGAAAAATTTATCATTGGACGTTTGTAGTCTACTTAACTGAAATGGATTATACAACTATAATATATTATATATATACCTATATAAAATCTAAGGAAAGTAAAAGTAAGTTAATGACAAAGTTTCGGTGTCGAAGTGCGATAATTACGAGTTTTCGGGCTGTGGAAGACGAAGGTTAACTCCACCAAAACCAAAGCTCCTTTTAGAGAAGTGCGTTTCAACTTCCTGTCATTTTTATGTGCCAAATTTTGTGTGCTAATAAAGCGCTAATCGGAGCTCTTTGTAAGTGGTTTGCTGAGTTCCCTGCTGGCCATATGAGCGCCGAAGACGATGAATGCTGGGGATTTCCAAAAGATGTAGTTACAGTCGAAAACATCAAAGAAAAAGTTAATTTGGTTGACTTATAAATGAAGTTTGTCTGAGGCAGATCGGTCAATAACATTTGCGAGCTCTGACAGCTCTATAAAGTTGTTCAATCATAAAAAACCAAAAATTTTGCATTTATATTCATTATTTCATTCCAAGAACAATCGATAGTCATTCCTAGGACTGCAAGCGATGAATCGAATTCAAAGTTTGGAAAAACATACTCGACAGCTGGAAAAGTTATGGCGTCTATATTTTGTGTTGCGCGCGAAATAAATTCAACGGACTATCTGTAAATAAAACTCTCATTGAAGCATTTAAAGAACAAGCAGGTGCATTTTTTACAGCATTAACCGATTGATTTTTTATCTGTCAGTAAAAGATTTTAGCGCTGTCTTTGATAATAATTTATGCCAAATTTTGTGAAGATACCTCGCCAAAGAAAAAAGTTTTTCATACAATGAATGAGTTTGATCAATCAGTTTGTATGACAGCTATGTCCTATAGTGGTCTGATATGGGCGATTCCGAGAAAGGAATAGCTTCATGGGGAGAAAAGGATGTGTGCAAAATTTCAGATCGATTTCTCAAAAACTGAGGGACTAGTTTGTATATGTTACGGATGTACAGACGGACATGGTTAAATAAGCTCAGCTCGTTACGCTGATCAGTTACATATATAAGATCTGCGACGTTTCCTTCTGGGCGTTACAGACTTCATGACACAATTAATATATGCTGTTCAGGCTAAGAAATGTGGTCCATTTTGAGAAAATGAAGATGGTGCTTTTTCAGCAAGCCAATGCATTGTGATATGAAGGTGATGGAAAAGTTTCATGAATTGTACTTCGAGTCGGTACCGCGTTAATTGTGTATTAGGTACTTGGTCTCAGCGATTTTTTTGCTGTTTTTAGACCTTAGGGAAATGCTCGCGAGTTTTCGACAGTGAAAGGACAATATTCAAGACCGTGGTCTATTCTGAAGCAGAAGGAAAAAAGGACTGTATATTTCCTATATTGGCATTATTATATTTTAAGTTTCTTGACCTTTGCATAGTCTTTAAGAACAGAAATAAACTTTAACCATTGTACGTATACCAAGGGTTAGTTAGTTTATTTGCAAACTGTGACAGTGGTTTGAAACTTAGGCTCGAATAAAGCTCTATTTAGAAGGCAAGGTTCACAGTAGCCAACAGCTTTCTTAAAACTGACAAGTTTTGTCAATATTGTCAAAAGATGTTCCACGAACTACTGGGTACTTCAATTAAAAAGCTTTCCGTAGTACAATGTAGTGACTCTTTAAATTTAGATAGAAATTTAAGAGCTTTAGTGCGGTTTTACATCAAATATGATGTTTTTTAAAAACCTGTTGATTTCAAGGCAGATCATTATGGCTAAAATTAATCGACTTAGTAAGTACAGTTTTTGTGAAATTCCATAACTTATCTATTTTTTATTATTTGAGCGTTCGAATTCAGAGTGTTCTTAAATTTATCAATTAGCATTGTTATTTGAAAAAGATGCTTTGTTGTTGAAGTACTTAACATATTACTACAATGCTTTTATTGATAATTTGTTCACTCTAATATCAGCTCAACAATGTCATGCTATGCCTACGGAATACAATCGAAACTTGCTAATCACCGCAATTTATACGAACCATAAATAAATATTCGTGCAATGATATCAACGCGCATGCGCAACTCAACTCTCCACTGTGACAACGAAGTAATTGATGAAGTTCTCAAACCGAACACGCTACCACACACTTTGCAATTTTGCTATGCGCAGTGTGAACGTCAAGAGGTGAAACGGCGTATACAACAGATATGCGGCGCTGTGAGCACGCGGTGTGGAATACAAGTGAGCGATGGTCGTGCGACGGTAAGAGCAGTTCCAGTACGTGCGACGACATGGAACGTTGGCCTTTGTCGGGCCACTTTTCAATACAAAAGTGGCTGTCAGGTGAAATGCGACTGTCAGTTGGCAGTTGGCGATGGCTGCTGTTTTGTTGTTGTTGTTGTTGCAAGTCGGCGTTGCAATGGCGCTAGGTTCATAGCTGTTATTTGGCTCTGCGTTTTTGTTATTTATAACCTTTGCTGTTGTTGTAGAGATTTTCGTTGTTGTTTTTGTTGGTTTTATGCAGTAAGCGTGTCGGCTTGAGTTCACTTACTCACAACTTGTTGCAATAATGTCTGATTTATCGTATGAAATGGTGTAGCTGCAACAATGCATAGCCCAAAGCAAGCAGCGAGCAGGGTATGCAGGGTATACATATGTGTATGTACAACAAATAGCGCCGTCAGACAAACGACCATAAAATGTTGACATAAATTGAATTTGATTTATGAGCGCATTTAAAACGCAATCAATGCAACGATAAAAGTCGCCCAAAGAATGCGCCAATTGAAATGCGAAAAAAATGCCTGATTGGGCGACTGAGAGTGGCGGTCGCTCAGCGTGCGCTGCTGAGCGTGCGCATTGTAATGCCGGCAACCACGACAATGTATGCCAGTTAGGCGGGTAACAGCTGCGCTATGGCGGTGTTTCGGCATGCTGACACTCGTGACATGACTGACGAAGCGACATTTGAATAAGTGAAAATGTTGCATGCCACTATTGCGGCCGGTCGACCGACTGGGTCCTAGCACGGACGACTTGCCGGACATGCAACTCCTTGTCGTCATTGCCGTTCGTAATGCCACTTTGTCAGCGGTGAAAATGTGGCAGCTGTGCCAAAGATGACCACTTTAAAATGAAAATAAAACTTGCTCTGCTTCACCACCAAGTCGGGCAGCAGTCATGCTGTGGCAGCAACACGAAAGCGGCTTATTTAAGGACGTGTTTGCATTTCGTACCACAAGACGCGATCTCTGCATGCAATTTATACATACATACAACAGTTGTATGTGCGTTTGTGTGTTTGTAGCACCGCCATTAGCCTCGTCTCTTGGGTTTGGGTGTGGCATGCAACTGTGTACAATGATTTAACTTATTGCAGCCGTTAAGTCAACACGAATTAGCACATTTGCATGGCTTCTGACTTCTTTTTAAGCAAAGCGGGCGACGCCTGTCGCCGTTATGTTTGCGCTGATTGTTGAAAATTTTGCAAATTGCATATTTAAGCCCGTTTTATTCCTGTTTAGGTGACGCTGGCGTCATGTCTTGATAGCTTAAATTATTGCTTTTGGTATTGTTGGCTTCGAGCGCGATAAAATTGTCAAACTTGACAGTTAGGCATGTGCATAAGATATACTATGCAGCATTTTTGGAATTTACAAGTCCAGTCTTTGCGTCTGTTAGGCTTGAGTAGTTGTATATCGAGTCATAGCGATGGAAACATTGAAAAATATAGGATAGTAAGATGTAGAAATAAAATTCGTTTACCGAGAAAAAGTATATACAACGGTTGCACCGAAGCTAGAATACCGTTCACAAATAAAAAAAGTTTCATACAAAAATTTGATTTTGATCGGTCAGTTTGCTTGACAGCTATATGCTGAAATTTTTTTTCTAAGATTATAGCGTTGTTTGGGATTGTATTTAATGCCAAAGTTTGTGAAGATATCTCTCCAAATAAAAAATGACAAGCAATGACTTGATTTTGGTTGTTCAGTTTGTGTGGCAGCCATATGCTATAGTGGTCCGATCGAACTTGTTTTGCAGATTGTACCGTTGCCTTGGCTAATGATCTATGTGAAATTTTGTTAAGATATTTTGTCAAGCGAAATAGTTTTTCATAAAAGAACTTAATTTTGACTGTGCAGTTTGTATGGCTGCTATATGCTACAGTGGTCGGATGTCGGCGGTTCTGCCACATGAGCCGCCTCTTGGAAAGAAAAGGGCGTGTGCAAAGATCGATATCTCAAAAATTAAGGGACTAGTTCGCGTGTATACAGACAGACGGACGAATATTGCTAAATCAGCTCGTCACGCTGATCATTTATATAAATATTTTATGAGCGTTACTTCAAGGTGTTAGAAACTTTGTGAACTTATTCAGGGTGTAACATATATGACATTAATGCATGCTTTTTTCAGTCCATTCTAGCAGAAATGTATTATGACTTCACATTTTTGTTTCCTACGAGGAAAAATTTGGATCTAAAACACTCGAGCGTTGGTAGCAGAATTCGACACTAATTAAGTGCCCCATGCCACGAAATATTTACTTGAAAGTCTCTATCAGCCAGGAAAGTTCGCTTCAGTTTATTGAGTATGGAGTTTCAAAAAGTACTATAACTCAACTTAATTTGCAAACATTTTTTTTATAATAAAGTTAATTATTTATTTCAAATCTGAAGTGTCAGCTAACCAAAATGAAAGGATTAAATGTAAGTTGCAAGAAAACGAAAATATTTAGAACGAAAACAAACTGTGTTTTTTTTTAAAAGGAACTTACTATATCGTTCAAAAGTTATGAGGTTGGCCCTAGTGATATCCAATTACTTCTCAAAATAGATTATTTCTTGTGGTTAATCTCCTTATACAGAATTATATTTTCACATTTATAAAAAAAAAAGTCTTCTTATGATGCCAAAGCAATTAGAAGTTAAAATACTGAATTTTAGTCGTTAAAAATAATAAATAAGTTGATTAGCTCTTTAATTATAGTAATCACCGTTAATCTCAAAACGTGGTACCACAGACACTAAACTGACTTATCTGCACGTCCTTTTGAAACTTTTCCCTTGCTTAATTTCACTAGTCTACTTTATTTCAACTAAACAGGAAATATCTTTGCGGCATTGTCCGTTCGCGGATTAAGGGTAATCTGCGATTGCCGAACTGTTGGCAAGAAAATGGCTCACAGGTTGCGGGTAGTGAAAGGTCTTTTGATAAAGGGTGATTTATTTTGAGGTTTCCTACTTTTTTAAAGAAAAAAAAAACACAGAAAAGAACATTCGAAAGAACATTCTTTGGCATTAATTTTTTTAAGATTATCTCTTTCAAATGTTGGCTGTGGCTACCTCTCAGATGGTCCATCCGTTGAGTCCAATTTTTGATGACTCGTTCGAGCATTTGGACTGGTAACTGGCGAATGACACCCGTGATGTTTTGCTCCAAGGCCTGAATCGAAGCGCGCTTGTCCGCATAGACTTTAGACTTCACATATCCCCGCAGGAAAAATTTGACGGGGTGATATCACACGCTCTTGGTGGCCAATCGACTGGCCGAAAACGTGAAATTATCTGCTCACTGAACTGTTCTCTCAATAAATCCATTTCTTGATACGATGTGTGGAAAGTGGCGCCGTCTTTTTGAAACCAAATTACGCCGACATCACCAGCTTCAATTTCAGGTATCAAAAAGTCGGTTATCATGGCGAGATAACGGATGCCCTTGTTTTCAGTATTCCGACTATGTAGACTATAAGTTGAGTGGAGCGCGCGAATAAAGTTGATCAATTTGTAAACGTTGTTCAGGCGTAAGTTTTTCCATGATGAAACGCCAAACAATATACAATAGAACAAAAATAACATGACAGCTTGACACAACTTTAACGTAATTTGTCAAAAAAAGGCTATTGAAAAGAGTACCTCTACTTGGATCACCTGTTATAAGGGTTAGCTGCGAATAACCAATAAACAGCGTTCAGCGACCTACAAGTATGAGCCCTCTACTGACATGGCGGGTGTTTTAGATCCATTCAATAAGCATTCGTGCTTACAATCTATACTTCAAGGCATAAACCACTCCTACAGGAATCGGCAGGCTCATGTCGTAGGCACGGCAACGGAGGAGCTTCCAGTGAACCAACAGTTTCGTCAGAAACTTTGAAGAAATATACTACTATTATGTGTTTATCATCAAAGGACAGATCCTTGGTTGTACTTATAACTATCAAGGGAAATTTACCACCTCGAATTTTAACATGGATCAAAACGTCAAGATTGATATATGTATTTGTAATACAAAACTTGGTAGCATAAAAAAGTGGTTATAAGACTTAAATGAGGTATCCGCATAATTTCTTGTGTCAAGTTTTGTTGCTAACTTTGTTTTTGCTTAGACTAATACATTTTTTGGCAAGAGAGCAACGCGCAAAGATAACGAGCAGAGAAACAGCGAGTCGGAAACAGTTAAATAACAGAACAGTTTTGGAAATAAACTATTTATGATAACCATGCTAGATTTTAATTTAAAGATCGAGAATATTAGCAAACATTTTTTTAGATACTTAAAACGTGTTCTGACACCAAGGTGAGAAGAAGATAGTACCTTATATTTTATGGTACGAGTCTCATCTATTTAGATCTGTACGCAAGCGTTGCATAGCGTTCTGTTGAATGCTTGTCTACTTTACAACGTTAAATCGGAGGCATAGATTTTAAGTGAGTTTTGTCTACTTCTTTATAAAGAAAGAAAATGGCGATACATAATATTATAGTATCGGATTATTTTGCGCGTAAAACTTAGCCTATAAATTTTTAAACTCTTTGATTCTTAAATTATATTTTATATAACAAAACTGGGATTTCAAATATGAATTCTAAATAAACCTGTTAGTCGAAGCGGTATTGATTTCGGAAGCTGTATAATACAATTCCTGTTGTCGCTTTGAAATACAATATTATACTTTACTTCAACTACATGTTAATGAAAAAAAAATGTTAACTTATGGTGCACCGAAGCTATAATACCCTTCACAAATAAAACTAACTTTATTTTAATCGTTCAGTTTGTATGTTAAGCTATAGTCGTCCGATCCAAACAATTTGTTCCAAGTTTATAGCTGTTCAGGGTATAAGAACAATATCTACATCGGCCATTTCATATACAGGTGCGATCAATAAATATTTATGCTGCGTCATGACTCAAATTTACAGCCACATTACATACTTTTCATAAGAATACTGTTTTAAACAAAGAAAATTACAATAATAATAAAAATAATAAAAGATTAAATATTGCTCGAAAAGAGAAAATGCCGTGGCAATAAAAAAACTCAGTAACAAAAAATTTCACCTGAAATTAACATTTTTATTAATGCCAAGCAAACAAATATACATATACACGCACGCATACAAACATGAATATACATACCTATATAGCCTGTGCATGTTTAATAATAAAAGTAAATTCAATAATATTTTAATATTTAATTTTGTTGGCGATGCGCTACAGTTCGTAATGAATGGAATAAAGTTATTAAATTGATAGGCGGCGCTGAGGGAGGGCGCAGCAGTCTAGGGTTAGCGGGATGTGCGACCAATTTGCACGCATTTGATTTTAAGTCATTAAAAATTCAAAGCCACTAATGAAGTGTATTACGAGTGTAATAAAAAAACATTTTATGGCAATACCAAATTATGGCACCTTAATGCCAAAGCCGACTCAACAGCACGCAATAAAATGTCAAAAATAATGACAACAGCAAGGAAAACAATAAAAACTTAAATACAAGTAATAATAACAACCGGAGTGTAAGCTTGCGATCGTTATGGTTGTGGTTGTGGCTGCTCACAGCCAACGTGTGGTTGTCAGAAGCTCATGAATGAGTTTTCGTGATTTTTAATGGATTTTCTAAAATAATGAGGTAACTCAGTTCCGAAATTGGTTTCATTATTTTTAGTTTCAGTCAAGTTTTCGGGCATTCTTGTATCTGTTTATGAACTATAATCGGTTTAAGGATGAGTACACAGTTGTAGGTAGATTGCCAACTACATTACTAATTTTTTTACCTGGATTGAAGTGAATTTTCAAAGATTCCACTGATAGAAAATTGGTTTTAAGATAATCTTAATTTGTATACCCTAAACAGGGTATATTAAGTTTGCCGCGAAGTTTGTAACACCCAGAAGGGGTCGTCGAAGACCCTATAAATATATGAGCTGAGTTGATTTAGACATGTCTGTCTGTCTGTCTGTCCGTCTGTCTGTATATATACAAACTAGTCCCTCAGTTTTTAAGCTACCGATCTGAAATTTTAAACTGTCCTTTTCTCACTAAGAAGTTGCGTATTTGTCGGAACGGCCGATATCGTACCACTATAGTATACAGCTGCCATACAAACTGAACGATCAGTATCAAGTACTTGTATGGAAAACTCATTCCTTTGACGAGGCATCTTCTCGAAATTTGGTATGGATTATTAGAACAAAGGCAACAATCTATTCTCCGAAGAAATTGCTCAGAGCAGATCACTATATCATATAGCTGTCATACAAATTTAACGATCGGAATCTGTTCTGGTAAGGAACTTTTTTATTTGTGAAGGGTATTATAGCTTCGGTGCAACCGAAGATAACATTTTTGCTTGCTTCTTATAATTTTTGTGCTACAGTTCCTTTACAATAAATAAAACCGAGTTGCCAAAACTTTGAGAAATCCTACGAAAGGTTTTTTGTTAGAAGCGCGTCCTTTGAAATTCGATCTATTAAAAACTTCTTCCAGAAATCTTTTTTGCGTTCTTCAACTCTACATATTATAATTGAAGCAGCTAAAGTACGACATACTACTTCGATAAAAATTACCATTATGTCTACTAAGAATCTACAGATTCAACGAATTTTATTACACTTCTTTACCTAAGATTTTTTTTCTTAAAAATTTCGTATTATCTGTGACTTTGATGGATATAGCTCAATTATTAAACTTAGTACGCCAGCAATTTTTTTCTCCTAAGAGGGTTTTTTGTCATAGTTGCCTATCCTCTGAAACACGGTAGTTCAGAATTTACATTTAACCAGAATTATTTTAAGTTTCAATATTCACAGTACAGTCCTTTTACCTGATATTTCTCTTTTAAAGTTAGAATAGCTTACGAAAGTAAGTATACTCAATATCACCAATTTTCGAATAGAATTGCCTCATATCTGAGATGATTGGATTATCTCTTGTAGCGTAAAATATGCTGGTCGATTTCATTTATTTTCTAGGGATCATAAGAGTGATCACGAAATGTTATGTAGCAAACTTGTTTCAAATAGTTTATGAAAAATACATAAACATATAACATGAAATACGTTTCCTCTATAAATTTCAGTACATTGTCTCCAAATTAATTTGTTGCTGAGTTATAAGTCTTTGTGTATATTTAACTAACATCACTGGTGTAGTTGGGTTGTACCCATTTACAAGGGCGATCACTACAGAGCGAATTTAAATATTAAGGGGATAAACAATTTCAAGATATCTCTCTTTTTACTAACGTGTTGCTTCTGCGGACGAATGGATTGAGAAATTGAAAATATCCGTAAACCGAATAGTCCCATATTTTCTGTTTATTTTGTTTTATATAAACCTTTTTCTATCTCGATTATGTTTAAGTGCTATCTAGAGCAACATTTTTGGAGAGCTTCAAAGGTAGAGTCATATGTCTATGGTTCACTTATTTAGTAAAAGAAGTAGTATTCCGAATCCGATCACAGAAGCTTACGATTCAAATAGACATACATCTCTTATAAAATTAATCATACGATTGTATATGATATAACTCAGATTCCAAACAAACCTTTATTTTAAGTGAACCACCCTGTATCCTATCAACTATGCCAATCGTACCGCATTGTTAATTTTTGAAATGATTAAGGCTAATCGTGTTAACGCATGAAATAAAGGCAATTAATGTCGTATATCTACGATTTTACTATAAGTAAACTGATATAAATTTAAAAGCATCGATGTGTGTAAACGTGTGTATATATAATAAATATATTTATGTAGCATATATGTAAATTAAGTCTTAATGCGTGGAAGCATTAAAAATTTGTGTCTGGCATTTAAAGTAACCGCAAAATAATTTCAATATCAAATTGATTTGTCAATGAAATAATCATAAAAAAAAACTATTATACTCTGTAGCAACATGTTGCGAGAGTATAATAAAACGATATAAAAATTATTGAGGAAGTGCCAAGTTTGGGTGCACCGTTTTATGGTTAACCCTGTTTAGAAACTATATAAAAAATCCAATTTTAATCACATAATCATACGACAATTAATGTATTCTGGTTAAGGCAAATTAATTTCGCAATGCATGCCTCTCTGGGCTATAACTCTTTAACCGATATTCGTATCTCAAAAGCTAAGTTATCTGTCAAATCCGGTTGCATTTCGACATCTCGTGTTAAGGTTATCAAACTCTCATGATATACTAGTATAAAGTGACCCATTTCGAGGTTTCCTACTTTAAAAAAAAAAAAACACATAAAATTCAAATTTAATGGTGAACGTTTATTATCATTCGAAATAACATTCTTTGGCATTTATATGTTGAAGATTATCTCTTTCAAATGTTGGCCGCGGCTACGCTCATATGGTCCATCCATTGAGTCCAATTTTCGATGACTCGTTCAAGCATTTCGACTGGTAACTGGCTCCAAGGCCTGAATTGAAGCGGGCTTGTCCGCATAGACTTTAGACTTTACATATCCCCACAGTAAAAAGTCTAACGTGTGATATATCACATGATCTTGGTAGCCAATCGACCGGCCATAATTGTTGAAACCAAATGCCGCCGAGATCACTAGCTTTAATTTCATGCATCAAATGTAACAATGTAAACAGTAACGTTCTTACCGGCATCATTTTGGAAGAAATATGGACTGATGAGTCCACCGGCGCACAAACCACACCAAACCATTGTTTTTGCTGGTTGAAATGGCAGCTCTTGAATCTCTTCAAGTTGCTCTTCATCACAAATGCGACAATTTCGCTTGTTTGCATACCCATTGAGCCAGAAATGGGTCTGCTCGCTGAACAAAATTTGATTCGAAAACGTCGGATCTTCTGGGAAGTTTTCAAGAGCTCATAGAGCGAAGCGCTGTCGCTTGGGAAGGCCGATCAGCTTCAGTTCTTGCACAAGTTGTATTTTGTACGCTTTTAATTTTAGATCTCGACGTAAAATGCGCCAAGTCGTTCCATACGTCAGTCCGAGTTGCTGCGAACGGCGCCAAATCGACTCTTCACGGTCTTCGTGTACACTCTCAGTTACGGCCGCTATATTTTCTTCTCTGCGTGCTGAACGTGGTCTATGATCTACATAATGAAATGTCAACCAATACTGCGTAAAAATATTATGACAGCTTGACACAACTCATGCGTGATTTGGCAAAAAAAAAAAAAATGAAAAAGGTACCTCGACTTGGAGGAAACTTTCTTACGAACGAAATCGATCGATAATTTCCCCTACTTCTTTTGTAATGTCTAAAATGACCCACGACTTTGTAATTTTTGTACCATGCATGTAAATTTGTTTATATTTCAAATATCTTAAAAATTTTAAGGAAGTAATATTTATTGTAGTCAAACTGGATGAAATCAGTCAATAGATTTCCCTGCCCCCATTATGCTCCATGTAAAGACTTCGATCACTACATTCACTTTATAATTTATATACTTATGGGAGCTATCTTGAGCGAATTAAATGAAAAGTCTTATCTTGTTTGTCTTGATTTCCAAATTATTGTTAAGATTACAACGGATTACTCGGACAATAAATTAGATTATGTAATGTGTTCTAAAAACGCTATTTGTAATATTGATATCAAAGATTGATGTTATCGGTGCGTAATGTAGTCTTGTAGTATGTGCATCCAATTATTGATGTCTGATCGGTTCAGAAATTGGCTGCAATAGGCTCATAACTTCGCCCAGAGCGAATATGATGAATTGCAAGCTGAAGAATTGTTAGATCGCTGATCTAAAAATCATTATTTGGTGCTGTAAATTTAATGGCGCGGTCTCGTTTTTCCTTTTGCAAAAAAAATATATTCTCGCAATATATTAAAATATAATAGTAAGCAGTTATACGCTTCGTTCGAGTATACCTTTAGGCTATCGCTATGGGGATTCCTTAACAAATAAGCGAGAGAGCGAAGGGAAGGAAGCTCTTTAATAATACTATAATCTATATCGAACTCTTACGTTTGATGGAAAACGTGACTCTTCACAGGCGCTTACTTCTTCATTCTTCATCACACCTGCTATTGCAAAAGTGTTATATCGAATGTAAAAATATAATTTTAATACATATGCAGCTTTATTTTTTGTTATTTTAACCACTTCAACTAAAAACCCATTTTACAACTAGCATAATTTCCAATAGCGACCACCTGTAGATACCTGCAGATACGTGTCTCTCTCTATTTAGAGCGGTTTCTTTTAAACGTTTGATGATTGCCGATTTTGATTGTGTAATATTTTCGATGCTCACTTATCGCTACCTCGAACACGTTTACTGATTATTTATTTATGTAAATGCAAGCTAATATGCGATATCTTGTAAGCTGCGCTAATGAGTTTTGACATTTTCCAAGTCGCACCTAATATTACTACTAATGCCGTTTGAAATATGTTTGTAAATTGAAATAATCTGTAAGTTAGCGATTACAGTTGGAATTTATTGCTTCTGCTGTCGCTTAGATAATAAATTATAGGTTTTCGTATAGTCTAAAATATGTGGGACGTTTGTCTAAATGAAAATTTCCCAGAGAATACATTTAAGATAATTATTGGCTCGTAGCAGTTTATAGTACATTACTGTATAAAAAATAAAAGTCGGGTTAGTAATACAATTTATAATTGACCCGAATAGCAGAATAAGAAAGATTTATTTAAAAGACTTTGTCTGCCATTATATATTATTTGTTAAGTGGTTCGTGTTATTTATTTTGAAAAAATTAAATAATGTATGTTATGAGGTAATTAGTATACAGTGACAAACTTATGTTATATACCCTGCTCAGGGTATAAAATAGCATTTCACACAGAAAATCGCGTTGTATCCACTTTTTCAGTTGCAACACTACTTTCTGAGCTTTTTATTAAGAAATCGGAGGATTGCTATTAAATATTTATTTATTTATTTATCCCGGAATACAAAGTGTATATTACATACAAAGTATGCACCTATAGAGGTGTTAAAAAACACCAGTACATAGGCCTGGTAATATTAGTTTATTATAATTAAGTACTAATCTATTAATAACAAATGTCATTTATAATTGAAAAACAAAAGAAAAAATAGTATTTTTAAACGTCAGTGTCTAAAATCCACTCAGTTATATTCTTTCTGCTTGCTTTATTTTCAATATTTAACAATTTTAGACTTAGCGGTAACATATTGTAGTATTTAATTGCTTTATATATTTTGAGTCTTTGTGAGATATATTTTTATTAATCTTTGGTAACTGTAACGGTTAAGCTCTAGCCTTACCTTTATATTCATTAAATACCTCTCTACAATCGGAATAAGGATAACATAGTGACTCAGAAATAAATTTCTTTTAATACCCAGTACGGGTGCTCTCTCTTTTTTATCACATAAATGATTTACTAATTTATCTTGTATTTTTATTAACAATTTTGTAATATTCTTATAACTATCTCCCCAGGCAATAATTCCATAGTCGACTATACTATCGAATAATGCATAATAAATTGTTTTTAGTGCTTTCTTGTTCATTATATTTTTAAACTTAGAAGAGAATATAAATAGAAAATATCTAATTTTTTTTTATGACTTCTTTAATATGAATATCCCATCTCATGTGACTATCAAAATATATACCTAAGTATTTACAATTATCAGTTCTTTTAATGGTCTTATCATACATTTTTAGCTTAAAACTTTCTAGAATACTGTCTTTATATGATCCGAAAGTTATGTAGTTAGTTTTTCCAACATTTAGAGTTAAGTAATTTCAACACATCCAATTCCCTATTAAACATAAGCTGCCAAACAGTGTTCGAATAGTTTGTTCTTCATTTAATAGACATTAGAAGAGCATAATAATTTATTTCTCCTATATCGAACTTTGAGCGAAATAAGAAAATTATCACAAAAACCTGGACACTCAAATAGTCGTCATGACTAGAAACTACAAATAGCATGCTTAGCAAGTTTGAAAAAGACGCAACTTTAAGTAGCGTGCCTGGTCCGTCAAATTCACCACCACGTCAGTTTACCAACAGGGATGCCCGAGCATTGGGCAGAAGATAATACCAAAGAAAGCTGCAGTTGTTATAAATAAACCCGTAAGTAAGTGGATGGCATGAATTGCTATGCCCAGAATTAGTCTAACAGCGGCGATTAAGCAAACGCAACCCGCTCTATCTGGCAAAAAAGTTGCGGCACGCCTGAAATATAGCAAAGAGCACAGACGTTGGAGCGTTAAAGCTTAGAAGGTTATTTGATCAGATGAGGCGAAAAAAAACCGATTTCAGTTTGATGGCAAGGTGAATTACAGGCGCCGACCTTATGAAATAATGGAAAGTAGGCTCAGTTGAAAGTAGATTGGATAATGAAAAAAGAAGACTATCTTCATATTTGAAGACCAAATTGTCAGTTTTTTTTACAAATATGCTTATGCCATCTCGGCCATCACCTCTCCAAAAAACACACTGTAAATATAGTAAAAATTCGGCTTTATGATCAGAATTTTCACCCTATACAGTGGCCCGCCCAAAGCCCAGGCCTGAACTTAGTGAAACTTTTATGGGATATGCTTTAAAAACACGTGGTTCGGTATGAACATACACAATTTAGTACTCGTATCACTATCGAATACATTCTGGAAGACTTCCTTAAGCATGTTTCATAGCTTAAACTTTCGCTAGGTTCTTGCTTTTTTCTAAATAGTATGTCTGAAGTAAAACCTCAGAAAACCATTTCCATTCGGATGTTTACGTTGCAACACATTTGTTATTACTTTAGAGGCAGTATTCTAAATATTGTTCTACTCCATTTATGGTAATTCCTCGTAAGCCAAATATGTGACCACCATACAAATGAACTATCCAACACGTCTCAAAACTGGTTTCTCGCATTGATCAGCTTTACGCTCCTGAACAAGGTATAATAAATTTGCTACGAAGTTTGCAACACTCAAAAGGAAATGTTAGAGACCTTACAAAGTATATATGTATATAATTGATCAGAGTGACGCGCTGAGTCGATTTAGTCATGTCGGTTTGTCCTTTCGTCTGTCCGTCTGTATATATGCAAACTAGTCCCTCAGTTTTTGAGATATCGACCAGAAATTTTGCACACGTCCGTTTTTCGCCAATACGCAGCTCATTCGGAATGTTGGAACCACTGATATCCGACCACTATAGCATATAGCTCCCATATAAACTGAACGATCGGAGTCAAGTGCTTGTATGGAAAGCTTTGTCATTTGACGAGATATCTTCAAAAAATTTGGCATGCATTATTATCTAAGCTAGTAATACAATCTCCGACGAAATCGGATTACCATACCATATAGCTGTCATACAAACTAACCGTTTAGAGAAACTAATTTACATTCGCCTAACTTACTTCTAATGACCTCAACAGTTTTTCTTCTGTGTGTGGAGAATTAACTTTTATATCTCAGTGTCGTTATTTCACGTTATGGATTGAACTTTGCTATTTAGACTATTTTGGATTTCCTGTGCGGAATCAAGATAAATCCTGGGTTCCACATAAATGTTGTATAACATGTGTGGGACTGCTATTATATTAGGTTGGGCTAAACAAGAATCCAGGCGTATTCCATTTGCTATACAAATGATTTGGATGGCATTACAATCAAGTCCAGACAAACTACCCAGTATCTAAACTTGTCTTCCACCCACAAATCAGGATTCTACTTCGGTAAACTCAGCGAGACAAAAATTAAAGAGCGATCTTTTAAATACTCACAAATAAGGCAACTGATAAAGGATAAGAGCTTGGAAGAAAATCTGAATGATCAGGAAAAATTCGCCCGGAACTTTTTTGTGAACGTTGTCCAAAATTTTCTAGGAAACCATAAATCGGCAATTAAATACAAATAAAAATGAAGTATTAATGTCGAATAAAGCTTTAAGGTGTAATATATCTTTAAATATACATATGCTGGACTCTCATCTGGACTTCTTTCGAGCAAATTCGGGTGCTGTATGTAACCAGTGTAATTCAATTTTGAAAAAGAAACTAAGTTATATTTAGTGGCAAATTATTGTCAAACAAAGCTAACTGTAAACTGAAGTTACAAAACTGTTTTTTATTAATTTGACGTCGCTGATTTCAAATCTACCAGATTTTTTCCAGATTTGTTTCATAATCATATTTTGCCATTCTTTTTTATGTTATGTGGGTAAAATCAGATTACATGGTTCTCATATAACACATTTTAAACCACCTGTGGCTTTTACTTTACAATATATAATGTATAAGTCATGCATCAATGAGGATACCGGAACAAAACTTTGCACAAATAGTGCTCCCAAGGTCTGGCTTGGTGCTCTAAGAAATCTTAATGCAAATAAGTGGGCATCATTCCCTATTTATAATGTGATGCAATCAGTCCATGAATTACGCTAACTACTAATAAATTTTCGTTATTCTGTTGACTATATACGTATGCCGCATTATTGTGTGAATTATCCTACAAAAATTTAATGAAACTATTTCTATTATTTTTTGCGGCCTTCCAATTGACCTTATAGCGTACATATCGGTCAGTATGTGAAATACTTTAGTCACAATAATTTATTGTGTTATTTTAGATATAATGCGGATTGGTACTGAAGATTGCAGTCCATACGTCTCTCGACCTTGCCAAACCATATATATTGTATTAATTTTCGTCTCTCATGTTCATTGTAATCGATTCAAAACTAAAGTTATACGGTCAGCATAGGACATGTCGCCTGACTAACAAAGACGTTGAATATTTAGATCCAAACAACGTATTAAAAACGAACTTTAAATCCTAATCAGTAAATTATATTGTCACCATATGAAGCTGATTTAAATATTGTGGAACATAAACAGCGTTGTATAAATATGTAGGAATACTTAAATTGTTACAATTACCTTTGTCAACATATTGTGGATATACATATTTGTATACCCTGAACAAGGTATATTAAGCTCTTCACGCGGAACGAAACGCCGAAGTTCCTATAAAATATTAGGTAAAGTGAAAAGTTCGTTCGGTTTTTTTTATTGATTTTTTAAAAGATGATAACTTTGTGTACATTTGTCCGATTTAAGTCAAATATGCGCCGTTTTGTTCGTAAACTTGTTGCCAATGAGATGCCAACTTCATTATACCCTCTCGTAGAAGGCTGCGTCCCTATTGACAAAAAACTCGGAGAGCCAATTTTCACAGGCCTCTCTTGAGACTAACTTCGCACCATTAAGCGCGTTCGCCATGGACAGGAAAAGATGGTAATCACTTGGTGCCAGGTCCGGACTATAAGGTGGGTGCATTAGGACCACCCATCTGAGCTCCCGGAGCTTCTGGCGGGTCACCAAAGACGTGTGTGTCCTGGCGTTGTCCTGATGGAACACAATTCGGCCTCTGTTGATCAAAGATTTCCTCTTCTGGATGAGTGCTGTCTTCAAGCGGTCCACTTGTTGGCAGTAGAGTGACCCATTTTTCATCGCCAGTCACAATCCGCTTCAGAAACGGGTCGATTTTGTTGCGATTCAGCAGCGATTCGCAGATGGAAATTCGGTCTATCATGTTTTTTGCGTTAATTCGTGTGGTAGCCAAACATCGAGCTTCTTTTTGAATCCCAGGTTATGCAAATGGTTCCAAATTGTTTTTTGGCTTTTCTTTGGTTCCTCAGCAATTAAATAAGTGCTCACGTGACATTCTGCTTCCACTATTTCCATGATTTTATCGCATTTTTCGACGACAGGCCTCCCGACGCGTGGTGCATCTTTGACATCGAAATTATCGGAACGGAACCTAGAAAACCACTTTTGTGCTACACATTCGTTTACAGTATCGGGCCCATAAACTAAATTAATTTTTTCAGCCGCTTTGGCTGCTTTTTCGCCTTGATCGAAGAAAAATTGTAAAATATAGCGAATTTTCTCTTTGCTGGTGTCCATCTTTGACGAGCGTTCACAACGTACTGAGTCAATCAATCGAAAAACTGGCAAAGACAAACTTTTAGCGCGAATAAACACGTTTTCAGCGCCGTAGAGTATGACATGATGCGACTTTTAACACTAGTACTATGGACAATAATGCCATCTCTTAGATAAAATGATCAGCATGACGAGCTAGGTCGATTTAGAAATGTCCGTCTGTATATACGATAATTAGTTCCCCAGTTTATAAGATATCGATCTGAAATTTTGCACACATTCGTTTCTCACTATATACCGTAGGTCACGGTGCATACCTCTACAAGTATTCAAATCTTCTCACTATATACTATAGCTGCCATACAAACTGATCTATTAAAATTAAGTTCTTGTATGGACAACTTTTTTATTTAACGAGATATTATCGAAATTTAACACGGATTATTATATAAAGCAACGCTATAATCTCCGAACTAATTTTTTAGATTGGAACACTATGTCATATCATCAAACTGTACTATTAAAAAAAATTTCTTGTATGGAAAACTTATTGAACAAGATATTTTCACGCAGTTTGATATGGTATATTGCCCAAAGCTACGCTACAATCTCCGAAGAAATTGTTTAGATCTAATCACAATAGCCTAAAGCTGTCATATAAACTGGTCGATTAAAGCCAAGTTCTTGTATGAAAAAGATAATTATGAAGGAATACTCTGTGGTGCAGCCGTAGTTAACGCTTTGTTTTGTTTAATACATTATCAGACTTCTAAAATTATATTTAATTTTCTCCAACTCTGCTTGAATAACTACAATATAAATAAACTAAATTTAACACATACACTACATATTAGCACCATTGAGAAATACATATGTATTTAGTAATTCGTTTAATATGCAGTAATATCTAAACCGGATAATACTGATTAATATTATAATTTTCGTTTCGCCTGTACACGAGTGAAATATACAATAATTTATTGCTTACACTCTGTTTCAGCGGATTGCCATATGCTAAGCTACGTTTACGAAGTAAGCATTTATAACAGTGATCAATCAATGGCTTAGAGTGATTAATAGAATTAAACGCTGAAAAAATCAAAGCAAATAAGAATAATCACTTAAAAGCAATGCAATGATAGGCCTGCACCCGGGCGTATACGTAACCTGTATGTAAAACCGAGTGCCAGCTCATGCGGTGCTCTCATTAATTCATGCAAATGTTAGTAAGTAATTTATACTTTTTCTTGTTGTTAATTTCGTTTTGTCACTACTGTATTTATTGTAGTTCTTTTTTTTACCAGTAACTGTTTGTGTGTGCGTGTTTTCACGCTGTCAACGTAACTGTTCGGTTGAGTGCCTTGCGTGCGTGCGCTTACTTGTTGTTGCTGCTGTTGTTCACCGTTTTTGCATGCCATAAATAATGGATTGTGACAAAATATAGAAAATTATAATTTTTACAAGGTTTTAGCACTTAATCATAATCAACTGTCAGTTGACTTCCTCCACAAACCATGTTGAAATGTTGTCTTTGCCGGTTTTAGTGGCAATGTTGTCGTCGTCGTCATCGTCGTCGTGTTGTTCGCCTCGTTGTTGTTGTAGCTTGAGCTGTTACTATTGCCGGCAGTTGGCAGTTAGTTATTGCTGTGGCGCTGTGCTGCGGCGCTTTGGCGACTTGCTGTCATTATTCAGCGCTGTCGCACGAACGCTTTGTGCTTATCCATAACACGGCAGTTTTTGTTGTTATGCTGCTAGCGGTCCAACATTTTTTTCGAAAATAAATCAAACATTTTGACGGAATGATTATGCGGTTGCAATGCTTTGCAAGCTGTACATTTTTTATCAAAAATATTTTTGTGTATTCAAGTTTTTCTATCAAAGACTTTTTATTTCACACCATTTATTGTTTATGTGTGTATGTAGTTGTTGTTGTGTGTTGGTGTTTGTTTGCTATTTGCGCACGTACATAAATTTATGCATTTGTGCAAATGGCTTCGGGTGGAAAAAATAGTGTCAATAGGTGTTGTACGTATGACAGGCGTTTTTATTTGAATTGTAATATCATGTTGGAAGATTTATTGGTTTTGCCCCCAAACGTGCGAGACATGGCCACATGGTTGAGCAATTAACAGTCATGGCTGCTATTCATGAGAATGAAAAATACAAGTACAAAGCAAGGTATATATGTAGGTGTATGTGTATGTATGCGGGCATGCATGGTTTCACATGCAACGACAGCGGTATGTGTGATTTTTTGTGGTTTGTATGCTGGTGTGTCTTATAAATATGCATGAAAAATGAAAAAATGCGAAAAAGAAAAATGCATGTAGAATTTTTGTGTGGGAAATATGGATGCATTGACCCATTGCTCCGTTAAATCGCTGCATATTTTTATTTGTCAGCATGAAGGTGCACAAATTTGTGCAGATTTTTACATATGTGGTGGGTATACATATTATTTATGAAATTTTTTGATAAATATATCCAACTTATTTTGATAATTGATTTTTATAAGATCGCAACATGTATAATACTATTGTTCACCTAACGGTTGTTTGTAATACTCAAATGATGTTGATATTAATAGAGTCTCAAAAAAATTATGACAAAATTATGCCTTGGTGCTAAAAATTGATAAAATCGGTCAAAATATTTGTTAGGTAAGGTTGAACTGGTATGCTAATGAGCTACGCATAGGCCAGTTTTGTGCCGCTACGTAGACCTTAAGGAGTAGTCATCGTTTAGCATGCCAGCCCTTGTTGCTAATTTCAACAGGCTTTGTGTCTTCTCTAGCAATACCTCTTCCAGCGTCTCATAGATGAGACACAGAAATGCTCCAAAGTTTCATTGGTGCCTAGTTCTTAACATTTCCTTCAGTCTTCTTGATCTATCAGACACATGTTGCTACAGTCCCTTCTATCGAGTGCCGGTAAGAACTTTGTGTATTTCTGATCTACCGCTTCACAAGTGACTTTTGTAGTTTTTCATCTAGGTATATAAATAATCTAGATAGCATTTAGATCTTCCTTGTCATGCTTTCATTGACACTTCTGACCGATATGCGAATAGCCTTGATTGCTGCTTGCCTTTTCATTGATCTTAACTCTAAAGTTGAATGCTGATGCATTAGATGTCTAACTCTGGACAGTGTATCCCAAGTCTTCAATTTCCTATTGAAAAATGCATTCATATATTCAGTACTTACCACAACGACATTATCCACCGAGCTATGCCCAAAGCTTCTATCTGTAAATTCTTCTACAGCCAGTAGTCGTTGAGTCGTTGGTTCTTATAGCTCCCGTTATGCATAGCGCAGCGAGCAAGGTTTCAGGGTCGCTGGACGTTTTAAATATTTTTTTATTGGTATATGGTGGTATTTGTTGACAATAATATTGCACCATTTAATATTTACTAAAGTTTACTCAATTTATATTCATCTCATTATCATCTTAAAATATGTTTTTCCAATTATAAGTAGAATATTGAAAAAATTATGTTGCTCTTGCTCTAATCAGCAAGTGCATAAGCCTTTTAGTGGAGGGCCAAGCGACAATTAAGGCTATTTGGAGTGCCAATACTAAATCTCACTGCTTTGGATTAAGTATGGAGACAATAACTAGACTCTCAGTAGGTAACTCGAATAATATCATCTGAGTACCCAGTCATTAAGGAATAGAAGGAAACGAAAAGGCAGACGAATTTTTCCGCTCGAGGATTTCCAGCAGATACAATTCGCCTAAGTTGTCCCAGACCATTCAGTTCTTTCAAAGGTTGTTTGAAGCAGTCTATCCTAGAGGAACATCTCATGCTTTGAAACACTAGCAAGACAGAGCGTAGCTAAAAGTTAGTTTGGGGTAGGGTAAAATCACCTACATTTTATAAGTAAATTTTAAGCAGATCAAGATCTCGTACTTTATTTTGCTTCAGATCGCAAGAGTTATTAGCTATCACCGATTCGCGTAGAGGCCATCTTTAAAAAGTCATACTGAAGATCGCCGAGAAATGAGAATTAATATCAAATTTTTTTACAAACTCAAATATGTGTTTAATGAAGTCTGAGTAGAAGAAACTTCCTTTTTTCTTACTCCCAGAATAATTTATTAATGTTAAAGCTTTAGGCTGGCCTAACCATTTAAGCATATTCGACTCTGCCTTGTCATATTTGATGACTTTCTGCACAAGTTTTCTAGAAGAAGCAAAATTTATGAACTTGTTTTTGATTTATTTCTTTTGTGCTAAAGGGAACATATAACATTTGGATAATGAGTTTCTCTTCCCATAGGAATGCGAAAGTTTTTGGTGAATTCTCAAAATTAAGTGCCTGTAACTGTATATCATATGTATATATATATATATACAATTGCGTTAACAAAAACCTCTTATAAAGCACAAATAAACACTTGTGTATATTAGCTTCACTAAAAAATTAATCAGGCTGCGCGATAAATCAATCATGTCGCAGTGCAATGCCGCCAACACAATTACCATAAACGCAAGTTTGATCGGCAAAAACAACAGCAATAATTACCACAAATTGCTGCATAAATAATATGACAAAAGCAGCAACGACTTCATAGCTGTTTGCTAAACGGTGACAGCGTCAGCAAAGTTGAAAATTCATTTGCAAAGAAATTGACTACTTGTTTAAAAGTATGCAATGGAAATCACAACAACAAACGATAGCAACAAATGACCATTTTTATTTACACTATTGGTATGAATGGAATAGCCATTAGTTTCTTTGGTGCGGCAATGGTGGCAACGCCGTGTCATTCCAACACATCACTCAATAAAATTTGACGTTTGAGTGCAAATTAATCGCGCAACGGCAGCGATCACGACAACTCCATCGACAGGCATATCCATAGAGCGATTACGTCGACGAATGGTGGAATATAGTTGCCATAGTTGTAGTTGTTGTGCTGTCGGTGTTAACGCTAAAAAGTTGCTGTGTATGACGGCCATAACTCGGACAGGCAGTTTACAGCCGCAGTTGCCTTGGCACTGTCGGCGAACGGGGCACAACTGTCAAACTGATTTATGCAACGAGTTGTGCAACAAGCTGACAGGAGCAGCGATAGCTATAACACTATTACAGCTGATGGCGAATAGACGATGCGTGAAAGTGAACGATTCGTAATGAAAATGTCGTTGAGCATATAGTATGTATGTAGCCGTAAGTTTTCTAAGTCGGAGTCATAGTAAAGTGAAGTGAAAATTGAATCGGTAACAAATATATTGTCGATAAAATATAAATTGTTTAATATCGTACAAACTTATATGGTACAAGTACAAAATTATATAGGTCCTAACATTTGCTAAATTTTTCAACTTTAATTTTTTATGTCTTTTGGATCTCTCTTCTTGTTATGAAAGTCTTGTCGTACAAATTGAGCATCTATTTGTGAAGCATAATCCTTATTATTTAATACTTATTATTAAATTAATTATAATTAAACTAAAAATTTGTAACAGAAAAAATATTAATTTTTATCATAGATATTATATATTTGTATGCAAAATACCGAGCTAATTAGTTAAAGTAAATTCTGCGAACTTAAAAATAGCTTAAAAATAGCTTGTTTGTTAAACTCCACGGGGACGAAGTCATGGGCACAGCTAGTAATCTTATATGGTATATTTAATACAATGATCATTCGCTTCCATTACTCACAGCGGTCTACAAAACCAGCCCTGCCCTACCCACAGTAAATTTATATAGAACGTATATCATATCATTAAAATAACAATGTTGCTCAAATTATCGTTAATACTTGAATTATTCAAGCAATATAAAATAAATTTTCTTACTGTCACATTGTCACTGACAGCTGTCAAAGCTACACACACGATATCAGGCCACCCAATTGCTTGGTTTGTTTCAGAGTCTACGTCGAGAATAGTTCACAATGCGCACTGCACATAAACTTCGTGTACTGCGAAATAAATACATTTTATCTACGAAGTGAAGTGTCAAGGTCTACATTATATGACGCTTAGTTCGTGCGCGGCGTTGGCAATACCATTTCACTTGTCATAAATCTGTCAACAAGCATTGCCATTAGTTGGCTTAACGCTTGGTGATTTAAATCTGTTTTGTTTTTTCATTTACTCATTTTGTTGTATTACCGTTATTATCGCGCTTTTATGCCGCTGATGGCGTGGCGTGTTGGCCGTAATTAGTTTTGTGTTTGCTTGCAAGGAAATAAAATAAATAAGAAATGTCTCAATTACAACAACAACAACAGCGGCATATAAGAGTAGTGTGTAGACGTCGTATATTGCCATAGCAGGAAATTTTCACATGCCATGTACAAAGTGTATTAATTTTCCGCGCATTGCATTATTTGAATTAATAAATTCCATTTCGCATATTTTGGTTGCTGCAACAGTATGAGTCACTTTTGTAATTTATTTCGTTGTTGGAGCGTGTTAAAGTTAATGCGCTTACTGTTGTTGTTGGCGTGAGCGCAACTAACATATAATTCATATTCATACATTTTGTTTGTTGTTATTGTTATACTTTTTCATAGTTCTTAGCAACTTTGTTAACACCTTGCACGCAACGGATGTGAATGTCTTGAGCAACAACAACAATTCTGCCGGGCATCGACATAAATTGTAGCGCTATGGCGGCCGCAAGTCATAGTGGCCAACTCATTTCGCCTGTCAGCCAGGCAGCCCGATATCAAGCCAACTAACTATGTATAACTGCGAACGCCCCCTAACTAACTAGCTCAGCTGTCTGCCGACTGTGTGGTGAAGGCATGCATGCAACTTAACTGGCTTACTTTCAGCTAACCTTCTTGCCTATCTTTGCATAACAATACTCCACCTCTTCGCTGTACTCTTTAGCTGTTGTGGTTGTTGTTGTTGCTACCTTTTGTTATTGTTAGCGCGCGTGGAGCGTAGATTGTTCCTCTTTATTCAGCGCAATGCATTTTTAATTTATTGCTACCTTTTTCCACCTTCAACTTATTGTGTGCAAATGCAACTGCATTGTACTTAAAATTTATTATTATTTATGGTGGGTTTTCGTGTTTCGTGGCGCAGGCGGAAAATATATGAGCGCACGCACGTTCATAAAAATTTAATAAACACAAACACACTGTAGTAAAGTATATGCACACGCGCATAAATAACGCCATAAATAATTTTAAATGTACATATTTTGAAATTTTTGCCAAATGCATAAGTCATATCCGCATGTAATCGGTGGGTTTTCAAATTATTAGCCTTTTGTCTAAACACACAGATTATATATGATAGAAGCAATCGGAGTAAAAAATTACAAACTAACATTAAAATAATCATGCTTTTCAAATGTGGTTAAAAATGTTAATATTTTGGTAGTATTTTAAACTCACTGGGTTAATTATATTTACTGAACGGCACGCCAATATTGCGGATGTTTCTACTAGAACTGAAGATGAAAAATAGAGAGAAATTTTTGCAAAATTATTTCCATGTTCAACCACGCATATGCGATACCTAATTAGAAAATTATTTATTGCAGCCTGAAGGGTAGAAACTGGGATTGCCTCAATAATCGATTTGAAGGACTGCTTCAATTCAGTCAGATCTTTGGGTTTTGTTTTGTACACCTCTTGCATGACATAACACCATAAAAAAAAGTCTGGTGCAGTCAGGTCAGGTGACCTTGGGGGCCAGCGGAGAGGGAGGTTTCTTGATATGAATTTGTTTTCTTCAAAGAAGTATGGCCCGACAATATAATGTGATGAAACTGTGCACCACACAGTGACTCGTTCTGGGTAAAGTTCCGTCTCGTGAATTATTTCTGGGTTTGATATACGACAAATTTATTTTTTTACATTTCCGTTTAGATCAAAATGGGGCTCATCACACACAAGCAGTCAATTTATCAAGTTATTGTCTTCTTCGGCCATTTCAATAATTTTTTGCCAAAATTCCAGGCGAATAGGTAAATCTAGAGAGTTTAACCGGTTTGTTATTTGAACTTTATATGGAAACAGGTTTGAGTCATCATAAATTATACGTTGTAATGACCGTCTGCTAACTACAAGTTGCGAAAGTCGAAAGTTTTGGATTTGACTGAATGGAAAACAATGGCAACAGCCGCGATTGTTTTGTGAACACGAACATACAGATCTCGATAGTTCGGTCTTCTTGCAATACTTCAAGATTCGTCTGAATTCCCCTTGGATGGAAATGACGGACTGCAAAGCATGGTAACGCTGCACTATCCAAACCCTCTTCAAAGAAGTTTAATGTACATATCTCACAAGCCATTCAGGCTATAACAACCTGATTCGCTCAGAACAAATTCCTTACGCACTACTGCCGACACTGTAAAAATCGGACGGTAACCTCGCCAACTACCCATATAACGGTAATCCGAGATAGTAAATGAGGGTTTTAGAGGAGTCGGTGTCAAAATATCACGATAAGCGTGGCACTGCCTACATTTGGTGAAAACGCATATCTCAGGACCTAATCAACAACTATCGAACAAATTTGGTATGCTATGTTATCTTGACGTTTTTATGTTTCATGAAAAGGAGCGAAATCGGACTATAACCACGCCTTTTTTCCATATAGCATAATTTTATTCAATACCATCTGATTCTTTTACTTTCCAGTGTACAAATCAAGCACCAATGAATGAATCGGGATAAAACTTTGCACGTATGGTGCCTTTGAAGCATGCCATCTTATTACCAAAAATTGTTCGAATCAGAGTGAAACTATTCAAGCCCATTATAACGAATAAACATCGGTCAATGTAAAATATATAAGATATATAATAGAAATTCAAAGAGAATCCTTTCATGGTACTAATATGTCTGTATGTCAAAAATGGGATGTATTAGGTCTATAATTCCTTTAGCCCCCATATACCTGCTAGTAAGATTTTCGAACTACCGGCTAACTTTATATCGGCAAATATGGTAGTTAAGATACCTAAACAAAATTTACTAAACGTACAATATTGGATATACTATAGTTTAATGCCGAAAATATGTGAGATTCGTCCACAAATTACTCGAACCACCATATACTACATATATTGATTTTCGTTGTTCTAAATAACTTTAAGCACCTGAAGGTATTTCCTTGACTTTGATCTCGACAAGTTTCAAGAGTATAAAATGTTCGGTTACAGCCGAACTTAGCAGGTCCTTACTTGTTATTGTCGAAATTCTGCGGAATTGTATTTACGATTTTAAAATTTTTGTGGTAATCGAATTCTGATTCTTCAGTATTTTGTTTTTATGTACCGTATTAAATATAAATATAAATAAATAAAAGAATAGAGAATTCAACAATAATATCGAGTCATAGAGGTTCGAGTGGGTATAATTTGATATTAAATACAACTATATAAATTTGATTTCTTCAAAGAAAACCGCAACGAATTTTTACCAAATGGTTCTTTCGTATTTTATAAGCTGTTAACAGAAATGTCAAAAATTTATGGCCATTGTCAAATTAGCATAAATTTAAGCATTATTATAATTTATGTTGTAGAATACAAACAAGCAGTATAAAAGGCCCCTAAAGCAATAAAAATAAAACCTTACTATTAATATAATATTAATGCATGAACCATACAAAAGCAATGAGCGGAGCACGTGTGTTCTTAAACTCATAGCTTGCGATGGTATTTACGCAAATCTGAGAATATATGTCCACATGTGTTGTATGTTTTGTGAATCAGCCAAAAACCCATAAACTAAGTATTTAATTAGTATATGAATAGAGAAATAGAAATCAACAGAAAGAGCCGGCATATACATAATATTTCAAAATTTTTTTAAACGAACCGAAATACTTTTTTATTTATAAAACGTATGCCACTAATACGCCAAGTGATAAATGGCTTAACATTTCCTCTCAAAGACACTTTAAATATATATGCTGTTGTATAAAATATTTTACAAGTCAATAAATCAAAAACACATTTGAAATATGGTCAAGTGGCGGTTTGTTAAAAATTTATAAAAACTAGCAACAGAAAATCATATAAAAATATTTGTTCGCCCGCGTGAAGGCTGGAGCTTTGAGTATTCAATAGCTGTGCGGAGGCATTCTTAGTGGGTCACAAAACAGCTTAAAATGTTAATTTTTAGAAAAATAACATGAAACAAAAAATTAAAACAAATCAAATATTCTATAAACAAAACATTTTGCGCATATTTTTCATCGTAAACAGATTAATTAGTTGGAATTTATGGCGTGAAATAAAGAATAAATTGCAAACATTGCAGTGGCAGAGGTCGTATAGAGTCCGTCAACTAATGGCAATGTCTTTCTCCATGGCGACAAATTTAGTGAAAACTGAGTAGCGTTGCCACCTCACATTTTAGCAGCGTCATGACTTGTCAAAACAAAGGCAAACAAATCAGTGTGCGTCTGTATGTACACGTAAATGAATGAGTATGCCAAATTTATTTATGTAAATTTAGAGGGATTTAAAAAATACTTGAGCGGATTTCGAGAAAATATATTGGCTAGATTAACTGAATTAAATTCTAGTTTCGAGTTAAATTCTTTGGACAGAACACGGTATATTGGCTAGCAGTTCGTTATCTTATTCGAGCCTTTTGTTTTAACTAAAAGGTGAATTTTTTTTTGGGAATATGATGCCGAACCCTGTGACCCTTTTGTTCTTTTCTATGTAGTTGAAGTATGCCTCTCTTTATGAATCCTGGAAAACGATGGTAGTCATCACATATCCGGAGTTAAGACAATCTTTCACCTTCGTTGCGAAAATATTTTTGCAGCGAGTTAGTGGAACAATGTTTTTTGGTATGGGCTGATTGATTTGCGACTCAGTACTTGGCACCCATATTCTTAGCGGTTCCGACATTTGAGCAAGTCAACTCAATTAGTGCACTATAAAGCTTTTGCATTTGTTAATTAATGAACATAAACATTTAGAAAAGTATATACTATTAAAGTACTTTTTTACAATTTCGATGCGGCCTTATTTAGAATATGGTTCAGAGCTTTAGAACCCTTATTAAGTTCATTCTTATTACCTAGAGTTCGTTTAAAGCAAGTTTTACATTTTGCCTTGAGATATTTCCCATGAGATTCTTAGCTTAATATTCTTCTACTTACATGCAGGTCCTTTAAAGCATATAAATTTATCAACACTCACAATACATTTGTAGTGAAATGTTATCAGATAATATAATGATTAAATTTGACCCGAACTGGACCATCAAAACTTTACGTGCAAACCGAACTGGTAAATTTTTTTTCTTAGTTGGATACAACCTTTTTTATGTTCGTGTGAAGTTTCATCTCCATATGGCAAATAGAGCGCCTTTGGCAGTTGTTTGCTTACGACGTGAAAGTTTGGAAAAAGAGATTTGAACGAGCTCGCTTTAAATTTTGTATTTTGTACTTGTTACAGAAGTGTTTTGGGGAGTCCAGTTTATTTCGAACACAAGTATTTAAGTGGCCCAAAGCATTCAGTAAAGGTTGTGAAGTCATCGGAAACTTGCCTCATGCGAGTTGTCCATCCACTTCTGTTAATGTTAATGCTAGAGGTGTGCTAAAAGACTTTAGTCTTTTGTGAAAACGACGTCGAGTAGAGGCTTAGAGGGCGCAAAAGCGATCCTTAAAACGTAGCTTTACAATCATCAAACACATCAATACTGGTGATGAGATATGGGTTTATGACATCGAAACAGTCCAACAATCTAGCGGGAAGCGCTCCAAAAATTTGCCGAAACCGAAGAAGACAAAAAATATATATGTGTGTACGTATGTATGTACACCAAGTGTTATTGCGATGTGTTTTATTTGTATTATAACCTCGAAAATAAGAAGCTTTAAGTAATTAATAATAAATAAATTTATAATAAGAACTATAAAAAAAAAAGTTTTCAAATATTCATATAAATTCAATATCAATAATATTAATGTGTACATAAATGTACAGATCATATTTGGCCGACCTTAACGATCCATCCCATTACAAGACCTCGAATACAACTAACGAATATTAACGCTACCATTAGAATTAATTAAAAAATACATTAAAATTTTATATTTGAAAATCACACACATAAACGTAAGTATACATATATATCAATATACTCGTGCCCACCAATATATCTCGTCCGTGGCGCGTGTAGGTGGACAATTAGTTTTTCATTTGAATTCTTAATAAATATACGCATATTATTTTTTTAATCGCGTATGTGTCTTATGTGTTTGTATATAGTTTGAATATTTGTACTTTAAGATTATTTATTATCTTTTGGCATTTCTATTTATTTTGCATGTTCCTGTTTTTGTTATTTGTTGCTTGCCATGGCTAATTTCACACAAGACAGTTTTAGATTTTTAATTTTAATTTATTAGGCGATTGCTTGGCTGTCGTGTCTTAGGCGTTGTTTTGCTGACACTTTTCACCAATTTTTCATCGGATTTGCTTGTGAAATGTGCGACACATTCCACTGTGGATGAGCCGAAGAAATATTGGAATTTCGCGTTGAACAGCCGTCGTACTCGTAAATTTATTAGGCAACTTAAATGCAAATTAACGGTAGCGATTTTTCTTGTCATGCACTTGAGAATAGTTTAATTTTAGGAATTTGTGCTGAATTCAGGGGTTCTTAAATATTTATAGACAAACATGCACTGTAAAAATTATAATCGCCAAAATTCGTATCGCAGAAAAACGAATTTTTTGGAGAAGTTCGATTTTATGCTTTAACTTATTTGTAATTGAGGCCAAAAAAAATAAAACAATGATACAGTTCTTCCAATTCACCTTTTGTTTGGCAATAAGTCTCATTTTCGGTGATTATCTCTTCACTCTTGCTAAGTTTTTTTTAGCGAGCATTCTATAGCTCAGATTTAAACGCTATCACTTTACGAAATTTATTTACTTAATTGCAAACAAGCGGATACCTAAATACTGCGATGTCGTATCAAATGCGATCAAAAAAAGAATTAACTCTTCTCTTCTCTTTCACTTTCTGTTATCTGCTACTAGTCATAATTTCTATCAGCTGGTGCCCAGTTCTAAGAGAGCAGTATGATCTTTTGAGACTGTTGTTTTCGAACGATTATTGTAAACATATTCTGACATTCGTTACAATAGCAGAGGAAAGAAATATAATGAAAAAAAACTCTGATATCCCGCTATCAACAAAACCAAACCTGTTTGGCCCATCAGTGCTTGCTGAAAATTTGAGAACGCCATATTACCCCATAATTAGGGAAATTTTTCAAAATGTTATTCAAAAATAAAACTGTATAGAAAACTGTGCTATAAAAATTCGAAAATTGTGTTTGTTTGAAAACAACGTAAAATGTTTATTATTTATAATAAATGAAATGCAATAAATGCCAGCAGCAAGGAAAGAAAAATCGTCATCGAGGGTCATTTCAAAAATCCACTTGGGATTTAGTGGCGGTTTTCAACAAGCATATTTGTTATTGAGCTTGTGAAATTATTTTAAAATATTTAAAGAAATAAAGAAATTCGCCTTGTGTTTCTAAAAATTATACGGTACATTTAGAAAATTTTAATGCTGACATTTTAATTAGCATAAGTGAATTTCCCACCAGCAATATTATTTCGTAACTTGGCACGAAAAATAATGAGTTCAGTGTATAAATTTATTATGTTGTTTGTAAATGATTTTATGATTGTGTAGAATTAAATTTGTTGATGTAAAAAATTGTGTTTTCAAATTTATTGGCAATTTCGATGTACCGTAATTATTTATATACCAGAAACTATTAAAATCTTAATGATGGATACTAGAAACAGTATGCTTTATTTGCAATCTCTTTAGTCATCTTGCTCACTGAGGGAAATATTTGTACTATTTGCACTTTTCAGGAAATTTTGAACTTTTAAGGCAAAATTTAAAGTGCTAATATGTTTTTAAGAATTATCGATTGTTTATACTCTTGTGCCGATAACGATGTGATTAAGATGACTACTAGCATTTTTTGGTTTTAAGATGAAGGTTATGCTTTCTTAAAATCGTTTACAAAATGGTTCGTGGGCCTGTTCGTTGTTGAGTTAAATTGACCTCTTGATATTATGGATAATTTTTAAAATTTATGAAAAAGCTTTGAGTTCAGAATACCATGCTCTTATGAAAGGAACTAAGTGTACAATTTTTTTAATCTGAAATGCAACACGTCAAAAGCGCCGAATCATAAACAATTTTGGACTACTTTCTGCAGGACACCTCTTCAGGTTGTCAAGGACTTCGAACAAACAGAACAATTAAATATTGTTAATGAACGCGAATAAACTTGTAAGACACACGAATGTAAAAATGCTTATAAACAGAATAAAGAGCGAGTAACTTCAAGTTTCGGTTACGGAGAGAATAAATAAAAGGCTGGATATAATTTTCATTCCCAAACGAAAAATATTTTGCCAGTACTTTAAAGCCACGTTGTTTGAGATAAACAACGTTCAAGTCGAACTAAGATAGCTTAATAAGGAGAAAAGATATTTATCTTTATTTGGATCGGTCAGTTTGAATGGTAGCTATATGCCCAAGTGATCCCGTTGCCTTGGACAATAATCTACGTCAAATCTCATAAAGATATCTTGTCAAATAAAAACGTTTTTCATGCAAGGACTTTATTTTGATCGGTCAGTTTTATGGCAGCTAAATGCTAGAGTGGCCCGACAAATAAGCACTTTTTGATGAGAAAAGGACATATGAAAATTTTCAGAACGATATCTATTGAGAGGCAGCTCCTTTTCGTGATATCTGGTCAATTGTAGATTTTCCAGGAGTAAAGGTCCAATTAATTTGTTGACCGTAGGCTTTAGTCTTTCACACAGTACGCTCGATAGGACTTTATATGCATTTTGTGTATTGGGCAGAGCAGGCATAAGTTCCATTTTTGAAATCTTTTGTTAGTCACTTCTTCTTTAAGTAGAATTTTCGAACATTATCCCTGTTAGCCAGAGTCTTAAGCTTTTCATACTAACGAAGATTTCATTCCACTGCGACACGATCTTTCCACTTTTGACCATTCTAAAATCCAACAGTTTCGTTTGCAGTTGTATGTAAGCTTGATATGCCGTCCTACATCTCCTTTATGTAGATGAGTGCATAGAGAAATACTATAATTCGAGTAGAAATACATACATTCGGCTGTCGATTGTGATTGCAGCTACTCGATGTCGAATCTTCCTCGTGTTTGTTGACGGGCGTACTTTGCTGCGCAGGAGCGGTTGCTTAGATTTGTTGTTACAAGATAGCGGTCGGAGTCAATGTTAGGTCCTCCGAGCGTATGCACGTTAAGAACACTGGAGACATGTCGTCTAACTATCACAACATGATCAATCTGGTTTTGAACTTTTCTATCCGGACATAACCAACTATCTTAATGTATTTTTCTTGTGCTGGAATTTAGTACTACAGACCATGTTCGGGGTATAAAAAGAATGTCAGGTTACTGGGATTTCTAATCATTTTTGCGCTGTACCTTTATAAAAGTCCAGTTTTATTGTTACTCAACACATTGATACCGTTACTGAATTGTAGTTGTTGTGTTATATGATATTCGAAGCATATACCGTTCTTTTGTATGTAGATTTAGAAAATAATCTTTGAAATGTTCAATCGTAATTAACACGACTTCCGACAATCGAAAGTAAAAAGCAAATCTTGCTGCAAACATAGAATCGAATAGTTTGAAAAAATATCGAATTGGTTTGCTTAATTACAATACAAACATATGAGCATATTTTTCACGGCAAATTCATTCCTATGTCAATACAAATTAATAGCTCATGCAATAGGTAGCAAAGGTGGTGACAACAAAGAGAATATAAATCCGCAAAAATGTGACAGGCAAATGGGAAATGCTGTCTGTCTTGCGTTTGCATGCGGCCAATGCGCTTACGAGAGCGAGCGTCTTCACTTCGCAAGCTGCATTTGTGCAGACACTTAGCTTGCTGCCTTGAGTGTGTGGTTAGTCTGACTCTTGCTAGAGAAATCTTGTTTCTTATAATTTTCGTACTCACATACAAACCTACATGAGTACATATGTATATACTCTTTGCCTTCGTGTATATAATATATAAGTTTTTATGTTGTTGCTTCAACGCCTGGGTTATTATAATCACATAAAATAAAGAGCGGAGTCATCCGACATTTTAATGGCCAACATAAATTGTAATATTAAATCGAGCTGTCATGTCGAGTCGAGTTGTTGTGAGTCGAGGTGGGTCGGTCGATGTTCGTTGATACCTTTTAGACTCGTTAAGAAAAATGACTTTGTTTGTGAGGCAAAAAAGAAACAACTCTTTGGTTTTGTTGAGTTTAGCCCGCGTATTTGCGGTTTTGAAGCCAGAGCGCCAGTGTTGGCGATAGCACCCGAAAGGTGTACACTTGGCCACTGAATACGATGCACTATCGGCCACTACGCTTTATTCTTCTTGTGGGTTTTACTCATTGTACGGCACTTCGTAATTCTCAGTTGCTTATTGTATGCCGGCTTTCGTTTGAATTTGAAGCGTCTATCCTATTATGTCGCGGTGTTGCTTTTGTTGTTTCACCAACGCCTTTGTCGGCACATTTGAAAGTGAAATGAATGCAACAAGAAAGGTTTTAATTTGAAGGCAGCATAACTGCGAGACATTGAGTATTTATGAGATGTCATTTTAATACAAATATATTGTACGTATTATTTAGAAAATATGTATTTTTAATTACAGTTATGTCTGGACTGAATAAATTAGAAAAAAAAACTCTTTCTAATTATGATTTATTGACGAGTTTATTGGAGGTACACAAATATTTGTATTCATAAACTCTATATATATATCTGGCATCTATGTATGTATACCTATATATATATGATATAAATATATATATATATACCATTTATTTGTATATATGTATATATATTAGGGTGGGTAAAAAAAATCTAATGTTATTGATGGTTACTCTGAAAAGTCTGATTATTAAGGTATAAGTATACCAATTTTCTAGGGTCTCCGACGTTTCATTTTGGGTGTTACAGACTTCGTGGCAGACTTAATATACCCTGTTCAGGGTATGAAAATAGAAAACTGTAAGGTGGACAACCTTCCCGTTACAATAAAGGGCTCATATTTGGAGTGACTTTCTTAGAGGTATCTAAGAATAATAATAAGATGATTTAAGTCAAACTAAAATTTCATAAAATTTTGAACTTGTCTTGATAAAGCTTGTTATAAGCCCTGTATTATTTGCTTTACTTACAGCTTTCAATTTATCAACTTTTATAGACTTTTCTGGCAACATCTGATCAAATTTGCGTACATATATGCAGCTCTCTTCGGAGATGGCTTTTACGACCTTCACATTTTCTTCTTAGGATCCTATGGAGTATTCCACGCAGCGGGTGGCAAGTCTGGTGTATATGAGGTGGGATAGATTAGCAATGCAAAGAAACCGCAGGACATTTTCTCTTCAATTTTATTTTGTGTGTGGTTTTAACTATCATTGACATAGTACAGAGGTCCCAGTGGAAATTCCTTAGAGCGATAACGGCTTCACCATGCTACATTCGAAATTAAAAAATTTACAATGATCTTGGTATACCTATGGTAAAGGGAGAAGTAAAGGACAGCAGAAAGAAAAACGAACTTTAACTACGGGAACATCCAAATTCATTAGCTAATGCCTTGCTACAATCATGTAATTAGCAAAATGCTCAACCACAACAAAAAAAAAAGCATTGAACTGTTTAATAAATAAATGTTCACAAAAAAATAGATTAGCTTTTTTTTGACATAACTACCTCCGAGTTTTAATATTGCTTACAGAAGAATATTTAACATGGGTTTGAAACTATGATCGTCGGAGAGACTGTCGCATACTTAATCACCTCGTTTATGGTAGTATGGTTAATGATTAATTACTTGAAAAAATATTTTCAATATCGTGCTTCCATTTCTTACGAATAAACAATTTCTGCGATAGCCTCAAGCTACGCGTAGAGTCATTTACATTAAATTTTAGGATGCCATGTTTCACGGAACGTGTACTATTAAAATACAAATCCGATAATATTACAGTTTATAATTGTTTATTTACATCTGAAAGTATATTTCTAAGCTTATTGTGCAGAAATGAATACTACCATTACTAAATAACAACTCGAGCATTAAGTTCAAAACGATAAAATAAACGTAAATCCAATAAAACCAATTTAGAATTTATGTAAGTTTTATATTTCATTGTCTGCTAGAAGCATATTCTACTCATATATACTATGCAGCATATGAAGCTGCTGATCGTACTTTAACATGCGTCTTAACGTTAAAAGCCCATCAAGCAGAAATCAATCTTAAAGCATTTCCGTTCAACATAAATATGATAAAGTACCAGTAAAAACATAAACAATATAAATTTATTACTTTGCTGTCTGCGGCCCAATAATTCATTTTTGAGTTTCGGCTTACACAAACACGCACACAAGCCACTTCACCGAAAGGTCAACATGCAACAGAAGTCTCCTTTTGCCAATGCTACCGTTGAAGTGGACAAACAGTTAGCTAACATATACTTACATTCATACATTGATACAAACACGCAGACGTCTGTTGGTCGACAGCATTTAATCCCTTTATGAACTTATCGACATGGCAAATGATTAATGTCAACAAATTTAGCATCGTTAGTAGCGACCGAAGCTTATGGCATGGTAGCTGTGTGGCAAAGTTGCAGCGCCGGCGTAGAGATTGAATCAGAAACGAAAATGTTTCACAAAGTATCGTAACAACAACAGTAGTCGCAACAGTAACACCAGAGGCAGTCACTGAGGAAGAACTGGAAATTGAAGCAGAAATAAATAATAAATAAGAAGGGGCTGGACTCGTTCAAACCCGAACTTTTAATACCCGGCGTAGATAGTGTGATATATATAATTGATATTAAATGTTTTCCCATTTAGATAGGGATTTATGAATTTGAACATACATAACTATTTTCTAGGGTTAGTTTAAGTTAGGTCGTAGGGTTGATGCTGACACCAAAGGCAAATACAGCATCTTACTGGCACAACTATGAAAGCTGGTCCTTTGTGATTGGGTCAGTTCATACAGATCGACGATGCGCTTTTAACCCACTATAAAGTTGTTAAGGCGACTAATATCCATCCTAACAACTTCGCCACGTTAGCCAAAAATTTATCTATAGAGATGTTTTAACATCAGTCTGACAAAAGCTGGACAGTTGTGAAGAAAGTGTCTAGACGACTCCTCCTCGCCTTATTCAATATATCTTTGGCGATTTGCTACCGACAAGATATGTAACCAAACTATGTACGCGCCTATTGGACAGTGTCCAAACAGAATGACTACTATGGCGGCTAGAAGAAACTTGGTAAGTAATTCAAGGGACCTCTTGCGTTCCACTTTGGGCCACAAATATCTCGCAGCCGTACAAGTTTTGGTTCTTGACCAGCAACCATCGCTAGAGCGCATGAGGACAGCGGAGTACCGACTCGTTGTAAATCTGATGAAATTGGGGTAAAGGTGCTTTTCTAGCAAACTCATCGGCATCTAAACATTTAAGTAAGAGATTGAAACTATGCTAGTAAAACATCGGAATTTTCAACAAGATATATATAGAGTTCTGCGCACCCTTTCCGCGCATGCAAATGTCACGTGATCCTTACTCTCAAGCTTCTTACCGAAAATATGCGAAAAATGCGGAAAGTTTCAAGATTTTATTAAAAATCAAACGTGAAATTATTTAGAATTACAGTCTCCAAAATGTCCCTTTTTACCTTCTTTTACGTTTACCTCGCCTTTGCTTTCTATTTACCTCGCTTTCATTTCAAAAATAATTCGCATGGACTACTCAGAAACAGCGATGTTGTCAAATACCTAGAAATCGGTGCAGTCTACCACTGGATGTGAATAAGAGCGTCAAACATCTACAACAAAGTTATTTTCTCAAAATGAACTCAGTGACTTAATACGTGATCAAGTTAGGAAAGTTTAAACCAGTTGTCAAAGCGTTATGGAAGGACATTTGAAAAAAATTTCCGAAAAGCTTAAAATTCCACCTCTCGGAAAGTTTTTGATGGTTCTCAAATACAGCATTAAGAAAATATACGTATTATATCAAGAATAAAACTGTTCCGGAAATTGAAGCTTGGAAAAGGTTTGTGTTGATAGTCGAAATTTTGCTAGGTAAGAATAAAGTACTAAATTATAAAGAAATTGCGCAAAATATCCTGACAAACTGTCTGACTCTAGGAGCAAATTTCAGTATCAAGTTAGACTAACTTCGCAATCATCTGAACACATTTTTTGATAATTTATGAAACTGTGAAAATGAGGAACGCAGAGAGCGGTTATACTAAGATCTAATACTAATCGAAGAAAGGTATCAAAGTTAATGAGATCACCACATAATGGCAGACTACTGCTGGCCATTAAAAAAGATTATCGACTGTAAAACTATAAAAGAAATGCTTAGCAGTTTTATTGAAATAATACAGCATATGTTTTCGACATTTGTTTCTTTGTTTATTCCGACGCCTTTTAAAACACAACTGACATTACAAAGATTTTCTTAGTTTCCTTCATGTTTTCTGATTTTCGTAAAGCAAAATTCGGGTGTAACCGAACATTTTATACTCTGGCAAGTTACAAGGATCAAAGCAGGGAAAATATCTTCAAGTGTTAGGAAAACTTATTCGACGAAATCGTTAATGGATTGCAACCAAGTTTGGTATTTCATTAAGTTATATTATAGGTCACAGACTCACTTAGTTTTATTGCTTTATTTTATTTCGCGTCAGCTAAAATTGTATTAAAATCATCTTCAAATGAGATAAATAAGATATAAACTCAACTGAAAAAGCTTAATTTAATATAATGTATTGAGTTAAAAGGCCAACCAGATCGGAAGAGGATTAGAGATATAATTTTTGAGAAAACTTGTTCATTAAATTGTATGAAAGTACCACACATTTTGTCAAGTGGAAATTCGGAAATTATTATACAGGCTATATTGGGGACAGAGAAAGGGATGGGCTTGAATTAATTTTGTCATTATTGTGGTACAGTTAAGATCATATTTTCAAGCAATTTTATAAATATACCATATAACTCACACATGTTCGGCATACGGTTTGTTAGAGTAACGAAAATCAATATATATAGTATTTGGGAGTTGGGGTAATTCGTAGACTAAATTCAAATATTTTCGGCATTTAACTATAGTTTATCTAATATTAAACGTTCAGTTAATTTTGTTAAGATATCTTACATATTGACTGATATATAAGTATTGCATACGTCCAACAGAAAGTTTGAAAATCTTATATTAGGTATAAGAGAGATAGGGGTATTGACCTGATTTTAACTATTTGTGCAAACACAACATACTATTAATAGAATAAAATACTCCCTGAGTTTCACTAAGATACCTCACATATTATACCCAACATATAATATATGTATGGAGTAAAGTCAACCGGATGTTTTAAAATTCAGTGATTAGTTATATAGGGGCTAAGGCAAGTTTTCACACAATTTTACTTATTTTAGATACAAAAATGCATCATTATAAGAAAAATATATTCACATGATTTTATTAAAATAGCACATATATTGGCCGATATATGCGGTATGAGGTAAACGGGAAGTTCGAAATTACATAAATTGATCTTTATTTCCGGTACAAAGTTAACACCATTCACTGGGGTCCCAATATTTGGTAACTGGGGGCTTGAACAATTATTGTCCGATTTTGACAATATTTTGACTTGAGATGGTATACCTCATAGGCACTATTTGTACAAAGCTTTGTCCCGATATGTTCTTCCCCAATGCAGTTCCTTGTACCAAGTGACAGGTTTATGTCTTAATTTAGTGCTTAGGTTTGGCATTTTATAGGTTTTCGATTAATGATAGTTTGTAGGCGCGTAAGTGGTTCGATTACGCCCATCTGCAACACAAACCCCCTCATGGCGCCTAAAAACATGTGTACCAAGTTTCATCAAGATAGAAAGACAGAAAGTCACCCGGATTTCAGTTCGTCTCGTCAACCTGATCATTTATATATACATGCATAGCTCTATATTTTACTCCATTATTTTTAGGTGATACAAATAATCGTTAGGTGCACAAACCTATTATACTCTGTAGCAAAATGTTGCTAGAGTATAAAAATAAACGAGAACAAATCATATGTTATAAAACCATTAATAATTCAAAAGCTGTGAGCACAAATATATCCAAATTCGATCTCATACCTAAGGCAACAAAACCACTGTGGACCAGTGGAAACGCTGCAACCTTCGAACATAATTAACTTCAAAGAACTTGCAAAACGTTTTCCGTTGAATGTAAATCGTAACATAATCATGTTTACGCAACTAGTTCTACATATAAGCAAAGTTGATACAAGAAATGCAGTTGTGAAGGGTATTATAGCTTCGATGTCGCGGGAGCTAATTTCTTTTCGTGTTTTCATTTTCGTTTCTTGAAGTTATTCTCTCAGAGCCATAAGAAATGATCTCTAATAAAATATGGTCACGGTTTTGGATCCATATAATTCCTTTTGAAATACAGTGTTGTTTCAAAAATACGTGAAAAATCTAAGATGCGGATTTATATTGTAAAAAATATAGGAAGATTTAATGTTAGTTGGATTTGTATTGAAGAAATTATTTCTTAACAGTTATTCGAATAATAAACAGAAATAACATAGAGACACATTATTATACTCTTGCAACATGTTGCTACAGAGTAAAATTGTTTTTTTCACCAAATGCTTGTTTGTATCACCTGAAAATAATCGAGTTATATATAGGGTTATATACATACATATATATAAATGATCAGGATGAAGAAATTAATTGAAATTCAGGTTATTCCCTGTAACTTGAGTAAAAATTGCGATATCTTGATGAACTTGGTACACATGTTTCTAGGCGCCATGAGATGGTTGGTGTTGCAGATGGTCGTAATCGGACCACTGCCACGCCCACAAAACGCCATTAAACTAAGCTCCACAATAAGATAAAAGACTGTTATATTACATTAATGAGAGGCATCTGTAGTTAAACTTTTTTTTAAAACTTGACTTGAGCCCGCCCTCTAATAGGTTAAATATGTATATCTCTTAAGTCGCTAAAGCTATAATAACCAAATTTTTAACACCCCTATCGACAGTGAGAAAATCCGTTCCCTCGATAGTCGGGCATAAGTAATAGTATGGACAATGAGTGTGGCCCTGCCCACCTTTAGGTGAAAACCCATATCTCGGAATCTGCTCAACCGATTTCAATCAAATTCGGCACATAACATTTTTCTCACAATTTCATGTTACAGTGCAATTTTAAATTCCACCTAATTCTTTCACTTTCCACTATGCAAATCAAGCAAAAATGACGTGTATGTATGATATGTGTTTGTATCAGGAATGGGTTGAGTCGGGTCAATATTTCTCTAAGCCCCCATATAAGTAATATAAAGATTTTGGAACTTCCGGGTGACTTTCTACTGTAAATATCGGCCAATATGTGAGCTATCTCAATAAAAATGAGGGAGCGTGTTTTAATAATAACAGTGTATCTTTGTGTTTAAAATGGATAAAATGGGGCGAAAACTTGTCCTAGCCCCAATAACTAATATCAGAATTTTCTAACATTCAGCTGATTATACTCCATATAATTGGTGATGGTATGTGAGGTACCTTAATGAAACCCAGGGAGCATTTTATTAGTATGAGGCATGTTAGTGGTATGTGGTATTCGCAAAAATGGATAAAATGGGGTCAACTACCCCCCAACTCCCATATACTACCTATAATGGTTTTCGTTATCCAAGTTTTATGGCAAAGATGACGGTCAGTGAGTATTATTTGTATATAAAATTGCTTCGAAATATGTTATTGAGCACACCTGAGCAATGTCAAAATTAATGCAATCAGCCTGCTTTCTAACTGTCTTTTAACCGTTTAGGTAGGTCAAAATGTCTGATATGAGTATATTATGAAAGTATTTTTTTTCTTTTATTTTATTAAAGGAAATACAATTATAAATAATTATACTACCTATAAAATATAAGAGCACTAGCGACAAGGACTTCAGCTGATTATTATGAAAGTAAGTGGACACATTTTCTTAGAAATGAAATGGTTTAGCGCTGAATTACAATACATTGGAATTGGTCTATACCTTGAACTAAACATCATATCCCTAATATAATGAATTCCGATCCTTTGGTTAACGTTTTTCACATGAACTTAATAAATTAAATTTAGACTTTACGGTCGGATTAATATCACATATGTACATATACTGTCTCATTTCAAGGTGTTTTCGATAATATAATTTTAGCTGAAGCAAAGTAAACGATAGCAATAAAACTAAGTCTAAGTTTATGGTCTACAGTCAAGAAGTGGCTTATAAGTCAAGATAACCAAATTTAATTTAAAATTTTACACGGTTTCTTCGAATAATGAATGCTTAATTATTTTGCAACATTTTTAATAAAAAGTTTTGCCAGCACCTGAAGTAGTTTCCCGGGCTATAGTATAGTTGCAATAGTATAAAATATTCGGTTAAACCCGAACTTAGCTCTTCCTTACTTGTTTATCTTTCTTTTGGCTACCGTTTTACTGAACGTTCACAACAACAACCACTTAGGTGAGCCCGACAAACAGACGATGTCATCTTTTATCCAAAGATTAATGTCTGTCCTCATTTTCTATTGTCTTTGTTGGTTATTTATTATGGCCACGTTAAGCATAAGTTATGAGTTATGCCACCACATATAGACGAAGACAAACAACTTTGGCCTCTGCTTGTCTACTCTAATGGCCACCACTACCATCATCTACCAAAGTGAGCCGACATACATACAAACAAATGTAAGAGTACAAATGCACACATATACACGTGAAGCTGTTGAGTTCAAATCAAAACGTTTAACCTATTGTTAGGCATTGCTCGTCTGGCACAGAACTTTGCAAAGGGCATGATGGGTTGGGTGAAAAAAGAGCTACGAAAAAGCAGTATTTTACGCGAAGTCAAAAAGCCGCTAAAATTATTGTTTTGTGTCTGTCATATTATATTTTCTTCAGATGTTGAAGTTTTCAGACGTCAGATACATTAGATGGAAACTGTGTACATATAATTTATATTAGGATCTTCTCTTAAAATATATACCACTAAATATTGACGCACCAGTTAAAAAAATTGTATATCCTTAAATTAACTTAATCAATGTATGTACATATATACTATATTTAGGGTAGTCCTTTATAATCTCTCTTAACTGATAATTGTTGTATACTCTTCTCTGCAAGGTCACTCTTTAAATGATTGCGGTATTCTGGTAAGGATTATGGTGTCGAAGGCTGCAATGCTGTTGAGTAGGAGTCATGATTTTCTTTTTCTGAAAATTCTAATAAATATACTCGTTTATTATGAAAATACGTTTCTAAAGTAAACCATCATCTAAATGTGCAAATAAGTCCAATTGTGGTATAGTTATAGTACGCGTTGCTTTTTGATGCATTAGAGACCAGCTCCGCGCCTTCAATAGCAAAACCCTCTGCTTGAAATAGACAACAGTAGTCCGGCAGCTTACATGGTCAATGCCGTTCTCCATCTAACCTAAGGTATCGTAATGAAATTAAGTGGATATATTTTCTGGTTCGGTGTCAAAAAAAAGGATAAAATCCATTCATTGTTTTTCGACCCCACATAGATATCCTACATATGATATCGTATACCAGTAAATATGTAAGGTATGCAAATGAAATTGAGTGTTAATATGTCTTTTGAGCAAAAAATATATTGGTGGTAAAAGCTTATGAAATCGGGCTACAAATTTTCTTAGCCCTAATATAAGCTATATTATGATATTCGTTACACAATTATTAATATTAGGTCTAGTATGAAAAATCTATTATTTTTCCAATAGATGGTTTTAGGAATCTATATCACAAGTTTTATATGTATCTGCGCTTACATAATATGGTATTAGAAAGAAAAGACTTCGTACTAAAAAATTTTTCAGCCAGCTTTCTGATAGCTTAATTCAGTGTGGTTCAGCATGCGTCAAAGAGGGACACCATCAAAAAGAAAATACGCCGTATTTTAATTTTTTTCTTCAATGAAGTCGTAAATTCAAGCCAGCTGAAAATTTGAATAGTGTTTATGGTCCTGAGGAGCAATTTTGGATTCGTCGATTCCGTTTCGGTAATTTTGATATCAAAGATGCACCACGCTCTGGATGATAAATTGACAGAAGTATCAAAAAACTATGGAAATCGATGAGTTCGACCGTCATGTAAGCACGGTTTCGATTGCGCAGAAGCTAAGAATGGCATAAAAGCCATCGTCTGTAAAAAATCAACCGTCCAGAAGTGGCCAGCTTTGGCCAATAGGAGAAGAATTGGGTTCCATCAGGACAACGCCAGACCACACACATCGATAATGACTCGTCAGAAGCTCTTTGAGCTTAGTTTGGATATTCTTATACACCCACTGTATTGTTTAGACCTGGCATCAAGTGATTATTACCAGTTCCTGTATGTGATGAATGATTTTGCTGGTGAAAAATTTGCTTCAAAATAACTAGTCAAAATCGGTAGCTTTTTGCCAATACGGAGGACGCTATGAGAGTGGCATTTTGAAATTACCAAAATCCAACAAGTTATAGAACAAAACAAGAATAAGTCGGATTGTTCTAACTATGTTAAACAAAACTCTCATTGCAATGCAAAAAATAAAGGACTTTATTTTACTAGACCTAATATAATTATAAGGACATATTATATATATATTTTTTTTAATGAAATTGTGTAAATACCGCATGTAAATTTTATTATACCCTGAACATGGTATATTAAGTATGCCACAAAGTTTGTAACATCCTGAAGGAACGTCGGAGACCCTATAAAATATATTTATAAATGATCTGCATGGTGAGCTGAGTTTATTTAGCCATGTCCGTCTGTCTGTCAGTCGGTATATATACGAACTAGTCCCCCAGTTTTTAAGCAATCGATCGAAATTTTGTAGCTCTCATTTCTTCACTAAGAAGCTGCTCATTTGCTGGAACGGCTAATATCAGACCACTATAACATACTATATAGCTGCCAGACAAACTGAACAATCGGAATCAAGTTCTTCTAAAGAACCTTTTGTATTTGTGAAGGGTATTATAGCTTCGGTGCAAGCGATCTTAACGTTTTTTCTTGCTTCTATTAACTCCCAAAAATGTATATAATTAAATGGAAATTAAAAATTGTATCGTGTATTTTGAATAGTATTTTAAGTTCCCAATAGGAAGATCGCTGAGCAAGTCAGAACTGAACAAATGTCCAGAAATTTTTTACAAGAAAAATCTATTCGATAAATATCTAAAATAAATTGAATTTTTTGAATGGTATGCATACATACATATGTATGTATATATCATATATATTTGGAAATACTCCATCGAAACGATATTATGGTGTATTTAGTTCCATCGACTTCTTTTTTTGGGCAACGAATTGTTTGATTTTATTTCCGTCTGTGTTCGATTGACTTCATATCGAATATGTGGGGTATACATAAAATATATGCACATATATTTATTTTCTTGAGTAAGTATAATGTAGTTTGGTGCTGGAAATGGATGAAATCGGTATACAAATGCTTTAATAATAATAATAATAATAATAATAATAATAATAATAAGTTTAATGAATTCCATTGTCGATGAAAAGAAATTTTAATTGAGTTGCAGTGGAATTACAAAAATGGTATGTGCGTCGAGACAGTTGGTGCTCACAATATTACTATTATTATACTCTCTATTATTATTAATATACTCTCGTTTGAACATTTTCTGAGAGTATAAAATATAAATACCGTAAATTATGGGAGAGCGATATTCAGTTGCGAACAATAAATCCGTCTTTACCTTACCGGGCGTTATGTCGTGAGAATTAATTAAGTGCTGTAGATCTTATCAGTGCATATAATTTACAGCGCTGACAATTAAAATTATTAGCAAGAATCAGCACGCAAACACTTGCCTTTGTAGTTTATGTGGGTTGAAAACTGTTTGTTGTGACTGTAAATTAATTACCTATCATTGATAAATAGACATGTAGAGTTAATAAATGATTAAATTAATAAAAGCAACAATAGAAAATATAATATTTTGCAAAGTTGCATGCAAACACGAACAAGTTGAGTTGACTTTCGAATTATTATTTGCATCTTTATCGCTGACACGTATCTTGTTAACGCGACTAAGTTAGCGATTTACTCATAGTGAATTACAAGAGAACCTTGTTCGGCACTTCATACAAGTATGTATGTACAAATATGTATGTTGAATAGGCTTTATGAAACCTGTTTACCCATTGCAAGTCGAATGAATGACCCAGTTGTTGATTGAGTGGTTTGATTGTTAATACCTACTGCCATTCATTTATATTTATTTACACATGTATGTATGTAAATTTTAAATTATTGCCTTTACTGCGACTAAGCTGCATATTTACTTAAATTATATTGCTAAAGTGCTATAAGCAATAAATTATTGATTATTGACTGCTTAGTCCTACAACAAGTATTTTTATTAACTTATTTCAAAGTAGCTAACCGCAAATTATAAGTTAGTAATTACAATTAATTAATTGTAATTTGAATTAATACGAAATTGAATGGAATGAAATATCAGAAATGACTGACTCATGTGTCCTAAACGTTGCAGTGCTTTTGAATATTTAACAATTTCCGAATTATAGCAAGTATTCTCTTCATATCACCCAATCTTTCTGGGAAGTCCGTTTTTCCATTAATTTTTGATCAGAATAGCTTAAAATGGGCAGACATTTCAAACCCTCACCTCAACATTATCACAGATTTAATAATTTTATTTAGATATCAGAAAATATAATTATATAAAATTTTTGGCAATTTGACTGGTTCACTCAATACAAGTAGATGACGCTTTACAGGTTAGTTAACTATTGAAAATAGTCTTCCTTTTTATAAATAACTGTATTCGACTGTGAATCTAAGTTAGTTTAAGAATATTTCAAATATATTCAAAATTATTCTTTTCTAAAAAAAAAGCGAGACTGTCAACCCTGTGTTGTACGAGAACAATTAGCTGACTCGTTTCTACGGGAAACATCTAGTTTTCGCGTACACGCCCGTACACGGACGGTAAAAGCGGTGGTGAGTGCTCATTTACATTGCGCTCTCATAAGATAGGTCGTATCAGCTGATTCGGTCTACGGACTTGCGTCGGTCACTAACTGAAACATTAGAGTTGTGATCAACGTATAAAGAAGAGCGAACTACTTATCGAGAGTATATTCGTAGCTTGCCTTTTATATTATTATGGGATTTGGCAACCCCATTGTTGCAATCTGGAAACTCACAACTTTTTCGTAGTTTGACATTTTTGATGTTTGACCTACTCAGAACTTTTTGACATATGAGCATTATTTGTGTTGTTTCAGTAACTTAAAATATTCATATCGGCCGAAAAATTTAATTAAATCGCGAACATTTCTGCTCGATTATTTTTTACAACTTTCGACGTGGATTAGCTAAGCAAGAGTGCAAAGTTTCGAAACACGTCTATGACATCGTGGATTTACGCGTATGAGCCCGAAAGTAAACAGCAGTCGATTGTATGGGTGTTTCCAAATGAACCGTATCCAACAAAAGTGGTTCGCGCACGAAGCACTTCCAACAAATTGTTTGCTTGTTTTTTTTGATAAACTAGAATTGTCGCAACTATACCACTAGAATAACGCCATTTGCTTGCCAGTTGTCTTTCAAGAAACCGCCGAAGACGGATCACTCTTCACCACGACAATGCGAGTTATCACACATTGACTGAAACATCTGCATTTTTTAACGCTCAAACCATCGATTTGATCAGGAATTCACCTTATAGTCCTGCCTTGGTACCGAATGACTTCCTTTTCCCCGTATATAAGAAATAAACTAAGAGGTCAAGGTTTTCGAACACCTGAAGAGGCGGTTAATGCGTTCAGGATGCATGTTTTGGAGATACCTCGATCAGAGTGCGATAAGTTCAAACGCATGCAAAAGTGTATAGATCTTAGTGGAGAATATTTTGAAAAAAAATTAAGCGATTTTCGTATAAGGTTTAACAAAAAGACTCTAAATATTTTTTCAATAGATAACTGTAGTAAGTAATCTTGCGTTGCATAAGGGCATTAAACATTTATCACACAATTTTGAGTCTGCACACAAAGTACTAAATCTCAGATGCAAATAAACGTACAATAAAAAGGGTAAAGGGCAAAAAGTGAGCAGGTCTCAATTTTCTAATATATGTACTATATATACAATATACTATGTATATGTAATAAACTTTTGGAATGATGGAATAGTATTTTATGATAGTAGATATGATGTGTTAAAGATGAGCAGAGTTACTTGCAGGTCCATTGCTGATCCACATATTCAAAAGTTGGAAAAGGGGCCTAAGTTAAACTGATCTGAAAAATTAGTCGCACTGTAGAAAGCATTCCTATCATTTAAAGAAGGATCAATATCAAAATCTACTCTCTAATTTTCTTGTTGCTTTTAGCAGCAAAGATAGCTAGCAGAGAAATGGCGGATCGAAGATGGTTGAAATATATCTCTTTGTACCATTTTTAGCTTTCTACCTAAACCTTACATTGCCTGTAAGGGCATATATTTACTCTTAGTCTTGGTCTTTACACAACTTTTCACCTTTTGCTGTTTTTGTCTTTCAATACAATTTAATGCTTCTCACATTTGTTGAATGTTTTCGCAATTTAAATCAATATCGCTGAAACGCACTTAAGTCCATCAGTAAGTATAACGTCAGAATTATAAGTATAATCGTTCAGATCGTAGTTTGTACCATAATACTTTCGTAGAACCTCTTGTGCTACTGAGTATTTCCACGGTTCAGAATTTCTTCTTCCCCTTTCAGAGGAAAGAGATTTGCAAAAAAGTCTTTTAAAAATTTCTAAATATTTTTGATATCTATTTGAAGTCGCTAAATTTTAAGGAACCTTACTGAAGTAAAAAACATAACCAAGATAGAGTTGTTCAAGGTTGCGATGTTGGAATTAAAAATTTAAAATTTAAAATATTACTTTTGGTTTGAATGAACTTGAAAAAATGTGGACTCTAAAGCAAATTCTTATTTTAATTCTTAATTACATGCTTCAGATTGAAATATTTCTTTTTTTATTTTTCGATCCGGTAGTTGAAATATAAAAAAAAAATTAATAACCGGGTTTTGGGATAAGTTTTTTAAAATCATTTTTTAATACGGTAATAAAATTTTGTTTTTTATAATTAAATATGTAAAGGATTGTTTTTAATTAAATTAAAAAAAAAAAATTTATGTGATATGTGGGTTTAAACATTTTTTATTTCTATTTTAATCCTGTATTTGGGATTACAATATTAAAAACATTTTAATTCAAATAATAATTCAATAATTTTTTTAATTTTTTGCAACCCTGTTGTTGTTGTTATATATGTTTTTTATATTTTAGCGAGTATTTTTTTTTGACAGGCTAACATGGAAACGGCGCTGTTGTAGCAATAAAAAATAAATATCTAATAAGTGCCAGCACTACTTAGTGATTTACGTGTAAATTATAGTAATATTCAAGCAATTAATTACTTATCTCGGAAAATGTTGAGTGCACATTAAATATTAAATAACGGAATACAATTATCGTTAATGAATCAAGTTGGAAACACTCTTGTTGCCTAATATCCGCTAAGGTTTTACGATTATTACCCCTTCAATTATTATTATAAATACATATAAATGTGTAAATATATTTGTACTGCGATATGTACAATACTTGTAATCGTAAGTATTCATGTGGGTTACACCCATATGGTATTTAATTATATTTTATTAAGCATTTGAAAAATGAATAATATTGCATGCGGTAAAAAGAAAAGAACTAGGAATTCTTGAAAAACGCTAATAAAAATGAGGAAAGTAAATATGACGAGTATTTTAGCGGTTTACACATGCTTGTTTTATTTACATTCCCGGCTCACCGTTTCGCCACGTATGTAAGTATGTAAAGAAATGTATATACATACATAAACATATACATAAATACATACATATGTTTAATGACTGAAGGCACGTTGGGCACATATTTACCTTATTTATTAGCTGTAATCAATTTTTATTGGTATTTAATAAGCCGCATGCCTTTAAACCGTATGCAAATATGTATGCTTGTATATGTGTGAGCAGTTTTATGCCTCAATATAAACACATATAATCATATCTTAATTTGCATAATAATTTGCTTTGATTTATGTTTATGATTATGGCATTTCCACATTATTACTCATTTCAATTGAAAGAGTTGTATTGAAGACACATCGCAATTGTGTAGAGTGGAACACACCCACAATTTATTTACGATTTATTGTTAATGCTATGGAAGCATTCATTTCGAACTGAATATTCACCTCAGTCTGTGGCATTGTGGCGGCTATATAGGGTCGTTTAGTCTGAATCACTCGATGAAAAACTCTCATTTATTCTTACACAGGAAATTTACGTAATGTTTTGAAATAAAAAATTCTAGTGCAAGTTATAATTATTGCTTCGATCCGATTAAGTATTATCGATGTTAACACTTTCGAACTTCGTATATATGACCCTAACCTCATGGTCCAATTTTATACCACCTTTTTAGCGTTAGTATTAAGAGGTTATACAAGGTGTGTTCCAAAGTAAACAGGACGCATTAACGTTTTGACCGGGTGGAACAAATTCTTTGTGGACAATACCCTTGGAATCATAAAAACAAATCAGCATTTCACTTTTGACTTCTCTAGGCGCGATTTTTTGGGTTTCGGCTCATTTCTCATTTATGTCCTCACGACCACTTTGAAAACGTTGAAACCACTCGTTCACTCTGCCACGGGATAGGCAATTATCGCCATAACCTTGTTTCATCAATTGAAACGCTTCGGTAAAAGTTTTACCAATTTTAAAACAACATTTAATGTTGGCTCTTTGTTCGAAGCTCATTTTCGCACCGATGACAAAAACATACTGACACTTAAAACGCTATAACTTCACTTCCAATAGATGAAATGTCATGAAATTGATAAAGTTTAGCAGATTCTAACGCACTAGTCGACATATAGATGGCGCCACTAGAATTTTCTTTGTTACTTTTTTTATGTTTACTTGGGCACGCACCTTGTATTGAATTGTAATTTAAAAAAATCTAAAAATTTTTGAATTTTTGGAATGTAAATGTATTTGAGAATATTTTCCGAAAATGATCTGATAAATAATTTTGGCGACATGAACATGTTTGTAAGAAATTTTTAACTCATTGTGATGATTCCCCAAAACTTTAAACGCGTTTTTCTCGAAACGCTGTTTTCAGAGTCGATGAGGAAAACTTCTCTGAAACGGCTGCACCGATCTCTTTAAAATTTCTCACAAAAAATTCATTTTTTTGTTTGGTAAGCCACCGTTTTCTAAAAAAACAAAATTTTTATTATTCCTTCGATCATTACCCGTATTTATCTATCATAAATTTCATGGGTTTTCGTTTCAGATAATTTGACGCCGAAATATCTTCCTCAGCGCCAGACACCTTATGCCGGAGGTCCTTCTGGAGATCGGCTATAGGAATAAGGGGATCCGATATTTTTAAAAATTAGTCGCTGATTCTAAAAGTACAGTGAATGCTTTTTATATTAATTTTTTTACTAAAGTCGTAAAATAAAATGCCGCTTCAAAAAAAATTCTCAAAAATACGCATATTTTCGGTCTTGCAAGTGGATGTAACCGCTTAACTCGCCGATTTTTGGTGTCCAACTCCACACCAATGGTAGTGACATAATGGAGTAAAATCACATTACTGAGGTGGTCAATTGCTAAGCCCTTGTGAAACCGTTATTGAAAGATTATTTTAATAAACGGATGGTTTAGTGGTTGTAAGGTTTCTCGTTCCGTCCTGCTTTAACCATCTACCACTTACGCGATTGATATTGGAGTGGTGAACTAAAAGATTGAGGAATCATTGGTCACCTGGCTTAAAAGTTAAGGCCAATAATTCCTTCAATACCGGAGGGTATTTTCCTATACTATTGGCTTTTAAACTATCATTTGAACGTTTATTTAAGAAAAATATGTACAATTGTACAATTATTCAAATGTATTACCGATGTGAAGGTACAAAGTCTTACCCTGTTTTGGTGTGGACAGACAGTAGCTTTTAAACGCATGTTCAGAATATTGGACCAATGAAATAATCATCAACTTACGCCATTTCTTGGCATGAATATACAATATATAGTTATGAACCCAATATAGAAAATTCAGCATTGCAATTCGCGAACCAAAATTACACAATACAAAGGAATAAGGTAGGGCTAAGTTCTGTTACAGCCCAATATTATATACTTACATAGTCTGCAAAGGCCAAAGAGGCTTATAGGGAAGCCGAAAAAATTTAGAAAGTGTGTAGACTCAAGGCACTTCTTACTTCCTTTACATTTGCCGTTAAACTAAAGCCAACTAGAGGATATATCATACTTGCATAAATCCAACTAGCAAATTGATAATCATTAATAAAAGTAAAAGACTGGGTTAATTTATTACACCCATTTTGGCAAAAAACCACAGTAAATTAAAAAAAAATATGTTCACGAATTTTGTTAAGATACCTTAAATTTTGACAAATATATAAATACTAAACAATGTGTAGCACCAGTTCACTTTATTACTAGGAAAAAGTCAGGTGGGCACTTCATAAATATATTATATCTTAGAATTGACCGATATTTTTCATATAAAGTCAGTCAAAGTCATTGATAGCATTATGTTCGTTATCTGAGGAATTGAAAATTGACGGCCCGATTGCCACCATTTTTAGTTAAGAGAGTTCCGAAAAAGTTGTTCTGATAGAAAATTGTGAACCTGCTACGTCTCTATCATTTAAGTTGATGATAATACGAGATGCATGTTATTTATTGTATTATCAGTGACAATTGTCAATCCAATTGATACAATAATCTTTTCCAATAGGACTCTTTATATCCATCTAACAACATGTATACTGTTAACTGACATAGAGATTACGTGCGCTCATTGATTTGCGAATGCGGCACGTATGTATTTATTGGCAATAATAAAATAAAAGAATTGTGCATATTGTTGTTATTTACAATTGTGTTTGATTTATTATTGATTTTTCGATTGCATTTTGTTAGCAATAAAGAAATAAATATTTGTATAAAGATAAATAGATATACAATATATAAAAGCATTCTTTATTTCAAATCGTTAATTACATATTTATATTGCTTCACTGATATAATAAGGTAAATGTAATTTGCTATTAATAGTTAACGGTTCCTCTTAGTTAAAAGACTAACACTATCTAATTGTATACTTGTACATCAGGTATGTACATAGACATGTAGACACAATATACAAGTACAAGTATTTAACGCAATGCACGAAATAAGACAGTTCGGAAATTTTGATTCGATGTCAAATATGGAAAAGAAAACAACTAGAATTTTTAAATAACAACTATTTTTGAAGCACTCATATAATCGCAATTTTTCTATAATTTAAATAATCGATGAGTTTAAGGTAGACATCCTGATATACATATATCATCCAGTACTTTTGATATTTATGTTTACAATGGAAAAAGTGAATTTCCTGAGATGATAAAACATTGCTTGCTCATAGTAAAATATAAACCGTTGCAGCTAAGGAATGATTTGATGAATATTCCGTCAAATCTTCTCCCGGATATTCAAGAATCATATTTTGCTGAACTTCGTCTTTCACTAAGCCAATGCTCCAACTTATTCCACTTGTGATATGAATGATGAATCGTAGGAATTACGCTAGAAACTAATCTCTTACCCGCCGTATTGACAGATTTGGCGCCCAGCTAATTTCCTAGAAAAGTAGTTGATTGAAAAAAGATTTCACTGAAATAAAAAGACCAAGATGGAAATAAACGCCTATTTTGAAGACTTCGAAGCTTCAAACTTTCGAACTGGTATCGAAATGTTAAGAGACCGCTACAATCAATGCATTATTCCAGATATGTCGAAGTATAAAACTATGTTTTCATTAAAAAAAAAAATTTATTCATTCATGGATTGATTTTAGGCGGTCTAGAAATATTCTCACTCCAGTGAAACCTATGTTGGCCTTTCCACAATTATTTATTTTTCCATTCATTTGTTCATAATTTTTATACTCTTGCAACATGTTGCTACAGAGCACAATAGGTCTTGATGAAACTTGATACACATATTCTTTGGCACCTAAGGGAGGATGGTATTGTAAATGGACGAAATCGGACCATTGCTAAGCCCACAAAAAAAAAATTAAACGAAAACATATAAAATGCCACAATTTAGTCGAAAATTAAGATGTAAAATTGTAATTTGTGACAGGAGATCGCAGTAGCCTGTGGGTTAATTTTTTTTTAAAGTAGGCGTGGCTCCGCCCCTTTTTGGATTAATATACACATCTTCCAAACCGCTTAATATATATCAACTTTATTTGCTGAGAAGAAGTGGTTTTATCACTTCTTCAAACTCTGTGAAAATGGGTAAAATCGGATAAAAACCACGCCCACTCCCCATACAACGGTTATTTGGAAAACTACTGAAAGTACTATAACTCACTGAGCATTCAAATTCACAACCAGGATGGTAGAGAGGCTTTATATCTGATGTGAAAAATTGACAATTCGAAAAGAATCTTTCTCTAATAACTGTGTATCCTCTTTCCTTAATGGAATAAAATCACGGTGACACTTTCCTTAGTTTGATATAAAGTTTTGCCAAAAAATGAAGTTGCTCCTCCGCTTTTGTTCCTTGCAAGAGTATAAAATATTCGGCTACACCTGAACTTAGCCCTCCCTTACTTGATATAAAATTTTTTTAAATTTTATTAATTCACAAAGTATTCATTGTGAATATCAAATATATTTTCGGAAAATTCGGTTAGGCACCATTTTATGGAAATATTATTTTGACAAAATAAATTTTAGAATGTGCTTTGGTAAACAAATATTGCGTACTTCATGTATTTACGTACATATGTTCTTATGCACATGAACGTAAACTCTTATGCTGTAATCTGATATTGTTTGTTTGCTTTAGAAATCCAAAACGATTTCATAACTAAATTTTATTTTGTTTTGCAACTCAACAATATAAAACAAGTAAGGAATGGGTAAGTCCGCGTGTTAACGGACATTTCATACTCTCGCAAGGTAAAGTGATATATGGGTTACTCGAAAAATTTTCAATCATAGGCAAGAAGATATACTATTATTAAAATTAATATTTTTAAAGAATTTTTTGAAGATTTCTTACATGTTGACCGATAGATGCGGCATAAAGTCAAGCGGACGTTCGAAAGTATATACTGGCGTTTAGATATTTGGTGTCTGGGCCCTTGAAAGGTTATAGCCCGATTCCGACAATTTGTGGGTAGAAGATTCATTATCTTGAGCGTGTTACTTGTACAAAGTTTTATTTCGTTATATTCATTGGTGCTTGATTTGTAATGGAAGTCGAATTTAAAGTTGTGTTAGGTGGGAAGTAAGCGTGATTGTTGTCCAATTTCGCCCTTTTCACAGAAATCGTTGGATAACCTCACATACACAATTTGGTTGAAATTGGTCTAGTACTTCCGGGGATATATGATTTCACCTAAATGTGACCGGTGCTACGCCCATAGTCCACGTGTTAGACCTGCTCTTATAAAGCTCTTCCTCACCATCTTGGTTCTGATATGTAATGTTTATGGCGTAATTATTCAGAGAGTTGTCGCACTTTTAGTCGTTTTCAAAATAAGCGTTATTTGAGAAGGGAGCGTTGTTGTTGTCTGATTTAACCCGTACCTCGGTTTACGAAAAAGAGACTTCTGGTCAGTTTCCTCCTCCCTTTGCCAAATTACAGTAATGTATCTTAATTAAGTGCTTAGTTATGACACTTTACAGGGTTTTGTTTAATCGCGTTTTGTGGGCGTGACAGTGATCCAGATACTCCCATCGGCAATACCGACCTCTCTTGAATGCCAAGGAACATATGTAGCAAGTTTCATCAATATAAGTTATCGCTTGCACAGACAGTCGGACAGACAGTCACCCGGATTTGAACTCGTCTCGTCATCCTGATCACGTGTATGTATATAACTCTGTATCTATTTCGATTACTTTTAGCTGATACAAACAACCCTTAGGACCAAACTATTGTACTCTGTAGCAACATGTTGCGAGAGTATAAAAAATAAAAATATGAGTGTAAAACGAGAATGACTATACTACTAACTCACACAAGAAGGCTGGGAACAGCTCATCCATTAATACAAGAAGAGTTTCTGGCAGAAAAAGGACCTTGCATGTTTAATAGTGTTGGAGGCTGGAGGTTTACTGCTGGTATGGAAATTGTTTTCGTTTGTTTTATAATTATTTATATTATAATCTTTATGGTAGAAATTTAGAATTCGTTTTATTTTATTAGAAATATTACATTAAAATCCTTACATGATATGCATGTAGAAAACAGTTTTATTTTTTAAATTGATTTCCTTTTATTAACATATTTCAATATTTATTTATTAATTGACATTTACATTTTTATTGTTTAACACATTTTATTCTTTTATTTAAAAAAATTAAGTTTAGAACAAATAGTTTTAGTTTTAACTTAAAACATTTTTATTTAAGACTTTAGATTTGTGCGATTAGCTCGCGATTTGAACTGAACTTCTTCTTCTTCTGTTGTTCTCTTGTCTTGCGTGTTAGTGTCCGTTTCAGGTGTATCGTCAAATTCGGTCAATCTGTCAGGGTTGTTAATTTTTTTAGTATTTCTGTCCACTCCTATGCTCCTTTCCTACATAAATATGTTCTCTTAAGTTAAAAAATGTGTACAACTGGCAAACCAGTTAAAATCTTCGTATTATTTTAAATAAAAACTCTGATGTTTTTTTAAATGTTATTAGTACTCTACACCAATTACAGTGATCTCTCAAATTTCTGTACGTTTTTTGTAGTAAAACAAAGACAACTTTCGTTTCAAAAGAGGACTATTTTAGGTTAGATTAGCTAAAGAGGCTAAACGTTGTAACCTTGGTCTCTACGGGGTCATTTAGAACTCCTTCAACTGCGTCGTGATGAAACTTGCTAAGAGTAAGTAATTCAATACAAATCTTGCCTTCATACTATAAGTATCTGGCAGCTGGGTGTGGTTGCTGACAAAAGATGCAGTGTCAAACGCAAGAGGACAAGGGAACACCGATTCGTTAATAAAATGTGTCTAAGTTGCGGAGATTTTTCTGTTCAGTGTCGATGAATTCCTTTCAATCCAACATTTTCTCAAGGTTTAGAAACAGGAAAATGTCGCTGGGCCCGTTTTCGGAGAGCAAAGTGAATGCAACAGCAATTCGCACACAATTGATGCAATTTCGGCTACGTTTTTTTTTTTTAAACTTTCCATATATGACAATTGTCGTTGTTAAAGAGTTTTTCTTTTTAATACAGTGGACGAAAATTAGTCGACCTTATTTTGTGGTCTAATTTCGCGTCCAGTCTATTGTTCATTGGACGCTGGGTTGAAAAAATGGAACCACGCAAAAAAAAGGGTAACTAACACTAATAAGTAAACCACGAATAAAAGGTTTCTTTGTCTGGCGCCTAACCTAAATAATACTCCGTAAAATATCGTAGCAATAGGTAACCTATGAAATTCGGAATTAATTAGTTGGTTTAAACCGTCTTTAAAAGATGTACAGCGTGTACAAGTGCCGTTATTGCACTGCCACATGCTGCTGCAGAGTATAGTAGTTTTGTTCACCTAACGGTTGTTTGTATCAGCAAAAAAAATCGAGTTAGATATAGGGTTATACATGTATATACAAATATCCGGATCTGGATATTAGTTTGACGAGACGGGTGACTGTCTGTCTGTCCGTCCGTCCGTGCAAGCTGTAACGGTTTTATTCAAAATACGCCAGAGACATTAAATTTTACAACTAGGATGATCAAAGAGGACTTTGTAGGAGTCGGTGTCTAACTTTAACGATAGGCGTGGCACCACTCACATTTCGGTGAAAATCCATATCTCAGGAATTACTCCTGCCTTTGAAATGTGCCATGATTGTGACCAAAAATTGTCCAAATCGGACTAAAACTATTTAAGCCCCAGACCCCGAATATGTGGATCCCAGATAATACCGCAAACATTTTATCGAAAATATCGGTCAATCTGTGAGGTATATTATATAAATTTGAAGAAAATCATTTTCTGATAATAATATTAATGTAGGTATGTCACAAAAGGGTTGTATCCGGTCAATAATTCCTTTAGACCCCATATACTTAATAGAAAAATTTTCGAACTACCGGCTGAATTTATATCGCATAAATCGGCCAATATGTAAGATATCTTAGCCAAATTGACTGAACGTATAATATTAATAATAATAAACCCAACGATTACCCTCCTCCCGCCCAACCGACGCGAGGGGCGCAATCCGCATACGTGCGGAATTACCCGAGTCAGAAAAGGCAAGAGAGTTTTTTAAGTGTTGAGATCTAAAACTACTCAGCTACAGAAACAAAAATTTCAACAGCTAAGATCTAAAGTTACAATATAATAAATTGTTACATTTTCATTTATTAAGAGAAAACAAAAAAGTCTTTTTAATTTTGAAAAGTGAGTCAGATAAGTCAAATTTGCTGGAATGAGAATTAAAATCATGACATATACGGCGGAATGGCTCGTTTAGTTCAAAATTTGATCTACAGGATTTTAGCAGTAAAGGTCTAAACTGCCTCGAAAGGCGAACCGTTATATTAAATTTAATTTCAGACAGGAGAAAAGAACTGCAAGCTGTTCCATTCAAAAGTTTCACTAAGAATATTATGCCAAGCATTTCCCTACGACTAGAAAGTGTAGGTAGATTAATAAGTTTTAAACGACTAGGGCGAAAAGTAAAAATTGTTTTTGAACCGACTCTAACTTGTCAGAATGGGTTTGGTAGCTAGGGTTCTATACCACAGAGACATATTCCAATATAGGTCTAACCAAAGTTGTATAAGGTGTTTTAGTAATATACGGATCTCTAAATTCTTTCGACTAACGTTTAACAAAACTGAGGAAAGCTTTTACTTTCAAGACCATGGTATCAATATGAAGACTCAAATTAAGCTTAGGGTCATATTAACTCCCAAATCAACATAGTTTAAAACTTGCTCTAGAATATGATGTTTTATTACATAAGAAGAGGGGTGCACAGATCTACGGGAAAAGCACATCGTCTTACATTTATTGAGATTCAATGGCAAATCATTTCTAGGATTGGATATATTATAGTTTAATGTCGAAAATACGTGAAATTGGTTCACAAATTACCCAAACTACCATATACTACATATATTGATTTTCTTTGTTTTAACAAAACGTATGCACCTGAAGATCATTCCTGGCTTTGATCCTGGCAAGTTTCAAGAGCTTGAAATGTTCGGTTACACTCGAAATAAGCCCTTCTTTACTTGTTTGTTGTTAAAAATTAGTATACAGTGTCTACTCTTATATAATAAAGAGTACGATGTGTGGTTTCGCTTATTAACAATGAGCTAAAGAAAACCGTACTGCGGTGGTTGCTTAAATAAGTGTGAAAAAACCGAAAGTGAAATTTTTGAGCTTCAACAGTTAAATTTTCTAGAATGTGATCAACGCACTTTTGAAGGTTTTTCCCAAACGTCTGCAGTTGATGACAGAAAGAGAAGTGCTCGTCTTCGGGCGGTTCGAACCAATTCAGCCATAAAAACTGTTCGTGAACGCATCTGCAGAAATCCTTTTAGGAAACATAAAATTATTTTAAAGGAAGTGGATATATCGACCAGGTCAATGTCAAAATTTATTCGAGATGATCTTCACGTGAAAACCTACCTTTGGTCAACTGTTCATCTTCTGACAACGCGAGTGAATCAAATTACAGTCAGCAGCCATGAAAATATCCTTTATATAGATGAAAAAAGTTTCACTGTACAAGAAGTTTTTAATAAGCAAAACAACAAAATCTACGTAAAAACTTTCAAAGACGCAAAAATCGTTATTCTAAGGGTTTTTTAAGGAGTCTACTGTAAAGGTGTTACACCTCTTCACTTCTGTGAAAAAGGGTTAAAACTGGAACAAAAGTGTACGAGCAGAAGGCTTCGGTTAAGCAATACTCTTTGCTCCTTACTTTTAATAACTCATACGCCCTGGCGGTAACTTGAGCTATGTATATGGATATTCGATAGTTTGTGTACACTAAAACATTAATATTGGTAATCAGTTTTCTGCATTGGGCGGGGACTTAACAAAAACTTAAATTTGTATTGGCTAATTAGAAATGATACATTGTTAAGTGACATACTTCAATGAGAAAATAGTCTCCTTTGTGCGTCCGTAAATGGTGAAATTGCAATGAGAATGCATATAAGAATATTTAAATAAAAATTTAACATAAATTTTTCAAAATAATTGATTTATTTGTGTATTTAGAAACTCGAAAGTAATATACTCCTAATTACCACAGCAAAACTTTTATTACTCTAAACTTCTCGTACGAACTTGTGCCTAAATTGAGTGTGGTTCGCCTATTGTGTATAGCAACAAAATACAATTAAAATTGAGTATACGTTTATAATTGCAAAACTACGCACAAATTATGAATATACGTATACAAGGAACAATACAAGTAATAAATCTTAAATGAGAAAGAAACATGCACACAGACATCCGCCTCTTAGTTATGGCTTGGGCTTCCACTACACACAACGCTTTATTTACAGACTATTGCTCTTACTTAAGTCTTCATAGTTACAGCAACAAATTCAAAAGAAAAGCACACCATTTCAACAAAGCTCCGCTCTCCGGCTGCTGCTAAATGCAAAATTTTGACTTACTGCTTGCACTTACTGATACGACAGCTGGCTCCCTCTGCGCTCCTCTCCCACGTAACTGTTTTGACTAATAATTCTCCGCTGCATTTCATTTCACATATTGAATGCCACCACGTGTTCGCCAGCATTCATTCTAACTAGTTTATATAGCTACATATGTATATAGAATATCCAAGTTGTTACTCTTGCAACAGTCTGGTGCTGGCCTTTCCTGCCACCCAACTACTTAGACCTCCATCAGTTGGTAAATGTAATATGAGCCCGGCAAACTGAGTGAATGAGTGACTGCTACATCTGTCAGTGCTGCCACTAGGCATATTATACGGCGGTAACCAAATTTATGCCATACCATCATCCTCTGAATGTGGCAGCTAAGCTGCCGACCAATCGAAATCAGTCAACAATCGCAGAAGTCAGGAGCAAGCTTGTTCTGTTAGGTGGGCAGAATGCATTTCTAGGCCCGTCCGAATATGTGCACTTAGCAAAAATTTGTTGCTTATAAATTATAATTGCATAGCATTGCATTGTAAATTATTGCTGTTGTGTTTATGGGTATGTCTACATGTTTGTCGTTTTGATGCATTTTGGAGTATATACAATTTGTATGCAATCACTTACTTAGGTATTCATAAGGATGTGGAGCCATGGCATATAGGCTGGAGAGTGCATCAAGGAGTGCTTTAACTCACACAAACAGAAACGGTGTTTCTTGGTGTGTTTAGAGTGTGTGTTAAATGCGTTTAGCATTTTTTGTGGGAATAAAACACAAAGGATGGTTTATGCAACTTAATTAAACGTATATGCATATAAAGGGTGGTTCATACAAATGTATAAAAAATTATCAAATAGTATCAATCTAAAAAGAAGAAGAGAAGTCGGCCAGTTTAGTTGTTGCAATGATGAACCATTATGCATAGAAAACGCTCTCTTCTGACTGGCGGTCGTTTCACCTCGATGATTTTATTAGTGAGAAAAAGTAAAAAAAATTGGAAACCCAATAAGTAATTCGCGAGAAGACGACGCATGCTGTCTAAAGACAACATCAATTCGACCAAAATTAATAAAATAAAATAAAATAAAATAAGAAAAATCAAAGGACAAAAACCAGCCGTCGTTTAGTTCCAGCCGGATAATGTTTCCAAAAATAAAATAAAAAATACTTTCAGATGTTCCCACAACTTTATTTTAACAATTAAGAAAGGGCGAACTTCGGGTATAACCGAACATTTTATACACTTGCAACTTGCAAGCAACACAGCTGGCGAAATATTTATAGGCGTTGACAAAACTTTATATATATACAAATTGGATATGGAAAAAACAATCAAATTTGGTATCTTATTAATTTCTAATGAAGGTCATGTTTTCATTTAGTTTTATTACCATGTATTATATCGCGGCAACGAAAATTATATTAAAATCATCCTTAAATGAGAAATATATGACATACATTCAACCGAAGATGCTAAATTTAATATATTGAGTTGATGTGGAAAACGTCAACCAGAGAATCGAAATTCTTTATATTAGGGATATGAGGTCTTGATCAATTCCATTCAATTTAGTGGTAAACCACTTAATTTTTAAATAAACTTGTTCGTTTAATTTCATTAAAATATCACACATTTTTACCAACCTGTACGGTTTAAATACAGGTGGAAAGTCCGAAATCATTATACATATATGTATGCTATATTGGTGGCAGAGAAACGAGAGAGAGACGGGCTGATTGCATTAATATACTTGAGAACATATTTTCAAGCAATTTTATAAATATATAACTCACACATTCAGCAACATATTCGTTATAAGGCTTGTTAGAAAAACGGAAGTCATTATATGCAGTATATGGCAGTGGAAGTAATTCGCATATATGTTATAAGGCCAACCGGAAGTTTGAAAATTGTATAATTGGTATATGGAATCTAAGGTTTGTATTGATTATACTATTAACATTCCACATACTAATAATATCGTATGCTCCCTGAGTTTAATTAAGGTACTTACCACCACAAATATATGTGGAGTAAAGTCAGTATTAGTTTTATGGGGGCTAGGGAAAGTTTTAACCCGATGTTATCCACTTTAGGTAGTTTTTACTAAGATAGTTTAGATATTGCGGTAAAAAATATACCGAAAGTTCGAAAATGACACGCCCATCGTCTTATTTTTACCCCGGTTCTAATAAAGCCCTCTCGTACCCCTCGGCTATAAAATTTAATGCCTATGACGCATTTATTTGTTTTTTTATCGCACCTTTAGTAGTTTTTAACAGAATCGTTATATGGGTAGTAAGCGGAGTTCTCATCCGAATATTTGTTATGTGTAAATTTGATTATTTGGCTTAAGTTGGTTTGGGAGATATGTTACATTACATGTACTCTGTAGCAGCATGTTGCAAGAGTATAAAAATGTCACATGAACCAATCACATATTTTATTTAAAATGTTTAACTCTCGCCACATGTTACATAAGAATATAATAATCGTATTATTAAACGGAATTTATCGAATATTTTTTCTTTTATTTTTCATATTGCCAACCAAACCTTTCGATTTCTGCAACTAATCAGCTCGGAGTTTTGAAGAGCTTAAAGTAACATTCGTGATGAGATGATTATTATATCGCTCGAGCTACTGGAAAAAGAAATAGAAAAAAAACGCGATCACGTAATTGATACTACATTTAAAAAAGAGTCCAAACCAATTATGGAATGCCATATTAAAGTAAAATATCTAAAGTTTAAAACGTGGTTGAGTTTTATTTTTTGAAACAATGATTTTGAATTCTGTTGTCTTAGCTTAGATGTCTGACATAAAGAGAGTGCGAACCATCGACAAAAAAGTAACTATTCAGCATATTGAATTGTTCGTATATGTAAAAGAGTACTTTAGTTTATAGATATGCATATATTTATATGCCAATAGACAGCAACATTTCCTCTTAGGTTCAAAATTAAAAATAATTTAGGTTTTTCTTAGGCTGGTGTGATTTAGAGTGGTGAACATATTATTCTCCAACTGAGCCCTACAATATCTTAAAATATTTGCAAACTGACACATGCCTGTTTCCTTAATCTCATTTTCAACAGAACTAGCAGCACTACCATACCCATACACAGTTAACCCCCAGCAGCTATCCATCATCCGAGAGGCAAACTTACGCACCGATTTTGTTTTAGCTAGCATTGTGTATGTGTTACGGGCATTTGGCTTGCATGTGTGGGTTTAAATATATATCAATGGCTAGTATATAGTGATAACTAGTCGGTATGAGTGGGAGCTAACATGTTAGATGGAGCAGATGCTTCTGGTGAAGCAGAAAGAGCATGCACTTCCTGTGCTATAAATGGGCGGCCATGTTGCAGCAGTATGGGTGTGAGCGCCATAGGCCGACAACGTGGTGTAGGCAGCAGTAGCTGAGTATGCGGACTCATTGAAATTGCATGCAGTTTGTTTGCATTTTGATAATAAATCAAAAACAGTGCATATAAATTGGGAAATATGCACACACCAGCAGCAAAACCAACACATGTAATAATAACAGCAATAGCTATGCCAACAACAATAATTGGCGTAACGTTGGCTGTTGCTGTGGCAGTGGCAGCTACAAAATTTGCCGACTACATTTATGCATGGCTGCATATTTCATCGGAGCTGCTATATATGTACGTTCGTAATATGTGTGTCGAATAAACATATTTATTGTGGGTTGAAGGCGGCTAGATAAATGTAGGCAAATATGCCAGAGCAGAAACAAACAAACAAACAGCAAATGCTCTTATAACAACAACACAACTATGAAAGATGCGTTAGCCCGCCACGCGTATATTCCCATAGAATTTATGGGCTTTTCGAGCTATGAGCACAATTCACTGCTACCCGTTGCTATTGTTGTTGTTGCGCTGCCATTGCTGTTGCCATAGCGAACACTGGGAACTGCCACAGTTGGTGGTCGCACCACACTCATACCGCCGCCATGGCATACTACCAAATCTACATACGCATTCAATCATATATTCAGAGCGCTCTAAAGTGCCTATACGCGTCCATGTGTGTGTGTGCGCAAGTGTGTGTTCGTGGGGTGCTATGCTCGGCTATGGCGTGTACAGTGCATATATTTGTTTATTAAAAATTTAAATTAATAAATGTGAACCAACAGCCAGCTATTGAATGCTTGAGTGGCATGGGGTTCTCAATGGTGGCTATATCAGCTTGGAAAATCGAAGCTTAGCAAATCCATTGGGAACAAGTGTTTTATATGCGTAAATATGAGTGCATAAAATTTTGTAGCACCTCCTGTCGCTTCGGCTACTCGCATTTATTCGTATTTACTTTCGTATGCATATATGCATTTATGCACTTAAGTGCACACAAATCAATAAATTGCGCGCGTGTGTGTGTTTTGATATTGAATTCAGCAATAATTTAGTGAGATTTATTTTTTCTTTTATGCTTTGCAAAGAAAGATATGAACTTTTATATTTATGATATTTATTAAGAATTTTTGAATTTTATGAAATTTTTGCTAACAATAGGAGTACGTACTACTAATGTCGGTTGGAGTTTAAATTTTGGAGTGCAGTTGAGTTAAAAATAAAATAAAAATATTAATAATAGGAAACATAATAAGTACAGCAGCTCAAAGCAAACATACCAAAATAATTTCCGTTTAGAGAAATACAAATTTGAAGCACTTTTTGTCAGGATATGCTAGAAAAGTGTAGTTAAGGGAGAATTCTTTATGAGCTCCAGCAGCTAATCTGATTCCAAAAGAAGAAAAAACGTTAATTTCGCCTATGCCGAAACTGTAATACCCTTCACATGTGCATAAAAAGATTCTACCGTTGCCTTGGGTAATAATCCATGCCAAAAATCGGAATGATTTCTTGGCAAATAAAAAAGTTGACTATACAAGAACTTTATTTTGACCGTTCAGTTTATATGGAAGCTATATGCTATAGTCGTTTGATCTGAAGAATATTTTTTAAAGATTACAGCGTTGCTTTCGACAATAATCTATCTTGAATTTCGTGAAGATAATTTGGCAAAGTCTTCCCTACAATCACTTGATTTTGATCGGTTAGTTTTTATGGTAGTTATATCCTATAGCGATTCTATATCGGTGGCTTCGGCAAGAAATCGGAATTAATTTTTTGAAAAGAGCAGTTTTTGGGTGGAAAAAAGCGTGTGAAAAATTTAAAATCGATATTTCAAAAATAGAGTGACAAGTTCGACAAGCTTAATCGACTCCCCATCGGGTTTTCATTGTTTCCTTCTGGCTGTTACAAACTGCGTGGCAAACTTGACATACCCTGTTCAGGGTGTAATACTTACGTAGGAGTTCGACTTTACACACAGCCAGCCATTTTAGAAATTTAACTCGAATGTGATAGTACTAAAAACGAATTTGCTTTGACAAATAAAAAAAATACAACGCCTTCTTCTTTTTGCAACTAATTGAAAAGGTCGGCTGAAATGACCTTCAGTGCCTTTTTAAAATTTTGTTTTTTTCAGTTTCGGCTCATTTTTGGAGCGCCATTTGCCAAAGTGTTGGAGAGTTTTGACATCTTATTTCATTAATGTAGGGACATCAGCTACGTTGTCAAACAATTATACTCGATGTAGTTTTGGCAATCTTTCATCATCTCTATCTATCACTATGTGTTTCCAAAACTTAAAACCGATATAAAAGAAGTATTTTACGTCCCAGCCATTGTGCTGATGAATATTGCATTAAATGACATAAAAAATTTATGCCTGCTATGCTATTTATAAATAAGTTATAAATTTCTAAGACAATATAATACGTATTATATAGTAAAAATTTAAATAAGGCATAAGTTCGGGTGTGATCGAGCATTTTATACTCTTACAACTTGTGAAGATCAAAGCCGGCTAAATAACTTCAGGTCTTGGCAATATTAAAAAAAGTTTGCAAACGGGTTCAACTTCATTGTTCGACGAAATTGCGAAAGTATTATTTTACTTCCCCTCAGCGAAAATTATACTAAAATCATCATTAATAAAGATATATGTGATATAAACTCAACCGAAGAGGCTTAATTTAAAAAATTGAGTTAATATGGAAAAGCTCAAACTAAGAATCAAAATTCATTGTATTAAGGATATAAGGTTTAGACCAAGACCAATCCATTTATATAGAGCACCAAACCATTAATAAAATTTAATACCTTTAAGGAAACGAGTTTACTTAAGTTCATTAAAATATCACACATTTTGACCAGCCTAAACGGTGGGAAGTCGGAAATAATTATATAGGATTTATTAAGGATAAATGGAAGGGCTGATTGCATTAACTGATGACCTTACTCAGGTATACTTCAGAACATATGTTCAAGCAATTTTATAAATATATAAAAATGAATGGAGGAAAGTCAGCCGGACGATTTTGTCCATTTTAGGCACAAAGAAACACAGTAAGGAAAGTACGTGCTTTCAATTTCATTAAAATAACTCTCACATTGGCCGTTATATGCATGAGGTATAAAGTCAACTCGAAGTTCGAAAATCTTTATAGGTATATGACGGCTAACAGAAATGTTGATCTGATTCAGGCCATTTTTGACAAAAGGGTTTCAGATGATCAAAGAAACATTTTCGCGACATCCCAATAATATATCTTACAGATTGACCGATATTTTCGGCAAAAAGTCAGCCATATGTACTGCGGTTCACATATTCGGTATGTTGGGGCTTCAACAGATATGGTCCGAGTTCGAAAATTTTTGAGCGAAATATGAAGTATCTTGAGGGCACTATTTGGGCAAAGTTGACTGATTCTTGATTTATGCACTGAAAAGTAGAAGAGTCAGATGGAATTTCAAATTTTGTTATATGGGAAGTTGGCGTGGTTTTTGTCTGATTACGTTTATTTACGCACGGTGACATAGGAATATTAAACTAGTGTAATTGCTAAATTTGATTGAAATTGGTGGGTGAGGTCCCGAGATATGGATTTTCACCTAAATGTGGTCGGTGCCACGCTCATCGTCATAATTAATAAATTAAATTTTGTGAGCGTGCCAGTGGTCCGATTACGCCCATCTACGAACTCGTCCTTACTTTTTTTCCAAGGAACACGTGTTACATCCTGCACGGACAGACGAACGGACAGAGAGACGGACAGACACTCACCCGGATTTAAATTTGTCTCGTCATCCTGAACATTTACACATGTATAGCCCTATATCTAACTCGATTATTTTTAGGTGATACCAACAACCGTTAGATGAACAAAATTATTATATTCTGTAGCAACATGTTGATGAGGAAATACCTTGTAGTTATATAAGGATTAGAACGCTAACAAAGTAATCGACAATTGAAGCATACTTAAAGATTGTTATACTTCTTCACGCTGATAAAAAAAGAGAGAGAATAATACTTGAAGAACCTACAGCCATGGATCATAGAATAAACAGATCAATCTAACTAGAGAGGTAACGTCACGATTATGCAATGACGCTATAAGATGGAAGCGAAAGCGCTTTCGTTTAGATTTGGCACTTAGAGTCAAGTATAGATTTATCTATGGTACATTTGCTGTTTCAACTTAGTCCGTGCTTACGTATGGAATAAAGCAAATAGCGCGCACCCCTTGACCTCGCCAAAACTCTTTTATTCTGAGAATAAAGAGCCAGATGGAGGATATGCTTGCTGGCTGAAATGATAAGATTTAACACCAATTTCTTGAGCAATTTATATTTACATTAGGGTGAGGTTGCCCATTTCACAGTTACGTATATATAATATGTATGTATATATATTCATTCATACTCGTATACTTAGTCTGCAGTAAAGTCTATATGTGAAATGAATAGTGTTAGTGAGCCCTGAAAAGAGAAGTGTATCACCACACGGAAAACAATAAAATTAAATAAGTAATTACTAGTCGTGACTGGTAAATTCACACAAAGTCAAGCATTGATCATGATATTGTCGATAAAATACACATGCATACATAGTAACGCCATATATTGACTATGTCTACTTATGTAGGTTATCACATGCCCTGCTATGCATGAAAGATGAGAACCCTACAAGCGGCTACAATTATTACATATAGCTATATGCAACATATTGCGTTTACGTATGTATATGAAAAGTTAAATTCTGACACGTACAGTTTTCAAACATTTTTAAATAAAATTTAAACCAAACTAAAAATTTTTGAAAACTGTACGTGTTTCGCCCAATAATAAGTTTATTGTACATATCTCGCAAACTGCTCCAGCTATTTCAAACAAACTTGGTGGAAATCATTCAACTAATTGTTCAAGGAACAATGTTGGATAAAAGTACTCAAGTAAATGTATGATGAGCCATTACCACAAATTAAAATGAGATTGAGATCACCGTTTTAAACTTATCAGACTCTTGTTCTATACAATATAGCATCAATGAATGTTTCGAAATAAAAGCAAAAATTGTGCCTTTTTCATATGGCAATTATTTTCTGAAAATATTAAAAATCATTCGATATATTTTCTAGTCCCATATATCGAACCGGTTTATACGTTTCAGAGCCCTCATATATATCATATATGTATATCGTATAACTATTTATCGCGTCAGAAATGTCAATACTGCTTATCTTCTAACTCTGGATGAGAAAATCGTGCACTTTGTCTCTTCCCAGGAGAAAAGATTGACAAACCCCACATTTGTTAATCTGTGTTAGCTTCCCTTCCTTCCAGAAACGCAAGTTTCGCCTTAACGTCTTCAGTTCTGCCTTTTTAAAGAGTGTGTCAAGATTGAATGTTCACTCGTCCGATTGGGTGGAATCGACTTTCATTTTCAATTGAGACTTCTCCTTCAACACCACAGGAAACAGCAAATTATCTGCTCTGCCTTCCATCGGTATGATCCGAAAAACTACCCAATAGAAGCTATAGCCTAATGGGTTCGCTGATAAAACCTAAGGACATCAGCATTTAGTAGTGTTCTTGTTTGCGAATTCGGCTACTCAGTACTTTCCAGCAGGATCTCTCCCCTGTGGTCCATAAGGAGAGAAGGATTTTGAATATTGAGGAATTCATAGATGTAGCTATTAAAATAAAATAGCATTATCTTTAAGTTTGAAGTTAATTTCTGAAAATTCGCATCTCTAAAAGGAGTAGGACGTACCAGTTCACTGTAGCGCTTGCCTATGAAACAATGAACAATTTAGCTATAATAAGTGCTTTCAGCCACTACAATTCCCTACATACATATACAGACAAAAGCATTGAATGATCACCTGGTAAGGCTGCTGAAGTGGCAATGTTAAACAGAGCAAATCTGAAAGCTTATGTACAAAATTCCTGGAAGATGTTAAATCATGGTCAGAGTATTTAACACAAAGGCTGCACATACTGAATACAAACCACAACATCGTGAAGGTAGTGCAGCAGCAGAGATCTGCCTAAAACAGCAAACACATGCGCGTAATATAAAATCGGTACCCGATATCGAATGGGCTTGACGTTGGAATAGGGATGCGCGCACGATTTCCCAACAAAAGTTCGAGTAATGTTGTAAATTTTTCAGATTTTTGCTAAAGTTCTTAGTCACAGTCTTTACTGCTTACGGTTGGCTTATGAAGCTCATATATGAGTATGTATGTGCGTATGGATATATGGTAAGTCTGTGCGTTTGTACGTGGGTACCCGTATTTAGTAAGCAAAGCACCAACAATTGCAGCCGACAACATGTTAACGAGTCTCTTAAGCAACAATATTTAAGACTAAATGTTGGACGGACGGCTGAAATTGCTTGTATGCTGGCAGGCATGCCATATGTGAATGAATGTATGTATGTATGTACATGTATGTATGTCGCATTGTTGTCGGTGATAAAAATCCTTTTTTCGTGCCACTTATGCCACCAGCGCGAGTGCCAAGACAAAGCCGTTGAGACAATTGCGGCTACAATATGCCGCTTGTGCCGTAGTGGCGGCTCGCCGTGGCATTGAAGCGCAATGCGACAGCATCTCTCATGCCTTTTGCTTATTGTGGTCTTTTGCCGGAACGTGTATAATTTATGTGCGCCTGCTATTCGGTTGACAGTAAAGTCAAGATAAGATCCGACTTTGTCGTTTAAATGTTGTCGCTTTTATTGTATTTCATGGCTACCTGTAATTCCAGTGATCATCGCACAATGGCTACTTATTTACCAGCTAACCTTAAGTAACGTTACGTTTAACTGCGACAACTTACATACATAACTAAATACTTTTATTGCTCGCACATTTTTAGGAATTTTGTGGGTTTTCGGTATTTTGTTGAATTACCGATTTTCATATTTTATATTAGCTTTGTCGCTTGCTGCTGCGCATCACATCAGCTTTTAATTGCACTGTGGAAATATTTCATATCTTATTTGCCTGATTTGCTCTTATGTTCATATTTTATAGCATTACTTGGTAACGATTACCTTTTCCTTCATGGCGCGTCATGTTTACGTCTTTTGCTGTTTTATTTTATTTGATTGTCATCACGGCGTTTTTACAGCATCTTTCATCTTAAGTGGTCACGCGCTGACTGTAAAACATGTTGACGGAGTCGCTGTGGCGCGATGGCGTTAAGTGATAAACATTAAGTGTCTGCTTTCTTCAGAAAGAGCGACCTTATGACTTGTCGGCTACTACAGGGAGAGACTTTACTTGAGAAGAACAAGGCTTTGTGTGTCTGATGTCGTATGTTCCTGGAAATATACTATTCAAAACAATATAATAGGAAATACATTTTTTAAACGAATTTGGAAAGTTCTATGATAATTGTGGTTGCTAATATGGAGAAAAGCAATATTTGAGAGTTAACGAATTATAGATAATATATTCTAAGAATGAAGAACCGATGGTTAGTTTGATTCAGGCGTTTTCATAGCAGAGACGAGATCCAATTTTCGCTTTATATTGTTGTAGTTTAATATGTATCTCATTTCATAGTTGACATATTATTGGGCTCATTACTGAAGTTACATCTTCACCTATAATCTTCTCTTGGCTATCATCATAAATATTTATATTGGAGAGTATCTTTTGAGAAAATGTAAACTTTAGTTGTAAATATTGGACCAATCGAAATTTACCATCTCGATTTATACGACAACCAAGGAGCGATTCGACTTCGTTAAAATGAAGGGAGTAGAACTTGGTCCATATTAAGTTGTAATAGTTATTAAAAAAATTGCTCATTATTTGGTTTTATTATTGGGTCAATAACTAACCATCTGAAGCTGCAAAATTTTCCAATATTTATGGAAATTTGGAACTTCATCCGAAAATAACTGCACCGGCTTGGCGGCCTAGAGTGAATCAAGCCAGTTTTTGATATCCTGTTCAGATGCAATTTAAAATTATGTTTTTTCATTGAATTATAAAATTCAAAAGAAAAAAACAAATTTGCTTTAAAATAGTCGTACTTCAACCGGTCAACCTTCCCGTTACAATTAAAAGCTCATACTTGGAGAGCCTTTCCAAAAGGTGTTTATCACCCAATTTTTCAGAGTACCAAGCGGAAAAAAGCATTATCTTTATGATCCCCCCTAATATTTATTTATTTGTTGTTGTCGATGAGAGAAATGCGATCTGTAAACATAATTTCTTCAATTTTTCAGCTCAGAACATTTTCTTTTTTTAGTTTACTATTAACATTGGTAGCCTTCTAATAAAACTGCAGCTCTGAAGGTACAAAGTTGAAGAATTGAGGTTCTATGAATAACTGTAAGCGAAATTTAACATGTATTTAATCAAATATTGCCGATTGCTTATTGAAGGAAATTTAAAGAGCATCAAATGTGGATTTTGTTTAAAAAAAAACTAAGTACTGGGAGTACAAATGGACTATATACCATTATGTAGGTATAAAAATAGGCAATTTGCGTTTAGAGCAACTTTGTGAGTATACTGGGACAGCAGAACAAAAACAGAACACTGAATCAATAAAAGTTTATTTTTAAGAAATAACATGACGGATGTCAAACTAAATATTATAGGTAGGTAGGTAAAGTGGCTGTCTGTTGACGCACCTAGGTCTTTAGGAGGCCCATTGTGATACCACCGGGACTAATATCACCTCACTCTATTGTCGCACCTCTGAAACAACCTGTGCTTCTGATAATGTTCATTAGTACAAAAAGTTTTATTTGTGCAACCTCTGAAACGACAGCTTCTACAAGAGTCATTGTATGGTGCACCTAGTCTGCTGGCATGTCTGCCAATTAGACAGTGATCTATTAGCACTGCTACTAGAGTTCTTATGTCATTCCTTTTGAATTTTAAAAGTCGGCATGTGCGGCTGATGTTCCATTCATGTAACATTTGCCTGCTTGGTGAATAAGTCAGTGGTGGACTTCATCGAGATTCAGCTGAATTTAAAACATGTTTGTCGATTAAATATCAACAAGTGGCGGGAGACACATATATTTCCTCTTTTTCGGAGTCTAATTGTAGGTTGGTGCCTCTTCTGTGTAGTTCATCTGCTACACAATTGTCAGAGATATCACTATGCCCTGGAAAGCATTGCAGGTTTATCGTGGATCTAACATCTATCCACTAATAGATCAAGGCATTATTTCACTATCTGTGATGAGACGCAATAAGGCTTTAGTGTACATATATATAACAGTAGTCAGTGTTTTGAAAATCTTTGAAGAACGTTTCCCGATTTAAGTAATGAAAACCTAAAAGCTGGTATTTTTTATGTTTCTTGCAAATTTTTAAGGGATGTTCAAATTCTGAACTACACGAGAATTTTACTCACCCCAATAGCGTTGTTTGTTGACGAAGCTATACTTTTTGACAGGGATGACGATGATGAAGTTAGCGCGCCTACTATTCTAGAAGCTAGAAACTGTCGCAAATTTCACCAAATCTATTGAAAGTCAGCTTGATGTCCCCAAATTGTAAGAATTGCAATTTTGATGCTAACGACAAACAATGCGTGTCCTTCCGATATAAACACGTAATTTTTTTTTAAGTTACATATGTGACCCTGTCAAAGTAGGAAAAATAATAAAGATCTGGAATTTGAAATATATATATGTATGTATTTCATACAGTCAACCGTAAGCTATCTTACATGCATACTAACTGGGCTGCATATGGTATAAAGTCAATCGGATGAGCTAGATGACATATAGACAGCTTTTCTCATATTCGTATTAAATTGGTATAGGTATATTAAGTGCACTGTGTGGTTAATTTGGATTTTCTATTGTAAAGCAAATTAAGCTGTTGGCATACAAAGATCATATTAGAAATGAGAATTGTAATGTGATTGAGACCCTTTTCAAACTTTGTTAAGAGAATTTGAAAATAATATCGAAATTTGTTTTGAATCAATCTAGAACTCTATATGATATAAAATCTAAGAGGAAGTTGTCACGCCCATTGTCTGGTTTTTGATCTAATCTACACACAAGCCTACAAGACTTATCAATAAATTCAATGTTTTAAATTATAAAAAAAAACGGTACAAAAAACAAAAATATTTCCACCAACACATCATCACCTAAAATGGGAAACATGACCCAAAAATTTTAAATTTTGTTTTTTATTCATTGCCATTCACCGCAGCATAATATTATGTATGTATGTATACGTATGCTCTCAGATATAACCAACTTATAGTTAAAATTCAAATTTTGTTTCAATATGGTTAGTTTATATTTTATATTGTTTTTTCTGTAAACTGCTGAAAAGTGATGCTACGTCATTTTAGCTGACGACCCTACTGTGTAACTACTCACTCACTGTGTAGCCCTTAGTTTTTGTAACCTTCTTAGTATATTTATAACACTTGGTAATTCCTAACATTTTATGGGCGTGGCAATAATCTATTTTCGCCCATTTGCAATATCAACATCGCCAGAATTTCTTACAGTTATCTCAGTTTCCTCTAAATTGTGATTTGTGCGAATAAATGGACGCTACATATACGGATGAACTGTACTCGTATCTGGATTAGTTTCAGATTTTACGACCAAATATTAAGGAAACAAAGCTATTATACTAATGATATTTATTGAGCTTATAGCAAATTTTAATAATTCCACCGTGTTGGTTTTTGTGATATTGTAATTAAGTGATAAAATCCTTGCAAAATGTCTATTCATATTTCAAATAACAACGGTTCACTCTTAATGTTAGAACAGTCAGCAAAACGAAATGGAAATCTAAATCTTTTATATACAATATGTTGACTTTTTCGTTATGAGTTCAACACATTTATTGAAAATTTATTACCATTTTTAATGTTTTATTCAAATATACATAGGTTGAACGAGTTAACACCAAACACCGCCGTGACTCTCATTCTAATCGTTGAGTTTTTGCCATTTTGTGTAATACAAATCAAATAATAGTGATTTAACTACGCCATACATTAAACAAAATCAAATTTAATGAACCCATTGCATATATAATTCTTGTTAGCATATTTGCAAATAACATGTATACATACTTTTATGTAGCACTGTTGCACCTCTAATGTGCTGTTAAACTCTTGTTTGATTGTGATTTTAAACCTGCGTGTGTGTGTAGTTATGTGTGGTAAATATTGTATTGTATTGGCTAATAGAATAGTCATATTTTACATTTAAAATTAGCATGAATTTGCCATTTGTTTAAAATGTGGCTGCAATTTAATGAAATCGCTCGAACATATTTATCTGTGTATACACAAGTTATGTAGGTATGTAAGCCGCACTGGTCGTACGCATTAGAGCGAATGAGTTAATTAATTATTGCATTATGCAATAACAATAATAAACAACTATACAATATGAGTTTCACAATTTCACAGTACGCCGCGCTATCGGTCTCTAATTACATGCAAATATTGCAACGAGAATTGTTCATAATAAATACTCAATAAATACGAGCATGTTGCTAAAGAAAAACAAATACTTTTTGTTGTACAAATGCATTCCAAGTATTATAGTTGTCGTAATTTCATTTATTTATTTATGCATATAAATATTGGTGCGGTCTAGTGCCTTTGGTTCGTTGCCTATGGTGGAGATACACAGTGTCATATAATTGGGGACACTAGTTTCAAAATCTGTTTTACGATCCTCAACGACGAAATGGGGCCTTCAAACGGGCCATTTCAAGGTAAACTACGGTCTGCGAACTCTTTTAGCAGTCGCTCGGTACCATATAGTGGGGGGATGAAACATATTTTAGGTATTTCATCCAAGCAATTTGACTTGAGAGAAAAGACTATAATATTTTCTATGAAAAAACTGACAGGTATTTGTTATACAAACGTGCCACCACTTAATAACGGTGTTTGACGGTTTTTGGACCGAGCCCAAAACAGTTTTTGAAACCGCCAACCAAACAAAGATTTACTTTTACACTCTGGGATCGACGGGATCTATTAATAAATATAAGTCGATAGCCAAGTGGCCATTAAAGCACATCGCATTGTGTCAGAGAATGACCTCAGAAGCAAGTAGGCAGTAGATGTAGTGGCTGTCGGAAAGCGGCTATATATTATATATACCGATTTCCGGGCCACAATAGTATTCTGGGAAACCAAATAGCCGATGAGATTGCCAAAAGTGCAATCCGTTTGGCTAACGAACCAGTACAGGTAATACGCAAGTCGGTAAAAACGATACACAATGAAATTTCTGGCAAAAAGACGGATCACTGTGAGATGGAATGCCTGAAGCGCATGTAGGAAACGGAAGAAAATCACGCACGGTCTCGCAAAGACTGCAGGACGGTTGTTGATCTAGCCACAGATGATAACTTACTGGGAACACATTAACGACGACACATGTAGGAAGGTCAGGGAAGTAGGCATGAAAAGACGCTGGAATACTTCCTCTGCTTCTGTACGACCTTGTGTAGAACTCGCCGTAGATTTCTAGAAGCTTTGCAGTTGAAGGGACTAAATGAAGAGATATCAAGTCTCTATTAAACTTTGTAAATGGCGTTGACGTTCTGTATTACGTAATAGCCAGCCAATATAACCCCGCCTACCGTTACACTCCACTTACCAAAAACACGTCGAAACAGGAGATTTAACCCGGCGGATTTGCCCCAAAGAAGGAAAATCCTGTGCAATTGGTGAAAAGGAGAAGACCGCCGTTTTCTGCGCTGCACAGGGTTTGATCTAATTCTACACCTGCAGAAAGGCAAAATGGACACAATATTCTACAATGCCGAATTATTGGCCGTCGCCGCGTACAAATTTGTCATATTACGATACAAACTGCTATCTTTCAGCTTATGCTCCACATTGTTGCCGTGCGATTTGATTTGCTTCTAAACTTGAAATCTTACTCGTCGGATAGAAATTTAGAGACAAATCTACAGAAAACGCATTTTTCAGACGGGTTACAGAGAAATGAAGACTTTATTGAGAAATAAATCACCTTTCATCTAAAATTTTAATTTTTATTTTGTTGTCTATGTACTCGTCGGACTGCTTTCGTAAAATATATATGTTTTTCTTTCAAAAACCATAATCTTAGCAGTTATAAGCTGCAGTGATACTTGATCCATTTGAATACTATTATAATCCATCATTAAAATATACCGTAGTCAAAAAAGGGAATATATTATATAACAAAAGTTTTTCAAAACTGTCCTTAAATATATGTCCACCAGTGTACATTGGTTTTGTTCTGGGAAAATGCTCGTATTGCAATAAATTGCAATTGACACTACAATTGCTACCATAATTTCTGGCGCTGAGTGGTTTGCAAAAAATATGTGCATGCAATGCTATGCGCATAGCATGTACAGCAATTGTCATACAACTAATGTCATGACACTCAATTAATTGTGCGCGAGTAGGTGTGTGGCACGAATTAAAATGTTTAATTGAGAATTTAATACTTTGTATATTTACATTTGCACATTTGCTTGCATTTTATGGGATTGTGGGCAACTTTCAATAAGAATTGAAAATTAATTACAATAATAATAATTAAGTATTGGTTAGATATTGGGTTGCATATATATTTATTTACATATTGCCTCAATAATTTTTATACTCTCTTTCAACATTTTTTGGTCACCTAACCGTTGTTTGTATCACTTAAAACTACTCGAGATAGATATTGAGTTATACATACATATACTTATATGTACAAATGATGAGACGAGTTGAATTCCGAGTGACTGTCAATCCGTGCAAGCTATAACTAGAGTAGTAGGAGTAAGAATTGATATATCTTGATGAGACTTCGTACATATGTTCCGCGGTACCCAAGGAGGCTTGGTATTGCAGACGGGCGGAATTGGACCATTGCTGTTTAACATCGTCTTTGAGAGTGCAAAAATGGTTTATATCGGGCTATAACCCCGCCCACTCCTTATATAACGGTTATGTTAAAAACTACTAAAAGTGCAATAACTCAATAAATGAAAGCGTCAGAGACACTAAATTTTGCAACTGAGATGGTACAAAAAACATTACAGGAGCCAATATCAAAATTGGACAATGTACGTGGCACTGCCCATATTTTGATGCAAACTCATATCTCGAGACTTGTTCTCCCAATTTCAACCAAATTTCGCTCATAATATTATATTTCTGACATTCTTATTTTACGCTACAAAAATGGGCGAAATCGGACTACTACGGCGCCTACTTTCTATATAACACAATTTTAAATTCCATCTGACTCTTTCACTAGAATATGTGGATCCCAGTTCCAATTGCGTACTTTTTGTTGAAAATATCGGTCAATCTGTGATTATTGAAATTCCAAAAAGTTGCAAGAGTATTAAATGCTCGGTTACATCCAAACTTAGCTCTTCTTTGCTTCTTTATATTTTGTTATCGAGTGGTATAGATCTAAGTGAAGTGTGCATAAGTAAATATATATTTTTTTAAATTTATTATATTTATAAATTTAATGAGTTCTCATGGTTTTAATAAAGTCAAATTTATTGACGCTAACAGACAATAGTATAATATTGATGTATTAACACTGCGTCCATTGAAAGGATTCGAATAGCAAAACATTTTCAGTAGTAATTGTTTTAACACTTTGCACCACGTTGATTGACAGGCGCTGAGTTGCAATACATTGCCAATCTGGCTCAAAAAGGTCTCACTAGTTTGACTATGGCTGACATAAAATTTGATGTAATGAAATCCAGACGTAATTAAGAAAGTGATCAAGAGACCAAGCTCCTTAATGATAGTTGATAAGTAGGACATTTTTCCACACCGTTCCGAAGTATACAGAAACAGTGGGAAATATGGACAAACAAACTTAGTCTTGCCATAAGTTCTATTACAAAGTTTACAAGGCAAGAAACGATGAAGACAAATTCGACTAGAAAAGAGAAGAACTTTGTATGCAGTGTGTACTCATATCTATATACATATATATATATAAATATATATATATAGATATTATATATATATATATAAATATTCAATGGAGAGCATTGGATCTTTCAGCAAGATTCTGTTCCAAAACACAAGGCAAACATCACCCAGCAGTGGCTTAAGGGGTTATATCCACTTGCAATTTTCGCAAAAAAAAAAACGATTTTACATGTATTTGAGAATATTCTCCGAAAAGTTTTAAGTTGATCCAAAAAATTTATGAACGTATTTGTAAGAAATTTTTTACTCAGAGTGATGGGCCAACAAAACTTTAAACGCGTTTTTCTCGAAAGGCTGTTTTCAGAGTCAGTGAGGATAATTTCTCTGAACCGATCGGCTTGAAATTTTCACACGACATTCTTAAATATATTTGTCATGTAATAATCGAAGGAATAAGATTTTTGCCAACTATTTCGATTTTAAACCACTTTGAATTGTAATTTTTCTCCCAAAAAATTAATTTTTTTTATTTGGGAAGCCGCCTTTTTTTTAAATTAAAATTTTCACAATTCTTTCGATCATTACCTGTATTCATCTATCATAATACTAAATTTCATTGGTTTCTGGTTTCAGATAGTTTGACGCCGAAATATCTTCCTCACCGCCAGACACCTTATTCCGGAGTTCCTTCTGGAGATCGGCTATAGGAACAAGGGGATCCAATATTTTTAAAAATTAATCCCTGATTCTAAAAGTACAGTAAATTCTTTTCGTATTAATTTTTGTTAAAGTCGTAAAATAAAATGCCGCTTCAAAAAAAAATTCACAAAAGTACGCATTTTTTCGGTCTTGCAAGTGGATGTACCCCTTAAAAGAAATATTCTTGGTTTGATAGCTGCAGAGGATTGGCTGTTTGGAAGTCCAGATTGGAGTCCAGTTTGTGGTCAGAATTAAAGAAAATGGCCTGTGAAAATATGTGAAATACCCCACATTAGTTTGGAGAGCAGCACAAATAACTAGGATACAAATCGCAGAAAAACTACTTCAACTACTCCGATTGGTGAGACTTGTCTGGTAAATAAATAAAAACATATCATCATTAATAAATGTTTAGACTTGAACTCTCGGAAATTGTCAAAGATTACTACGCAACTTCATGTTCACCGAAAAATCATCTTCTAAGATGTTGCCCATTTTTGGCTTAACGCCTTCGTCAACAAATAAAATTGTCGCTATTGTGGTGAGTCAAATGCTCGCGTATTGCGCAATGCATACCCAAAAATTTACAGTTTGGCATCGTCGGCCCGTAACAGGAAATACTCAAACCATCAATAGCGAGACTTATAACAAGAAGATGTTGGCCGCTTTTTTCCTAAAATTTGATGAAATCGACGCGAATAATTTCCAACAAGACGGTGCGCCGCCTCATGCTTTACGTTTAAACAAGAACACAATGCGTGCAGATTTTCACAACTCGTTAATTTCGAGAAATTGCCCAGTCGGTATTAGGTGTAGTAAAAATAAATCCATTATTTTCCCAATAGAGGGGATTATTTATCGGTATCTCGCGTTGTATAAGTCCGATAGGGTTCCGCTAAATGGCGGTAGAAAGATGACATTTCGTACTAAAAAAGTTTTTCTGACAGTTTTGGGATTGGTTAATTCAGTTTGGTTTGAGCGCGCGTCAAAGATGGATACTAGCTAAGAGAAAATACGCTATATTTTACAGTTTTTCTTCGATAAGGGCGAAAACGCTAGTCAGCCGACTGAAAATGTGAATGTGCGTTTATGGTCCTGATACTGTAACAGCTAATCATGCGCAATTTTGGTTTCGTCGATTCCGTTCCAGTAATTTCGATGTCAAGGATGCACTACGCACTGGAAGGCCAAAAAAAGGTCGAAAATGTCGATAAAAGCATGGACATTGTTCAGTCCGACCATCATGTATGCACTGTTTCGATTGCCCAGGAGCTAAAGATTGCATAAAAAACCGCTTGGAACCATTTGAATAAGGCTGGATACGAAAATAAGTTCGATGTATGGGTGCCACACGAGTTAACGCAGAAAAACCTCACGGACCGAATTTTCATCTGCGAATCGCTGCAGAATTGGAACAAAATCGACCCATTTCTGAAGCAGTTGGTGACTGGCGATGAAAAGTGGATCACATACGAAAACGGTCGTGGTCGAAACGCGATGAGCCGGCGGAAACGGTGGTCAAGCCAGGGTTGATGGCCAGGAAGGTTTTGCGGTGTGTTTAGTGGGATTGGCAGAGAATTTTCTACTATGAGCTGCTCGCATATGGCAAAACTCTTAACTCGGAACTGTACTGTGAAAAATTGGACCGTCTGAAGGAAGCAATCGCCTAGAAGTGGCCAGATTTGGCCAATAGGATAGAAATTGTGGTCCATCAGGACAACGTAAAGCTACACACATATTTGACATAAATCGGATCATTCTAACTATGGTAATTCAAGCCTTCAATTTCATGAAAAAATAATTATTTTTTTATTACAACTTAAATGTTCAAATTATATTTGTGAGCTTCCGTAACATAAAAAAGTTGGTTGGCATCAATACCGACATGGCACAACAATAAGGACGTTTTCGAAGGTGACTTGCCTCAAAGTGAAAGACGCAAAATAATTGTGTGTAATATCTTTGGTGTGAAAAGTTGGAGCTGCTACTGGTGACCCCAGAAACTGCAGGCTTTATACGAAGCTTGTGATATTGTGGCGAGGGCTATAATAATTGTTTGGCAACGCAGCGCATGGCCATTAAATATGCATGAGAGAAAGAGGTTATAAATAAATTTGCGTTCTTCTCAACACGTTTCACAATTGCTATGAGTTGTGCTTTCGCTGCAGTTTTGCATTTATATTGAGACAAAACCAGGCGACACGAAACGCCAAGGTGGTCATGGTTGACGGTTCGCGATTATTCCGTGTCTATATGCAAAGGATAAGTGGCGTCGAGTAGTCGTGCTAAACAGGCAGGCGTGGCGTTAAAAAGCACAATAGTGGCAATAATAAGCAACGGTAAATAATATAAGACCTCATGGAATAAATATTACTTATATTTTATTATTTATTATATTATACCATCCATGACTCACGTACCCATATGAGTGATATGAAATTAATAATTTATGATTAAAAATGTGCCATACTTACATACGTACGTCTCTTTAACTGCCTAAGAGTTAGAAAATGTTCAATACAAGTTTCAGAGAGCTGCCATTCTCAAGCATAGATAATTCCTTCTGATATTTTTTAAGGCAGCATTGCTAGGTCAAATCAAATAAACAAAACATATATTTAATTTTATTGCGGCTTTAAACGATTTTAAGAAGAGAAGTAGTATATTTCCTTATTGTATATTATATTATATTTTAAGTCGAAATTAGTTTCGTTTTTTATGCCAAATCTTTATTCACCAATGCTGACATCGAGATACTTTTTAGTAACATGAACATAACAAATAGTAAGAAGCATAACAAGATAATCCGAATCACTTCGAATAGTGGGAGATGGCTTATCTTTACCTGGAAATGAGATACCAGCTAAAGTTGTTCGGAAAATTCGAATCAAAGATGCTTACCGATCTCAAGCAAATTGCTGTCGGCAAACCTTCGGGCGAAGAAAATGACTTTTAAACATTAATAAAATATATAATAAATAAAAAATACTATTTTATTTATGATTTTGATATGACAATTAAAAATAAATCTTCATTTCTAATAGTTTCAGGATTAAAACTTTAATTTCCTCTTATTTTATATTATTATAAGAAATTACCTCAGGTTGGAGAGAGCGCTAGCGGTTTTAGAGTCGGCATTGGTGGTCTCTGGTAAAACATTCTGGCAATACTGAAGGCTGGATATGCTGTTAAAAGTTGGGCAATAGCGGCAAAAAAGGAAGATCTTCCTAAGACACAGTTGCGGTAGTTATATTGAGATCATCAATGAAATAAAATTTAATAGTGCCTTTTTAATTTCTCTGTATTTTATGTGAAATAAAATTATAGCGCTTTAAAAAAACTATAAATTAAAATCTGGCTTTATACTACATGTTTCAAAATTGAGATCTCTAAGATTCAACATTTTCCAATTACTCTTAATATTAATTTTAGTGTCTTCTACATATGTTAGACGCAACTTACCTCCGATGATCCTTTTGTAAATTATCCGAACAATATTTTCATGGAATTAACAACGTTACCCCCAATTGATTTGAAAAAATTTTTCTCATTTAAAAAAAAAAGTCCATCTGGATGGGTGGGTTAGGGAAATCTTTTTACAAAATATTTTTCTGAAAGTTTTAGCCTTTTTATTCTGACGACAAATATATGATTTTGTTCGAGTTCCTTGCTACACCGATCCTCAATCCACTATATAATTTTATTCTTGGAGATATAAATATATAAAAAGTGAGTGTAAAATTTAGTTCGCAAAACTAAGCATAAATGGTATAATTTTAGCAAACTTAAATTGTTTTCCCGTTAGTTATCAATCTTTCGCCAGGAGGTATACGTTACGACTATCTCAGTTACTGTTACTACTGAATGCCGCTACTCATCTTTGCACTGTACCATCATACCTAACACAACCCGCAGCGCTACTGCCAACTTTGTGGCATGTGGCAAAATTGCATTGTGCGGTGATGTTGAAGTGTTTTTGCCGCCGCTTGAAGGCAGAAAAAAAATTTTGTCAACCACACTCGAGTAAGCGTGAATTCACTTTTTCACGCTTTTCTTATTAATTCTGCGCAATGTTTCATGTATTGCATTATTTATTGATGTTGCTATTGTTGCTAGACTTTTTTATAATTGCTTTATGCACGGTAGGGTAGAAAAACGTCTTTGTTTTCTATTTTGAATTTGACATTTTGCATGTTGTCAACAATGCACAGCAAAACTGCCTGCCAGGCAAACAGGCAGGTAGTAGAAAGAGTTGGCCTCGTTGGTCACTGTTCGGTGGTTGGGTTGTTTAGTTGACTAGATGTTTGGTTGTTCGGTTGCCACCGCCACATTTCGTGTTGCGAATTAATAAATGCCACGATTTTGCGTGCTTCCAGCCACGTTTCCATACAATGTACATATTTATGTATGTATTATATATCACACATATATATACATACAACCACCTACAGACATATATCTGAGTAAGCCATGTGTTTTTATACTAAATAGGGTGACCCGATGAATACTTAATATCACCAACTGTTGACTACACTATCGCAAAAGAACCAATATGTCCGATTCGGACTCGCAGTTATGTTTTGCCCGCACGTGGAAGTGGGGGTCTTCGTAGTAGGTGAAGCCTGACCTTTGTTTTTGTTAGGCTAAAGGGTTGGATGCTATATACGGCGACTGTTATCCTTCGAAGGGGACCATTAAAAATTGGTTTAACGAGTTTTAATGTTGTCGCTCGTGCTGAGAAAGGGTAGCTGGAAAAGTTTATTCAGTAAAATTCTACCAGTAAGCGTGCTCCGGCAAAGACTGCCCTATCGAGCGGAAATGCTCTTCTACCATGACAACGCTCACACTTTTGCGTCTAAATCGGTGGAATTAAGCTACGAACTTTGTTTCATACAGTCCATACTTCAGATCAAACTCCGTGCGACTTCTTCTATTCTCCATACATGGTAAAGGGATTAGCGGGCAGGAATTTGAATCGAATGAGTTGGTTATTGCTGCCACATACTATCCAAAAAAAGTATTTTTCAGAGGGTTCAAAGAAGTTGGAGCATCACTGGGTCAAGTGTATCGAGCTCAAAGGGGCACTATGTTGGAATATAAATAAAAATTTTCTAAAATATTTATTTTCTTTCCTATACGAGATATTTATCAGACCGCCCTTGTACGATCCTTGCAGTTCACTTTTGGCCGCTTTGTTGTTGTTGATATTTTCCACCTGAAAGACAGATGTAGTTGATGCTAATCTGTGTGGCATTTGCTGTATGGCACTCAAACGTACTGGACACTGTGGTCAACGGTCGCGAATTCGTGGCGGCAGCCAGTTAACACTATCAGTTGAAACCATCTCGACAAACGCAAACACACCATTACTTCCCATGCATGCATACGAGTATGCGCGTAACATACATAGCCATAGACAGGCAGCCAGGTAACTACATCATACGATTTATGCCACAACTTGAGGCATAGTGACGGTCAGCATATTAATTGCACTACTAATATGAATGTAAAATGGTTATGTGTTGAAATTAAGGTGTGACTTAAATAATGGTCCTTGTTAGCATTCATATTAATATTTTTATGCATGTCAATATTTCTTTCGTGTTATTTTACACTTTTCAACTGAATTTAATGTGGACGTGTTTCTGATGCGATCTTCAGTTCGGTGTGTATCAGGTTACAAACCATAGCATTATATGGCTTTGTTTATAACATAAATGAATATTCGCAAGTTATTATTTTTAGTAGAGTTTGCTTTTAATGCGTACTTTTTATCTTAGTCGATTTCAGGTAGCAAATTAAGGGCAGCAGTTCGATGGCGTTATTCTTTTCAATGCATATTCAATATAATCGTATGTCAAATATTATTTTAGGTCTTCTAGGCGGAAGTGACTGCCATTATGATCCGGAGTGCAGCCTCCTGCAGAGTGGTGACTATCCACTCCGATAGTAGGAAATATCAGACAGACTGAAAAGTGCATTCTCAAAGTTTGAGTTTAGAAAAGTTGAGGAACAACGGTAGAACTCACCATGCAACCTATTTACCGACACCCACACGAGTCTAATCACGAAATATGTCGATGCAATTAATGATGAAGCTAAGCACAGCTTGACCAGTCTTTAGCGCATAATAAGCGAGCTCAAGACCAATATTGCTATTTTGTTGTCGAGGAAATACTCACCTTTCTGAAAGAGGTTACACTGCGCTTATTAGAAAGTAATTAAGGCTCTGTCTTTATAACATTCATACTTATAAAATCTGTTTGTTTCAGCTGGAATAATTCTTGCTGACATACTGTGCAGAAGCATACGATGTCAAAATGACAGAGATAGCAAGATTGTATTGCTGTAAAAAGTTGGCGCGCTATCAGTAGCTGGTAGAAGAGGTGGAATAGCTATAATACAAGCAAACTCAAGAGTTTTCTCAGCTGCTGTCCAGAACAGCGTGTATCGAAAATGCGTAAAGAGATTTCATGCGATTGCATATCTTTTGCTCCAATATGTTGCCGCCGAAACCGATAACTGGTTAAATGAAATGGATAAAAGGTTATTCAACTATCGGTCAATAATAGACAAGTGAAGCCTTGGTTTTGGTATAATTGAAGTAGTTGTGTCTGAGCTAAGCTACTGAGCTTAAAAAGGTTTTGATCAATTATTCTGGATTATTAATTGCAATGCAATATTTACAAACGATCTTAGTATATATAATCCAGTTATACTTGTACATATGGTATACTTATATAAATTTCAGCACATCTGAATCTTAAGCAGAGATCTTTTATTATATGATGCTCAACATTTGTCAACAAAGCGTATGGGAAAGCACACATATATATACTGGTACATATGGATTTATATATAAAATCGCGAAGCTTTGATAATCTCCTCCAAATCTATAAAAACGACGACCATCTATATTTTCCTGTCAGAAAATGTGGCAATAGATAGGAGTTCGGACTTTGTATACTTCATATCACTTTATTACAATTACATGGTTTGATCCATTGCTTCGATATGTAGCCAATGACTTGACACATTCACCGCCAGACGCGCGCTGTCAACTTTCAACAGACAGTGTCAAACTGACTGGTAAACACTCACGTTCGTGTTAGTAGCATTAGGTCATTATTTATCGTGATACAAGCATTAAGAAGCTTAATTTAGCAGGAAGCGCTGACAGGCGACAAAAGTATACATCACTCGATGTCGCTTGGCTAATTCTTGTAACCAAAACAGTGTCGCCGGCAAAGCCACCCAGTGTCTGAACTTTGCAAAAACAAAGGTGCGTAAATTGTTGGCACTGTGCGTAGGCGATAACGAACTAATGCAAGAAGCACAACAATCAGCAGGGTTGCATTGTTTGAGAAACTACTCGTGCATTACCTTGCCACAAGTCGCTCGAAACATGTGTATTATCACAAGCACGTTCCAGTCTGGCAAAATGCATTAGCATTGCAACGTTTTGCAAGCTTTTTAAAAAATTGCGTATGTAAAAACATTGAGTTTATGTATTCACGCTCAATGAACTTTTTGATTGACACAAACGTGCAACTGACGCTGTAAAACGCGTAACGAACGCAACAACTCTTGCTTATTAAAATGTCATAAACAGCCATTGCGACAGGCGGCAATTTATTAAATCGTGTGTGCTTGTTGTTGTTGGAGTGCGCAAACAGAAATCGTTAAAAAATAAAATAAATGAACGCAAAGCATGAAAAATTTGAAAAAATTATTTTCCGTTGCATGCCACATAAAAACAACGCGTCACTATCTTAAAAAACCTGCTGCACTGTGCGACGTTTTGCTTTCAAAACGCTCCTCAATTGAGTGTATCAAAATTTCCTATACAAAATATTATAAAACAAGAAAACTTTATCTTTTAGGATTCAATTCCAAATTTTCTGAAAGTAAAATATATGTTGCTTCACATTATCTTAGGACCTCATACGGGCCTCAAAGTTATACCGAATAAAATAAATTGTATATAGCTGTCGTGAAACTGACCGATCAAAATCAAGTTTTTGTATGGAAAATTTTTTTATTTGACAAGAAATGGTACATATTTTTACGAAATTTGATATAGAGCATTGTCCAAGGTTATTATTCCGATCTAAGGAACAATGTAGTATAAAGCTGCCATTCAAACTGGCCGATCGGAATGAAGATACAGATTTTCATAAAATATATATATATGATAGAAAACATTTTCGAAAAGCAATTCGTTATTAGTGGTCGAATTGATCATATAATTATCGGGGTTTCTGCCAGCTTGATTGTGTCTGAGAGTTTCAAATTTTGGCTGCTTGTTACCTTTCCTGTACTTGAAGCTCAAATGTACACTTGTAAACATATTGTCAGTCTATTTTTTCGATTTCCCTTTTTGATGTGCTGAAACGTTTTGCCAGACATTTTTTAGTGCATAGATCTTTCAAATGTTGATAGCTTATTATTGATTATTGATTATTCTAACTAGAGACGAACATAAAGCAAGTGATGTGATTAAAAATTAGTGGAAACGGTTTTATTTGGATAATTTACAATAATCATAATGATTCTATGGAATAGTGACCTAACACATTTATTTTGATAAATAACTTTCCATTCTTGATTTTTAAACCAAATTATGCAATAAATAAATAATTAATATCTAAAGATATCGCACAGATTTCTTTTGAGTAACTAAAATGTTCCGGCAAAGTATTTCCACAAAATTTTCAAAATGGTTTCTCAAGACGCGAGTTCCAGGTTTACTATGGAAATTTAATATTGTCGTGTAAAGTGGTTTCGTATAGCATCGAAATTAAGTGTTGCACTGTGTTATCAGTGGTTAAGGGTTCCAGTCCAGAGCACTCAAAATAGATCTAAATGTGACAAATTATTCTGGGATTAAGGAAAATAGAAGCATATAATTTATTTGTGTGTATTAAAATATTTTATATCGACATTTTAATACAAAATGACGGCTCTGGGTCAATCTTCGCGATCACCTTCATCAGAGGTTCTCAACGGACGATTCTGATTCTAGTAACTCGTGACAGCTGATACAAACAAAAACGTGAATCTTAATCTACATAAGACGGGCTATTCAAGTATAGACGTTTTTTAACTTCACATAAATTATACACGAAATGGCGCACTTGTAAACAAATAATTATTTTTTTTGACAAAAATGAGCAGTAAATAGTTTATAAAAAACTTGCAAAAACAACAACAAAAAATGTACATAATTTCCGATATAATATTACTGTAAAACTATAATTGAAATTTCTTAGAATACCTAGTCCGTTTTACAAGGTTTAGCTGACTGACCTGAAAGCTTTGACACTACAACGTATTAGAATATGTCACTTTCCACCAATTGAATAATATTTTTAGTACTCCAAACTTTAAATCAAACAAGAAAAAATCGGTGTTTTGATAATCATAAACTTGCACAACCCAATAATCTTAAATTGTTAGGCATTTTAAAAAATTTTTATAAAAATTTAAATTTAAAATTTTTTATATTATATTTTAATACAATCACCTTAATTTTTAGATGAAGAGTACGCGTTTAAAAATTTACAACATCATTAAGGGTAGAAGAACTTGTACAACATCTCGATTTAATTAATGAAACTTAAAAGCTTATTCTACATGCTCATCCTACTGTAATAATTGGAGACACTTTGAAAGCGCAACTTATGTGCGTATTAGTTATTTTGCGTGGAGACCTCACAAATCGCTTGTCACTAATTGCGATTTCAACTTGGTATAGCACCGCCAAGAACCGCGTTTCTCCTCCCCCATTTCCTTCCATTGCATTTCTATGCTTATATGTATGTATGTTAACAGAATTTCTAGCACTTGCTGCCGCTTCAGCGTCAACATCGTGGCTGCCACATGACATTTTCGTAATTAGTCAAGCGTATTGCATGCATTTGCTGCACGGTTGCATTAATGTGATTTGCGATGGCGCGATTGTCACGCCCCGCATATGTTGCTGATGGTGTTGCTGATGTGGTTGGTCGCCATGCATTCGCGCATTGCCACTTTGGAACGTTGCTGAGCATTGCAAGTTGTTGATGACTATCGCTATTATTGCTGGCCTATGCTTGGAGTGCGTATCCATACCATACCATACCATAGTTATTGCTACGAAATCTACACTTGTTTGTTGTTGTTCGCAATCGGCTAATATTTAATACAAACCATATTTGTTATTCTAATTACATATACTAGACAGGCTGAAAATCAAATATAAAATTGTATTATTTTATTATTCAACAAAATTATCTTTGAGCGTAATACACCGATCATAGCGATCTTACAACTTTTAGATATTATTTCTATAGTTGAAAGCGGTCTCAATCATGGTAATTGTCTTTTCGTTGTCGGTGTTTTACTTTCAAAAAGAGCATTTTTTTGAAGTCTGAGAACAACAAGAAGAAGGCACTAAAGACCGCATTCGGAGAACACAGTGCTTGCGTAAGCAATTAGATGTCCGATTTCTATATTTTTGTCATCCTTTTCATTGATTTGTGTTTGATCTCACTAGCAACAAGATCAATTTACTTCCATATCAGATTGGTTTGGGTGCCTGGTCATAGCGGAATCGCTGAAAACTGCAAAGCTGAAGAACGCACAACAAAGGGCATCTTAACCACAATCTAATCATACTGGAACCTTGTGTAAGCTCAGTAAGCGTTGGTTAGCAACCAGCTCCTGTGCGACAGCGAAATTATTCTGGTTCAAAAAGGAACCAAAGAGCTCCTTTCAATTATGTTACTTGCCCTTAGCAAGGTTTATCTCACCGCAATGATAGGCGTAATAACTGGATGCTGTTCTATAGGTACTTACAGGATAGGCCGAAATATTTTGTAGGCCGCAAATTGTATGTGCTGTATGAAGGAAGGTGAGGTAGAAACATCTAGATACCTTTCTTCCACTGTTCAAATTAAACTAACTAAATAAGGTTAAAGCAACTCGATAGGCATACCTTCTACGAACCAGGCAAATTGGCTGGAGTTGATATTAACAAATTTGTGACAGGCTCAAGGCGCTTTGTCGATATGTGACGGTTTTTTGATCACAAAGAACCGGTGTTTCTAGCTGACCATGTAAGATCATTAATGACTTTACCTATACCAATCTGATGGCCTAATGTGAAATTTGATTGATAATAAAACCTTTACCTTTATAAATTTGCATATATTGTATATTTATGCTATTTCTTAGGGACAAACACAAACATATTGAAAATAAGACAGTTCTACTCAATTATGTTTGAAATAATCAAGATTTTGCTAAAGGATTTTATAAGGAGATAAAATACGGATTGAAACTTGCAACTGTACTCAATTGCCACTGCCATACTGTTGTAATGAACAGGCATGACTGTTATCAATACAACCGACTACTTCAGGTGTATCAAATTCTTCCAATAAGTACCCTTACCATGCAATTGCAATTCAATCCTCCAACAATATAATCCCCGCTCTGAAACCTCAAACGAATATACAGTAGTCAATAAAAGTATTAAAATAGTACATCAGCTACTTAAAACGGATTCGAATTATTCATGAAAAGCCCACTTCTAATCCTTTGTAACGTAAAACCATAATTTTGCAATACTCTCACGGCAGCACTCATGTTCGATACTGCCAATTATTGTAAGATATTGTAAGCAACCGTTAGGTGAACAAAACATTACACTATCGTAAAAAATATTGGAGCAATATAGACATTTGTTGCCTACCTTCTTTTTCTAGCACTTGCAACGCTACAACACACAACATCATAAATTAGATAAGAATTCGCTTCTGTAAAAAAACTGACAATAAATTTTGTGGAAAACATTTATGATTTGGTGAATGAACGCATGGTACAAACATTTTTCTTCGTCAACTGAGGTGTAAAATGATGCATTGCGCTGTAGATTGGAAGTATATGGCGCTTGTATTATGATATGTATATATGTAGGTATATATACTCGTGTATACGAACACATGTGTACATATGTATGTGTATAAGAATATTCAAGTGTCAAGCTACACTTTTGAAATCGAAGCACGAATTAACGGGCAGGTGGGCAAAAACTTCATTGGTTGGTGTTTCCAATGCATCCACAAAACAACGGTTGTATGCCAAGCGATTGCAATAAAACGAAACTTCAGCAATTTATGACCTCTGATGGTAGAAAAATATAAAACCTGCAAGAAAACAAGTAGGGATGAGTTGAGTTCGGTTGTAACAGAACATTTTACACTCTCGTTATTTGTAAAGATCAAAGGCGGGGAAATACTGACAAAAACGTTAATGAATTAAAATCGTATTTGCTATCTTTTTTATTAAAATCAACTTAATTATCAATTTAAATCAGGTATACTACATACGTGATAAAAACTTAAGCAAACAGGCTAAACTATAAATATAAAGTTTATGAGAAAAAAGTCAGTTAGAGGATCGAAAATCATTAACTTAGAAATATGTGATTTAGACTGAGATCTACATCGATTTCATTCATCCATTGGTCATAAAGCTTAGAAAAGCTTTATAGGGTAGCTACGAGAAGCACGTAAACATGGATCCCTGCCCACAAAAATATTTAGTACAACAAGATCGCTGATCATCTGGTAAGCGAACGGCAACCACCCGTCCTGAAGCCCGTTTTCACAGTGGATCCACACACTACTAAAAAAATAAGTTCGAAAAGAAGAAAAGATGAAAAAGAAACGTTACTGGCCTTCATGCCAAGCAAGTTTTTTCGGGGAAGATACAATCTAAAAGTGTTCTGACAGGTATTTAGCCTTCATAGAGACAAACAGCTTATAGCGTTATATAATGGCGCCTACAGTCGCAATTCTGTGTGCCATTCGCGAGATGCAAATCTGGTCGATGGAATAATGTCGGTTCGGCGACTTCACAGCGGAAACACCGGAGCTTGGTTGCTCTACAAGGAGAAGGTTCCAAGTTATCGGAAATATGTATAGCTATTAGATTTGGTCTCCTTAATGCTTTTGTATGGTATGAGTTGATGTGTTGATCTAAAAGGAAAGCGCAAATTTAATCTATCTAATAGATGTGAATTATTCAAAAAATTCGAATTATATATAAACATGGACACTAAGTTAGCTTTGATGTTATTACATTTAAGTCCAGAACACGTAGCGCAGTAGAAGACAGAAAACTGGTTGAAAAATATTCTGTCATTATAACCCAATGCGATTCTTAAAACTAGCTTGACGGTGACGAAACGGTTATTAAAGACGAGTTACGTGCCCTAAAAATAATTAGTAGTTAAAAGAGTAATGAAACGAAGCAGAAAATGTCACAAACACTGACATCATCAAAATACAAGAGAGGAAGAGGCTAGACCTCTCTTGTATTGAATTCAACTGTATGACTTTGTTATTGCTTCCACCTGTAAATTTATTAACAAAATAGCAGAGCTCAACTTTAGCAAGAAAAAAAGAGTTTGTGAATCGATTGCATGCCATTCGGAGGCAGCTCAAAACTGGAAAATGAAAATTTTGCTTAATTTGTAGGTTGTGAATTCATACTAACCTTAATCTCTTTAAATAATGAAGTATGTGCAGTTTTTTTTTTAATATTTTAATATTTGACGTGGTTTTATTGTTTCTTTGATGATGACTTAATTGAATCTTAAAGTTTATTTGTAATTTTATTACATTTGTGGTTTACACTTTAAAATATACAACAACGCTGCTTCTGCTTACAATTTGACATTTGGATTATACATACATACAATTTATTCTTTATTTATTATTCACTTTGATAAAATTTTTAATTAGTTTAGTTAATAAAATAAATAATTCTTCTTTTGTTTATTGCAAACGCTCTTTACCATTACGATAATTACTTTAATTATTTTATTATAATTTCATGCAGTACAAATATTAGCATGCTTTATTTTATACATATGTACACCTCATATGCATACATATTTATGTACATAACACACGTAGATTAATTTACATCACTAGCACTTTACGCGTCTTATGACTTGCGTCTCTTACATTTACAAAAAATTTCCCCGGAAGTGAGGAATTATCAATCTGAGGACATTCAATGTCGAAATTGACTGAAGATATTAAGAATATATGTAGTATTCATTCAGCAAACCCTGGCCACTTATTTCAAATGCGTTCTGTAGACATCGCGCGCTCTACCACTAACAGCCTCCTACTATGGATGGGAGGAACCCATTCGTGACGGTCCGTAGAGAGAATAGGGCGCAAAGTATTGTGCTAGCGCTGGATGTGGTGGCATTGAGAGACCACTCAAAGCGCCGGCCGCAGATGACAGCGGTGGCGGCAGCATGGAGGGTTTGCCGTAGGGATGATAGCGTGCGGCAGACAGGGGACTCAATGGTGGCGTAGGGTAGGTGCGCTGAAATAATGGATGCGTTGGTGGTATACCGCCTGCTGCAGCAGCGCTCAGCACTGAATCTGGCAGCGATGCGGTATGTGTACGCAAATGTTGGAACAATTCATCGGAGGTGCCGAAACGCTTGCCACAGTACGCCGCGTCCGCGCTGATCCAGGAGCAGACGTACGGCATTTGTGAGGCGGCGGCCAGCGCAGCCAGTTGTGCATGATATGATGAAGCTGCCGCTGCGGCGACTGCAGCTGCAGCCGAAGAACCGCCACCGCCCAACGACGCCGCTTTGACGGAGTTGCTTTCACATTGTGGACAACCAGCCGGACATGGTTGGCCGGCGGCTTTGTTGAGAAAATGTGGCGAGGATGGACAGCCGGTACAGTAGGGATCGCGACATATATTCGGTGTCATTAAAACGGCCGGATCGATGCCCTTCAGGCGAGCATAATTCAAGTATGGATGCATTGCAGCCGCCTTAAACATTGGATGATGTTGTGACATAAGCGCACTAGCCGTCATTACGTCCATCGGATATGACAAGCCACTCGACGGATTGCCACTCGGATAGCCAGCATAGTAAGCGGTATTGCCTGGTAGCGAACCCGCGCTCGTTGTAGGGACACCTGCAGCCGCGGCTGCAGCATGCAACGCCTTCACATAGTTCGCCTCTTTGGCTGCAGCTATAGCTGAATCCGTAGCAGACTGCAGACGTGATTGGCTGGCAGCAGCTGCCGCAGCCGCAGCGCTAGGACTCATTTGTGCGCTGCTAATGCCATGACTTAACGCTGCCGATTCTTTAGAGGATGCTCGTTGCTGTGGACTACTACTATTACTGATGCGTTGCTGCAGATCCATAACTGCGCTAGCGGTACCTATTGGTGAACTCTTCCGCAAACCATTGATCGCTGGCGAGTCTCGTTGTGAGGTGGCACTTTGGTTTGAGTCACAACGTTGTTGTTGCAGTTGTGCAGCATGCTGCTGGCCATTCAATAACATTATGCCACCGCTGCCATTACTCTTTGGTGTACGCACTCGGCCGCCATTGCCGATGAGATTTAAACTGTTTGTCGACGCACTGGTGCTTAAGTTTGTGGCGCGCTCCGTTTCGGCTTCAAGTCTCTCTCGCATGTGATTGTTGTTGATTAAATTATTATTCGACTCATACGGCTTAAAGCTGGACTTGATGTGTTCGACGGAGCCGGTTGATACGGACGATGATTGACTGCTCACTGGTGAGGATTTATCGCGTCCATCAGCACCGCTTGACTTCAATGTCGATTTGGTAGATTTCTCAATGTTGGCAGCAAGCAGTTTTGGATTGGTTGTATCCGCACCGATTGCGCTGCACGTCTGCGCCAGCAAAGCTAGCGGACTGCTTTTGGCGTCCAGCTGTATAGAAAGAGGAAGAGAGAGAGAGAAAATAATCACAAATTAATAAATGTAATTATAATTTTATTGGATTCATATTCTGTGTTTGACTAATATAAGATCTGTGGGTGTACTGGAAGAGGTCAAAGTGACTCCAATCGGATTTTTATAGAATCAGGTAACTATTATGCTAGCTTAACAAATTAATTCAAACCAAAGCTTTAAAAAGAATTAGCATATAGTTGGGTATTGTTGAAGGAACAGCTTAAAATATTTCTCAAATATTTTTTTGGAAATGCTGGGATACCATAATTGCTTTTAAGTCCAACTTCGGTTAAGTAGACCCGACTGGCATTTCTGCGATACAACTAAGTGTCTTATTAATCACTGGATCTGCGAGGAAAAATATATGCTACAGTGTGGCCAGAAATATTCGAAATTATGTAGAATATTACAGGTCTTTATGGCGTAACCAAGAACCATGCAGCCCAGATGCATGTTATTTGAGAAATATTTTCAATGTTTCAAAATGTTTTCAAAGCACAAAAATATTTGAAATCCCCAAACGAGTTTAAGCAATAATTGGCCCAGGGTGGGAAAAGTTAAGTTAAGATTTCGCCATAAGCAAGTTGCAAGTGACGTAAAAATTAACGACATAAATTCTAAAGATAAACTATATAAAAACGGAAGTAAATCGAGTGCTGTAAGACGTCAACACACTTACACATACACAAGCATATCCACTGAAATATTTATGGGTAAGACATCGTTACCGCGCCAGACTGTAAAAACGATCAAAAGGGGGAACATTTTAATGCGTAATGCATGCGTTTTCGCATCAGATAAGCAAAGAAGCAATAAAGCCGGAAAGTAAATGTCGGAAACTCACTTGTTGTTATGTATGTATGTGTGAGCATGATTGTACTAACAGCATATAAAAACCACATAAAAATTGCACATTGTGGTTTGTTTAAAGACGGCAACAAAAATGCCATAAAATAAACATGCGAGTACATATACAGGGTGACCGATTTGAATTGAGTGATTTCAAAATTACATTACTAGTTAATCCCAAATAAGAGTAGAACAATAAAATCGGCTAAGACAACTTCAAAATCTCGAGCAAGTGCTCAACTTCATTTGATTTGCTTTTGTTGTAAAGTGTGGTACTTGGAGGAACAAAACAAAATTTTCGAGATGATCAATATTTTGACCCTAATGTATCGTATTACGATCATATGGCTCACTGGCATCCATTTTTTCTATACAGGCGGTCTTATTTCTTTAACCACTCGCCTTATGTTGGTTTCCAACTAAACTGTCATAACTTACTTATCAGCAGAATTATTAAATTCACCTACTATCGCCATAAGAAGTCTAACGGAGTGGAACCACATGATTCAACAGGCGCCTTTACTGATATTATTCGTGCTTTCACGAGTGCTAGAAGATTCATATTGACGTAGGAAACCGAAATGTTTGGAAAAATTTCCAACAAGATGGCCGATAGCGCTGACAAAAGCAATTATCTGCTCTCCCTGAGTTAGGTTTTGCAATATGTGCAGGAATACGTGTTTTTATAAATAGACAATGTTGACCTGACCAAACTATAAGTAAGTGATTTTAATGTTTCGCCAACTATTCAGTTCTAACATAGATGTGCCCATACAGTTTTAGAGGTAACGACAACTAACTATACCTAAAAACATATTTTTTCGTTTCGAATACACAAAATTATATTGTCTTTACTTTTATGGTAATTATAATATAAATATGTATGTATATTACAATAATATGAATACTTGTTACTTATTATACCTTGAAGAGTGTATATTAAGTTCTTGTATGGAAAACTTTTTTATTTGGCAAGTGTTCAAGGCAGCGTTATAATCTCCTGAAATTGTTCAAATCGGACCACTAAAACATATAGTTTTAACTCAAACTGAACAATCGAAATCAAGATAAACAACTTCATAAAATCATTTTTTTCTTAGTAAATAAACTTAATTCGACTTGGACGTTGTTTTTATCAAAGTAGCTAGAAAGAACTAACAAAAGATTTTCCATCGGATGCAGTCAGTTGGCCAATTATGTTTTCACATTTAGTTACACATCGAGTTGTTATAAGAAATGCACCTGATAAGAGTATTATAGCTTCGGTTCCGACTTTGAAAACACCATACATATAGCATAGCTGACCCCGAGCACACAACTTTTCTATGCTGTAACTTCAAAATTATTACTCGGATCAACTTGAGAATTTAGAAAAATATTTTAGAGATATTATAGCATTTAATAAGACAATAAAGAATGTTTTTTTTTTGAAGCCGCGAAACCCATGTAATCCCTTAAAGCAATGTATGCAGTAGCTTATTGTGTGATTCGGTAGGAATGTGTTGTACATTTATATCATTTAAGTATTCTCCAGACATTGTATTTCCTTATATTGTATATGTAAGTACTAACAATAGTTCCTTTTTGTACCGAGATGGATATCATATATGGTATTTAAAGTGAGTAGATTCTATTTAACCAGTCAGCATCTTAAGTGACAGAACGTGACTTTGCTAATCGACATATTTGTATCCTGAAAACGTGGCAAATAAAATATAAACAAAGGAATATGCGTGCTCGTGAAGTCAAATAGGAGAACTGGATGACAGGACGTACGTACCTTCAATTCAAGTCATTTAGCTAAATGAGAATTGCAATACAACAAATCGTTGCGCAATGAAAAACACACAAGATGACTACAAAAAGTAAAGAGCCTGCTTAATATAAGAATCCGTACGAGTGTGAGGTAAAAGTGAACAGAGTAAGTGAACTCAGTAAGTAATAAGTCAACATAATGTTTATGACTTTAACGTTTTCGGCGAATGCTTTTTATGTCCGTAACTACACACTAATATACAAACTAAACACTAGCGCTTAAAAGAATGGGTTCAAATATTTTATGAACTTCACAAGACGATTTTTGACTCAATGTTTGAATTTTTATAGGTTTTTATTCAATATATTAGAAGACAAAACGGTATTTTTTACATTGTGGCTTAACATTTTACCGTTTTTCTCAAATTTGTTTAAAATTTCAGTTTTTATCAAGTAAGCGGTGCCAATAGTGTTCTATTTGGATTTACAAGAATCTGTCGTTATTCTTTTATGACGTCAGTTTCGGAATTAAATTGAGTAATTGTGGAAGCGGCACGCTTAAGATTTTCAAAAAATCACAAAATTTATCATTTATTGGAACTTATGTAAGCTTCACTTTTTGTCAAGACGAATGAATGGAATTCCTTATAAATTTGTGATTCTTAAGGGGGTATTCTGGTTTAGAAGCCCGAATTTTTGGCTAATTTTCGGACCCGATAAAAAAAATATTTTTGCTATAAATTTTTTATGTGTTTTATTGATATTTACAAAGTACAAATCATTTATAATATTAAAAAAAAAAGTTCCAGGCCGGCAGAGTGGGGACTGAAGAAAAAGTGGCGCGTTCTGGTGTGCAGAATATCAGAACTCCCAGTAACTTGAAATGTAAATTGTTGAGTGATCCTTAAAGAGGAAGATGTAGTTATAGCACTACGAGAGGATTTTGGAGAAACTTTTTTTTCACAAAATGGCGGCTTTTTAAAAAATATGTTTCGTTATTTCCCTGTTTTTTTCCGTTCGGAAGATTTAAATATTAAAAAAAAAATGTGTAATATATAGAAAAGCTCATAGCTATACAATTTCAAGTAAATCGATGGATTAGAATTTGAGAAAGTATTATAGTTCAGAAAAAACGAATTTAAAGCTCGCGTCGATCAGCGAGTTGATTTTGTCGGCGCAGTATACAATGAGCTGTAACTCCAAAAATAATTGAAATTTCAAAAAATCTTTTAGGGACATATTCTCAAAGGGTTATACTACAAAACTATGCAAAAAAAAAAATCGATTTGTTTAAATTTCTTAACCCCTAGAATATCGCTTTAAGGCAATATTCGAAAAATAGCAGACCATTGTCCAAAACGAATTTTTCAAAGAAGAATTGTATTTCGATCGATCAGTTTGTATGTTAAATTAAATTCGCCTATATACAGACAGACAGACGGACTTGGTTAAATCGACTGAGCTCGTCAGGTTGATCATACATGGTAAATTTTAGAGGGTCCCTGAAGTTACTTTCTGGAGGTTAAAAACTTCGTGGCACTTAACATACCATGTTCAGGTATCAAAAAGAGTGAAAGGGTGAGTAACCTCCGCACAAACGTTTTTTAATGCCCTCGATATAGGAATGTTCGCTCATTACGGCTGTCCGAAATACTAGTTACTAATTAAATCACAATTAATATATTTTTATGTTCACAATAGCGAGAGCAATAGAATACACCCTTATATTCGTTTTTTTTCTGTAACTACTCTATTGTTGCACCTATCCTGTTGAAGCGCAGCGTATGGTATGTATCGACAGAGTGTAATGAGAAGCTGTCGCTGCTACTCCTTGCAATTACCGCAATGTGCTGCTCATTGCTCTTATATAATTGCTTACCGTCATCGTCATGCGGTTTACGCAATATTCATTGTCATCTCCGAAAGCTGGTTGTCTTTGTTGTTTCTGTTACGCCTGTGAGATGCGATAAGAATTTATGATTTTGTTAATGTCTTTTTAGTTTCCTTTTTCGCTCCTTTTCGCTTTGGCGATTTTGAATTTCTTGCTTTGTTCACATTTGGTTTTTATTTATATGCTTTATTTATTTATGGTTCGCGTTTTTTGCTTGCGCATTTTTAATGTACCACATTTGTTTGCACATTTGTGCATACTTAGGGATGTGGCATGCAATCTGCAGCAAGCCAGCAGCCACAAAGATAAGATATTTACGAGTGTTCATTGCGTTTCATAAGCTTTCGCGTTGGCAAATCTCATTTGCTGCATATAATTCTTCTTTAATGTCTTTGGTGTTGCAAATTTTGTTTTGTTTTTGCTTTTGCATTTTTATTGCCAACAATTGCTAGAGGCGTAGAATCGCGCGTCTGCCACATTAGCGGTTGTGCCGCTGCCGGTTCTTTGCCACATTGGGTGGCGCGCAATATTATTTTGGCTAATTTATGGCGCTATTATTCTTGCAGAGTGTTGAATGTTGTGGATATTCATAAAAATTTACAAATGTTTGCTTGTTTAAGATTGCGCGCTTATTTGGCCTGCTTTTTAATGCCCCATTTCGACTCATTAGAGTGTGCAAATCAAGTACTCTCCAAGTATTGCACTTTCACTTTTCTTAGAAAAAAAAAAATGTACCTTTGGGTTGTTGGAGACATCATTACTTTTTAGAAAAGTTTGCATTTACAAGTTTTTTACAGTTTCCGTAAACAAAATTTTATGCTCTAGCAATATGTTGCACAAGAGCGAGAGAGAAAAATTCTGTATAAGCATAGCTTACTTTGTTGTTTACCGAATGTATTTGTATTGTTACTCCATACTCTACTTTTCTAAAAATATAGGGTGGACTATGTTTGTGTTTTTCTTAACTTCCTAAAGTAGATATCGATACGTTCAAAGCTTGTTAATGAAAATCGCCTGACCGCAGTCGGTTGCACTTAAGTCATTATTACGCCAATTGTTCTCTCAAATGGTAACTAATTAAGCTCACTTTAGAAACTCAGTGGACTACACCTAATTTTTTTTCCAACATCTAATTTTTTCCACCCTAGTGGTCTTGTATCTTTAAATTTAGAGCATTGAGAGTCGTGGAAGGTATTCCGATCGTACATGATCTACTACTTTGAAAAACTCCTGAAGTTGGGACCTTAGAGCCAGATGACCTGAGATGATGCCTAGAATGTTGAATCACTTAAAAGTACTTGATCTGTCCACCATTAACACTACCCTAAATTACTTTTGTGGTATGCCGTGTGTTGCTAGTGTTCCAAAACCATTATATTAGTAATTAATATTATTTCCTGATATACAATAAATTTTATAGAATCACAAATCTGCGGATTATTGACTGATGCTTGAAACTGTAATGTAAGCCGCGATAAAAATAGCCCATTTTGTTGTGATCATAGGGGTTTTATTGATATATTTAAAGAATAATCAATAATAAGGGGTCAAGTTAAATAAAAATCAATTTGAAATAATAAGTCATATAATAATTCAGCTGCACCGAAGCTATAATACACTTCACAGGTTCATTTTTTATAACATAAAGGTATAAAAATGTCGTTAAATTGATTTTAATCGGTTAATTTGTATAGTAGCTATATGCTATAGCGAACCGATCTGAACAATATGTTCGGAGTTATCTGTGACAAATTTCCTCAAAATAATTTGTGAAATATAAATGTTTTCCAGACAAGCATTTGATTTTTATCGTTGTGAGACAGCCTTATGCTGTAGTGGTCTCATTGCGGTGGTTCCGACAAATGTGCAGCTTCTTGGCGTATGACGTTTGCAAGATTTCAAATCGATTTCCCACAAACTGAAGGACTAGTTCACATATAAACAGACGGCCATAGCTAAATTGATTCAGCTCGTCACGCTGATCATTAATATACAGGGTTGCAAATAATGCATTTAAAAAATAATTTAATTAATATTTGAATTAAATTTTTTTTATTTTGTAATCCCCAATCCGGAATAAAAACAATGTGTTTTAATTCCACATACCGGGTTGAAAAATTAAAAACAAAAATTTTTGATTTTTAATTCTAACGACCTTGTATTAAAAATTAAACGCTAATTCGGGATTAAAAAATTTAAATTTAATTTGTAATCCAAAATTTTTGAATTGAAAATTTGGCAACCCTGTTTAAAATATAATTTATATAGAGTCTCCAATGATTCTTTCTAAAAATTACAATCTCAATAGAGTACGTTAAGTCGTGGCAAACTTAACGTACTCTATTCAGGGTATAAATCGTTTTTTTTTTTTTTTTGTTTAAAGCCATTGAATGAATAGTAGTATAATTCCAGGAGCGTTGTGAAAAACCACCCTTTTAGGAAATTCTTGAGCGAAATTTCAATTTGGAATTAAAATAAATACAAATTATATATTTAATTGAATTGAATATACCATAGAAAAGGTGAATTTAATTAATTTGGTAATTAGTTGTTAAAACCAGCCAAGTGAAAACCAAATTTTTTTTTCTCAGAGAAAAAATTTTTATAAAGCTTTCTGTTTACTTCCAAATATATATTTATGCGATAATTATTACAGTCTATATCTTAAATCTCGAAATAAAACCATTTACTAATTAGGTATATAAAATTTATAAGTAGCTAAAAATAGACGCCACTGCTGTATCAACTTCAAAGTAATATAATGCAACTTGCCGACACTGATTTTGCAAGACGTCATAAATATCTATATTTGATGCGAGCGCCAATAAAATATTTTATGAGGTTATTGCTCGGCTAATTTTTATAAGCGTTTTCGATTTTGCGAAGCACTGAAAGTACACAGAAGACCTCAGCAAACCAATTAGTCGCACAATATGTACACAATATACAACATCTGATATATGTATATGTACCTGTATACATGTGAGTGTTTGTTTGTATGTATGTAATTACTCATAAATAACTCGTCATAACGATTAGACTCATAAAAAGCAATAGTAAAATTCAATCATAAATTTAATTACAAAATTGCAGGCAATTTAGGTCATAAATGTGGAACCGATATTGGTACGAAGTGAGCAGAATTGCGTTAAACGGGCAGATATACAGAACATACATACATATATGTTTTATATATTATATGAATACGATAGTAATTGACTATAGTAAAAAAATAAACATGTATCATTTTTTTCTAAGGGCCGTTTTCTCAGTATCTGGTAAGCAACCATCTGTCAGTTAAGTTCTGGTAAACAACTTTATACAAATTATACCTAATATAATATATCCGCAACATTTTGCGGAAGTAGACACATATGGACCGATTGACTTCATACTTCAAAAAGAATTGTCACATCTAAACGAAATATAAATATTATATGGTATATATATTAATCTTATAATGCTCGTAAGAACTTCATACCATATGTAAACACAAATGGATCTATATCTTCCCCTACTTCTAAAATAATGATTCCAATTATTTCCGTGCCTCCAGTTAATAATGTTGTGTATACCATATATGTTATTGCTCATTAATAAAATTATTTTAAGAAGATTAGAAGGAAATGATATCTCACCATCCGATTAAACCAATCTTTTCATATCTTGAATGTAAAATGATTGATCAAAACTTTAAAAATGACGTATCGAGCAAATAGTAAATATTCATACCACATAGTGCATACTAAAATGACGAATCGAAGACGGCAATTATCTGTATGTTAAATTATTACTAGCTGTCGTCGATTTGCTATTTCTCTGCTCGATATATTTGCACTCTTGTCCAAAAATTTACATGTTAAATCAACAATGGCATCGACAAAGTTATCGTTATCGTAGTATATTTTGCCATATTGTCAATATTTATCTGGAAAGTACTAGTTTCAATTCTAGTTCAAAGCAGATATCTAACTGTCTAGTTCTATTAAAGGTATATTCTTGATAATAATTTGGTTATGTTCAAATCCTCTCTCTGAACCAACTTTTCGAAAAATTTGTATAACATTGTTTATTCACTGAACGGTACCCAGAGGTAGGAAGTAAGGAAGCCATGGACTCATTTTAAACATATACTCATTTTCTGTACATATGAGTGAATAATTCGTTACATATGTAGTCTCACTATCTGTCTAGCGAAGCGAAACTTATATGAACATGTAGGTTCACAATTTGTTTTCAGCTTCATTTTCATTTTCTATTTAAATTGTTGCCATAAAACCAGCTGCTGCAATAAAACCGATTTCGCCGCATGCGATAAATTATACGATGCTATATGCCAAATACATGCATAACTCATCGGTAGCATTTTAAAAACCGCCGAAAGACCCAGCACGTAGTTGTAGACGCTAAACGAAGAAGCGGTTAAAGCGAACGCCCGGTTATATAAAACTTATCAGGGTATAACACAGTTAACGCGGCGAAATTTTTCAAGTACCTACATGTTATAATTATGTGAAGTGTGATATATGACACATATGAGTACCACTCATATATTTACTAGATCTCATACATCTTTTGTAAAACGTATGGCAACATTAGTACATCTACCGTGCCTCCCTTGCGACCACAGGACCAATTTAACAGCCGCAGCAACTAATAGTCACTGTCAAGCGACCACTCAGCCGATTCGTGAGGGTTGCCATAAGTCATACAACTGGCGTATATAAGTGTGTATGTGTGTATATATTCTGCGGTACATAATGGACTTATAAATTAAATGGTGTGATATGGTAGTATATTGCAGCGACAGCCGCCATAAAAAAGAATAGTGACCGTAATAAAAAATTTGAAATCGTGGCCGTAAACAAGCTTGCGAAATACATCACGTACGAGTATGTGTATACTCATAATTTTCTAGCTAAATTGTCTAATAAAGTAATTTAGTTATAAATATCACTGCTGACAGTTTGCATTTATGCATATATATAATTTTCATACACTTCACTTTTGACTGAAAATTAGTCATGATATGTGAATAATAGGCATACATTTATTTCTTTGCTAGAGTAATGCCTGCTATTAAAATGGAATATTTTTTGAAGGAATTAAACATTTTATTTCGTAGAAACAAACATTTTTAAAGAAATAAACATTTCGTGGGTGCGTGAGTACTTTTGGAAAATACAGAGTGTGCCACATGTGATTTTCCATTTGATTCGTTAAATAGGTGGAGCAACTAGGTTGAAGTGGAGTGGAGAAGCTTTATGAAATACTTTCAATGTAACCATTTTTCGAATACATAGACTTATTGCTACTAAGACTTAAGATGGAGGGTACAACAAATCTTAAACTTTACAATAAAATCCCAATATCTCATGATCAGAATATTACAATCGGGCTCTGAGTCATTTTTGCTTTCTAAACACCGTAAAAGCTATATTTACCGAAGAGGATCGTCATTCACTTTCTCTACAAGAAACAATTGTCGGTAAAAATATCAAAAAATTCAAAATGTCAGATCGATATCTCAAAAACTCAAGAACTCGTTCGCGTATATACAGACAAACAGGCGGACATTGCTAAATCGACTCAGATTGTCACGCTGATCATTTAGATACATATATAATTTTTAGGGTCTCTGGCGTTTCCAGTTTGGGTGTTATAAACAAACAAACTACTGGCAAACTTAATATTGCTAAAAAACCTATGCGTTTCTTGAAAACGATACGCACTTTTCATCCTGCCTGGCATATGCACCAACAAAAACGTCATTAAAGTTCATGGAAAAGAGTACTGAAGAAAAGATAAATCGACTTTTTGAAGGGTATAAAAATTGCTTTGTTCGAATCTGCAATAATTTGCAAGCTCAGTTTGTCTTTATTTACTAAAAAATGTTTATGGAAAAAGTTATCGAGTTGAATGCATTACGAGAGATACTGCAGATGCTCTTTAAAGTGGTAACAGCGCTCTTTACACTGACTATAGTTGATATGGCAAACCATTTAGTTTATACCTGTAGTTTGTTTGATTCGCCACTCTCCAAGTTTCGACGCATTGATTACGATAAAGTTTAAATAAATTTTACTTGTATAAAAAAACTTTCAAATTTGAAATAATAATGCAAATCTAATTATATATTTTTAAAAAAGATTTTGTTAAAGTTCGCCGAAATGTAGGATCTCAGTTTATGAAAAAACTACATTTTATTGAGTAATACTAATACTGAAATTAGACTGCGCTACAGCCTTCACACTCCTCTCGCTACATCCAGCCGCCACGGTTATCCATTCCAATTTGTTACACTCTCACAAATACAATAAAATGAAAATTTTCGTATGTGTTTGCAACAAATTTAATTTCATATGCATTTGCATAAAAAAGAGATGCGCCATAAAAAAATAATGCTGGAAAATACAATAATAATAAAAATGAAGAAATACAAGCTAACATGCGCATTTATGCAAAAATATTTGGCATAATCAAAATCATAAATGCCATTAAATTTCCATAAACGATTTTGTCTGCGAGCGTCAAGGCAAAAACGAGATGGTGAGCGCGCACACAGTGCCGTGAAAAGAACGCCCAACTAGTAATGCGCAGAGCCGGGTTAAGCGACGGTTAAAATATGAAAACATTTTTTACGACATATTCACAAACATGCATACATACATATGTATTTATGTGCGTGTATTTACAATTTTATTTCTATTTTTTTATGAGTGAAATTGTTTTTCGCTTTTCCACTCGGCGCAGTCCTGACACAGCCGCCAACGTTCGTTGCAATTTCACTCTTTTAATGCGATTTTATCGGTTATTCTATAATTCCAATTCAGTTTTTTTGCGGAAGCGAAACGTTGGAAATAAAACCGAATGCATAAAAAGCGCTATCGTCTGAGCTTAAAAAGGGAGTTTATGTACGCGCCTCCTTGAGGTCGCTTGAAATAGCGGTGACAAGGGCATGTGTGAGTTAACTTTGGCGTGTCTTCAAGGGTGTTCCACACATACAAATGTTTGTGTGTATGCGGAAAAGTATATGTAAAAAAGTGCGCAATAATGCTGCTGCTCGTTCAAGCCCCACCGTATGTGTGTGTGTGTGCGACTTGTTTATATCGTTGCAGATATTTAAAGACACAATTTCCGTTTTTATGCTTATCCTGTAATTCATATTTATAGCAGTCATTTTTCGCGATAATGTAACCCACACGAACCCGCAACCACCCACACTGCCTTGACAGCATCAGGATTTTTTTTTGCATTTCTTAATCTTCACTTTATCCGTTCGCAGCAACTAGTCGTAAGAAAGTCTTTTTCGGCAGCAGTGTTTTGCATAGCACTTCGAAATTTAAAAAATTTGTATAACAGTGCAGATTAAATGTTGTTGTTTATTTGTATATTTGTACTATTTGAATCTTAAAATTTTATGATTAATTTTATTAGCTGTTGGAGTTTTATATGAAACAGGCAGTGAACGAAGGTAAAATTATGGAATATTATTTCGACATTTTTAACAGATATTTTGGTTATAAATGAAGTTAACGGAATGTGGTATACTTCCTGCTAATAAATTTAACAATACATATCGTCACCTAAAAGCAAGGAAGCCCTAAGTTACGTTTTATAAATTTTACAGGAGAAGGTAAAAACATAAATGCTAAAACTCAAAACAAAACAAGTTTTATTAGATATATAACAAAAGAAAAACTGATAAAGAAGAACACACACAATGTCATGGCATGTCATATTGTTTATTACGAGTATTTCTCTAAAGGCGTAAGTTACTGTCTTGGTAAATTTTTTACGCATGCACATAGAGACTTTTGAATATTTTTTATAGCAATGTTATTACTGGTTATGGGATTGTCATTTTTTTTTAAGTTGATTTTGAATTTTTTGTAACTTAGGGCTTTTTTGATTTCATGTGACGATATATTCTATCTCTTACTATTTGGACTTATATCTATTGATAAATAAAACAATCTTGAAAAAAATGAATTTTTGGGTAAATGTGGCAAGTTGCTGCAAAAAAAGCGAAAATACTGTATTGGCTGAAAAATGTTTGGTCTGACTTTGATTTTGACGTCGAATCGATCCAATAAGACACAGTAAAAGTTTTATGAATCGTTCTATTTGAACTATTATCCACAAGTCATTAAATTTTCGGCCGATTTGAACGACTTTCACCAAGCAACAACCATTCAGCAGTTTACCGATTGGACTCAGGTGTGATGTCTCCATATTTTTTTTTTTTTGCAATCTTGCAACATGTTGTTATAAAGTATAATAGTTTTGTTCATCTAACGGTTGTTTGTATTACCTAAAAATAATCGAGTATCTAACTCGGCATATGGTTATATTATATATATAAATGATCAGGGTGACGAGACGAGTTGAAAGCCGGATGAGTATCTGTCCGTCCATTCGTAAAAAATTAAAAATCTTATTGAAAACTTGTACACGGGTTTCTAGTCAAAAAAGATAGGACGAGTTCGTAGATGGGCGTAATGGGACCATTGCCACGCTTACAAAAATTGGCGTGGCCCCGACTATAATAGGTTTAATGTACAAATCTCCCAAACCATTCGAGCTATATTACTTAAACTCGTTTAGGACAAATCCTTTAGGAGCCCCTACCGACAGTGTGAAAGTGGATGAAATTGGAGTATAACACTGCTCTCTCCCCATATAACGGTTTTAATAATAACTGCTAAAACCACGTTAAATCAATTACTGAATGCGTCAGAGACACACAGTTTATATCCGAGATGGTACTAGAGCGTTTTATAGCAGCCAAGTTCAAAAGTGGACGATAGGTTGTGGCACCGTTCACATTTAAGTGAAATCACATATCTCCGGACCTACTCTGCCATAACCCTGATGGTTCTATGTTAAATTGTGAATCGGACTATAACCACGCCTGCTTCTCATATAGCATAAATTTTAATTTTATATGGTTCCTTCACTGTCCAGTACACAAATCAAGCACCTATGAATATGTTTAGATAAAACTTTGCTCAAATAATGCTTTGGAGGTATGCAATCTGTGAGATATATTTATTGAAATTGGGGAAAATTTTTCTTTGATAAATAACCTTATGTCAAAAATGAATTGAATCGGGTCAATACTTCTTTTGGACATCAGAAACTTAATATAAAACACTTCCAGTTGACTTTAAACCACATATCGCCTAATGTGCTAGCTATTTTAATGAAATTAAGACGAGAAGTAAGATATAGTAATAAAACGAAGAACGCCAAAGACTACGGCCTTCAAAGTAAGTCAGTAAGATACCACATTTCGTCGAAGAATGAAATTAAACCCTTTCGCTACATTTTTAAACATTGTTAACACCTGAAAGTTTTTAGCCGCCGGTGATCCTTGCAAGTTACAAGAGTATAAAATGTTCGGTTACAACCGAACTTAGCCCCTCCCTACATGCTTATTTGTAGGGATGCTGAACCAGTCTTTAAAACAAAAATTTTCAATGGTATATGTTGTTTTATACAAAACTATCACACCTTTGGAAAATATAATTTCGGTCAGTTTTCAGGATCATAGTAATCCTATCGTGTGTTGGAACTGGATGCGTTATCAAGGTTTTGGAAACTGGGTTAATAGTATGCAATATTGAAACCTAACTGTGCAGCGTCAAAAATGAACTGGAATTAGAAATAATATTTTAAATTCTAAGGAAAGGAACTGCTTTAAGACCTATATGTTAGAACATATAACAAATAAAAAATGAGAAAGTTGTTTGCACTTCACTCCTGATTTAGTTCATTTAAACCTAATTCAACATTAAAACCTCTTTAAAACCGTTAAAATTAATTTAATTCTTTATAGCAATCTGCAGCTATTAACCTTATACCTATAATAAAATGTATTAATACTACAATCTTTTTTAAAAGCAAAATAAGTCTGGGCATGCTCTGTAAAAGCATTTCTAAAAATTGAAGTATAGTATATCTCCATCTATTTTCATATACCATATGTAGACCAGTTTCTTGCTAACCACACGCATTGAGCCGAGCTGTCAAACTGACAGCACTATTTCAGCTTTAAAATCAACTATTTTTTACGCCATGGTTTATATACATGTATTTTTACTGCTTGCGGTAGATTTGATTTTACTTCAACGTTTCTAATGAAATTCAATCCAATTAACCACTTCAGTTGTCATTCAATTTGCCATAAGTATTTGCATAACATTTCCACACGTCAAAAGTGTCAAAGTGCAGGGTCGTAAAAGCAATGCAGCGCTTTTTATTGAGTCACAGCGCTGTTTTAACATTTTGTTGTTTTGACGTCGCGTTTCTTTTCGATGTGTCACTTAATCACTCATATTGACAGCAGACAGAAAATGGCGTTTACTGACCATAAAGCGTAAAACATAAACAAAGTGCAATTTTTTAAGTGGGTTATATATGTTGGTTTCTACTACTGATTCTAATGAATAAATATTATACATATGTACATAAATTTGGGCAGCATTTGCATTATGATGTATTGGTATGTTGTTGATATTCTCATAATTTCCATTATTTTTGTTGGTATCTACCATCACAGAGGCCGCCAACATCAAAACGTCAGTCTTAGAAACTGTCAGTTATTCTGTAGATTTGACGTGCGAAGATATCCACTTGAGAAATCATTCGTTGGCGGTCGAAATTAAAAAAAAAAATAAACCGAAAACATTTGTAATGACAAACAACTTGTTTAAAGTTGCTCGCTCTCCAATTGACCAACAATCTTCGTTTTATAACTAACTGACAGCTCATTGCAGTAACATTCGCTGTTGGAAACGAGAATGACTCAGCTCAATAGGATAAGTGCATATCAAATGCAAGCCAATGGAGCGTTGGGCGTTCGAGTAAGCACATGAATGCGGCGTTTCGCACTTTTAATTGATTGGTTTTTTGTTTGATCCATAATTTGTTTGCGTGCTTTACTATTGAAGTTATATCAATATAAAAGTATTTGAATTAAAAATCTCTTTTAGTGTGAGCGGTAAGATAAATAGTTTTCCGATATGTTAGTAAATCAAACTAATGAGTTTAAGAAAGCTTACGGTTGAAAATATTTTTGTGAAGGATTGTAATTTTCTGGGATGGCACTACCATTTTCGTTATCTGAATTTATATAGTATAAATTATCAATGAAATCTAGCGTTGAAGTCTATTTCTGGATTAATTAAAAGGTCCTTATTGATTTAATTTTTAGAAAACGCCCAGTGATGATTAATTTGCCTCACGTAGTTCACGCTATTTCTACAATACTTTTTTGTTGGTAGCCCTAACATAGTTTAATCAATGAATGGTCAATGTAGTCGATGGTTTGATTCTCTCGGGATGTATCGTAAAAATTATGACTTCTGTTCGGATATCAATTTTTACCAAAGCTTATTCTGAAAGGGTGATTAAAAATATATTTTTAATGGCATTGCAAATTATGCTGCTCTAACAATGATCTGATATTTGAGCAGCTGTTTGTCTGGCATAATTGGCGTTCAGCTTTTATTTGTACATTCAAGGTCAAGGTGGGTAAATTTCTTTATATTCACTAAATTTTATGTATCTAAAGTAATTGTGCAGGTTTGGGTTATTTACAATTATTTAATGCTGAAATTTAAACCGAATTATTGTTTAATGTTATCAGCTATTTTCGATTCGTCATTTCTCTGCTCTAACTTTTAGCGCTGCTTTTTTATCAAACAAATTTCATGTTAAAGCAACAACAAAGTTACCGAGTTGAATTCGTGCAAGAGAGTGAGCAGATACCTCGCTAAAAGCTATATTCAATCTTGCCAAGTATAGCTTTGTATATTTTAGACCTGATTTAAAACTGGGAACGGCTCATATGGTTTTGTAATTGTTTACAGTAAAGAAAACTAAGGGGCTACTAAAACCTTTTTTGACGCGGAAAGAAGAACTCTTTGAGCATTTGGTATATGTATGTTGTTCGATTGGCCACTCTCTAACGCTTGGCGTATTGAAGACAGCTATTATATTATTAAATTATTGCTTTCATTAAAATCATTTTATTTAATCGATTACTACCAAGCTTTAACATTAATGAATTATTAATATTTAACATAAATTAAAACCGCCATTGCTAAAGTTCGAAAATTTTGGAATATAATACCCGTCTTTGATCCACTTAGAGGTAAAAAGTAACGAATCGAACAAACTATACAATACTACCTGTTAGAATAAACTAATATTTCCTCGAACGCATGCTGTGCTGAAGCACTAAACTTAGCTAACTGGCCCTCGGATGGGAGGTTGTATGCCTTAACATACTTTATTTAATGAGTAATATAGAATATGTTTATATTTAAATTAACTAAATACATTGTTTAAATAAGCAAAACAATTCAACACGCCATAATAGCTAATATTTGCGTCTTAACTTAAATTTAGACAGCTGTTATTCCCGAGATAAGGCATAACATTTATTTTTATTTTCAGGGCAAACAATATAAAACTATTGACATAATTTGTTTGCGTTTCTAAATAAACTCGGTTTTGTTGTGGTCGAGTACGCTTTTGTATTCATAAACACTTGTGTTCACAATTAATTTAAAATAATTTCCAAATTAATATTATCAAGGCTTAAGTAATCAGTAAAGTTGCTTTAAAATATACAAAATGTGTTATTTACCCATTTTTCGAAAAAGCGCTCGCATTAGTCGATTTTTAATGCTGCTAATCAACAAGTTAATATAATTGGTAAACACCAGCTATTAGGCGATCATTTAATTAAATAAAGCACTTTAATTACAATTATAAATAACAGTAAAGACCCGTGTATAGTTGACAACTAAATAAGTGCCATAAAATGTGTAAAAAATTATTTTCACTCGACCGTAATAATGTCAAAAGTAAATATAAACACGGTTAAGCGTACATAAGTGTAGAATTGTGTATATAATTTTATTTATTTTATGATTTTTATTTTATTTTTCATTTTCCTCGCAATTCAAGCACTTGAACATGAAATAAATACAAACTGTGCAAATAGCAAAACAAACTAATTGTCATAAGTTGACTAAGAAGAAAAGCAGCCGTGTTGAGGAGGCCATATCTAAAAAGCATGCAAATAACTAACTAAACAGTATGTATGAAAGTGGGTGAGTAAGTGAAGAAGAAAGACGTGAGCGTCGCTTAAGAAAACAACACAATTTAAATTGAGCTTGAGCAAACAGCGGACTGCCTACCTGAGTGACTTAATGGAGTGAAATGGTATTGGTGCCACTGCTGATAAGTTCTTAAATACACATTGTATACGAGTATATAATCCGGTATATAATGCTTTAAAAGATATTACATCACAATAGTGGTTTGTGCTTAAGCTGAATGTGTGAAGTTGTGATCATTCAATTAATGCCTGAAGTAGCACACTCGGTTTTTTCTTAGCTCCTTGCCACTGTATAGATGAAAAATTAAAGGCAGCGGCAACTCTGGTTTTCGATAGACATATGTACAAGTATGTAATTATCTAAGAGTTTTTAAAATAACAATTATTAAAGCACTGAAGTAGAGGCAAACTAAAACAATGAAATTGTGTATAAATATCAGCTTTAATGGCGTAGTAAAGTCAAAACCGATTTAAATAACTTTTGTGGATTGTCCAAAACAGTAAGCATCGCATTACTGAACTTTAAACTAATCTAGCATAACATTCATATTGTTAGAATTCATTCAAAAAAAGAGAAATTTGTATTAGTTGAACCATTTGAAGTTCTATCATAATGTGAGACTATAACAGGTATACCAGTGATCTAAGTCTTTCGTTAAGCTAGCAAAATCAATGATTTTACCATTTTAAGAGATATAATCTTAGTTTATATCCTTAAATAAGAAACTGCATTGATAAATATAAATGTTTTAAGAGTGAGGTTTAAAACAAATGCGATCATATTTTATTGTAATAATTAGACTATTAGCTGTTATATTAATTTTCGAACGGGGATATATTGTCATCCTTAACATATTCTTCAGATATGACGCAAATTATGCCATAATCATAATTTTGGGTAATAATTTGTAGATTTCGGACAGTTTTAAATTTCCAAGAAATCTCGTAAGAGCTAACGTGAAAGGCTCCGCATGGAGATGGCAACCCTGTCTTATTATATTTTAGCCTACTGTAGTAGATAGAAACTCTGTCATAAAACATTTTGGCTTAACATTTTCTCAATTATGTTATATTTCTTCTTATTCTCTTTAACGGTTGATTTCCCTTTTACGTTGGAGGCAACTTTAACTAAAGTATTGTTTTTTCAAATATCTTCCAATTGATATCAATTTAATAAACTATTTTATAATTTTCTCCTCATAAAGGTGGCAACTCTTTCAAATTAAATACCTAAACTTTACAAGACGTTCTCTTACTATTAATATGGCTGTACTGAAGAGCCTTCGGTGGCTTTATCGTAGATATAGACTTGCTTAGATATACTCGTATTAGGTCTATAGGGCTTTTGTATTCTGTGCTATTGTATAAGTGCTATTGAATTACGCAATACGGAGTTAGAAAGGTAAGATTTGTACTAAAATTTTCCAGAAAGCTTTGTGACTGCTTGATACAGTATTGTTTGAAAAAGTATCAAAGATGGAAACCAGCAAAGAGAATATATACCATATCTTATACCCCTGATATTGTAGCAGTCAATTATGCGCGATTTCGGTTTCGTTGATTTTCTACCGGTAATGCTGATGTCAAAGATACACCACAACTTCGAAAAAGTAATGGAAATGGTCATGTTCGATCATCACGTAAGCACTGTATCTATGGCGCAAAAAATCGTTAGGTACCAATAAAATAAGGCAGGATATAAAAAAGAGGCACGATGTATGGGTGCCACACAAGTTAACGCAAAAAAACATGGACCGAATTTGGATCTGCAAATCACTGCTGAATTCCAACAAAATCTATCCATTTCTGAAGCGGAAGGTTACTGGTGATGAAAAGTGGGTCAACTGCGGCAACGTCTAGCGAAAACGGTCGTGGTCGGATGGTAAACGGTGGACAATCTAGGATTGACTATCAAGAAGGATTCACTGTGTATTTGGTCGGATTGGCAGGAAATTATTTACTATAAGCTGCTCCTCTATGACCGTCTGAATTAAGCAATCGCTCAAAAATTGCTAGCGTTGGCTAATAGGAGAGAAATTGTGTTCCAACACGACAACGTCAGTTCACACACATCGCTAGTGACTCACCAGTAAATTTTGAAAATCGACTGTTTTAGTCTTTTTCCAATAGCGACCACAGTTTCCATGAGAGTTGCATTGTGAAATTATTCAAAATGCTAACAAGTTAGCTAAGCAAAACCTTCAATTTTGTGTGGAATAATATATTCCTTTTGAGTAGACCTTATATATACATATGTATAGTATAGAATGAATACATATGATATATGTACGTATACATAATATTATTATTACATACATATGTATATGTATATAAATTTTGAAGAAATACGCATACGCTTCCGTTCTTATTAAACTGCTATTCAATCACCCTATAAAACTCAAACGTCTTTTTACTAGATATATATATTTATATATGAATAAATACATACATATGTGGATACGAGTATACATGCCATAGTCACGAAAATTCGTCACGTTTTAAAACGATCTCCCCTTTCATTCCTCGAAAAGACCGAAAATAAATACAAATTAATGCATGTAAATACAATAAAGTGTAATAACAACAAATGTGCGCAACAATAATAAAATAAGGCAAACTAATAAAAGCAGCAAATAAACCAAGTCGTAGAACACACGTTGCGCAAATAGTTAACGTCTAAGTGCCAACAATAAACCGACGCATATGAGTAGTGGCAAGTGCGACTTAACATAAGAGCTAAATAAGCGTTGAAAGGCATACACGCATAAACAAATATGAATATGTGTGTGCATTTACATTTATGTGTTTGCTGTACAAATTAAAACGCCGGCAATAACTGCTTGCGCAAACAATGACACAGCCAATGTGTACTGCATGCATATGTGTATGTACTAAATGTGCGTTTGTATATGTGAATATGCATGTCGTAACTCATAAAGGTGCTGAGATGCCTCCGCCCAACAATACCTTAAATAGCAACAACACTAAATACAGCAGCGGTAAACAACACGCTGTCAGCTTATTTTGGCATTTAGGTGCGCCACACCATATTTCCCCTCTTGTTGTTGCAACTTTTTTTCTGCATGTTGTGGTTTTTTGCGCTTCATCTTGGTAGTCGCTAGCATCCATCAAATATGCTGACAATGACATATTTTGACAGTGACAGCATGACATGGCATATGCCGCTGTGACAGTTACACGACTTCACTTCACTTCGCTTCATTGACTGACTTTATGTTGGCGGGGCACAAGCGTCAAACTAACTATGTACTTGTGTGTACGAGTACTTTCATATAGGTACAATCCATAGATTGGTGGCAGCAAAATCATTAGCAACCCACATTTGGTATGATTTTCATGTTAACGCCAATATTTGCTAATGTTATTGCATTGTCATTTCCCTTGAATGACAATGTGTTTTCTATTTATTTCGAAATTTGTTACTGTTTAGTTAGAATTTACATATATATTAGCACCTATTAGCGTGTTACTAATAAGAGGTTTCGTAAATGACTTACTTGAGTTATCAGCATTTAATAATCCTGTTAAATATATCACGAAGTTCACGCTAACAATTAGCGCTGCCTACAAAAGTGCAGTTAAAAACATTTTTGTTATACTCAATTTATTTAAAAAAGAGTTTGTTTGTTCAAAGTAGTCTTGTTCAAAATATTTGTTTTATTGGTTTAAGAAATTAATGCCTGTAGATATATTGTAGCTAGCATGTGGGTAGAAAAGTAAGTTTTGGGAAATAAAATAAACAAAATTGATTATAATTTTTGTGGAAAGCGCGTGACATTAAAAAGCAAGTGCTTATATGATTCCTAATAAAAATTGTCAATATCTTAAGGTGCATTCATTTGATATTTCTCTCTTGCGCAGTATGACATCTGTATCACTTAATGTCTAGAAATTAAAAATAGTCGCCGAAACAAAGTATAATATGCCTTAGGGTGGGCCAAAAAAAAAATTTAAATTTCTTCTTAGATACCGTAAAAATATCGTACGAAATAATGACATAAAAATCCTGGTCAAGTTTGAGCTCTTAATATTAATATTGAGGTATTACTTTTTTAATTTTTTGAAAAATAATGTAAATAATTTTAAATATTATTTTTTACGATTGAATGTTGAATTCACACTCTTACACACACTAAAGCAACAAAGAAGTTATTCAGTTGAATCTAATATAAGGGAGTATGTGGATACTTCATTAAAGAGTTGTAACTACTTGCTGTCTAACTTATTATACCAATATATTTGATCCATTACAGTCGCATATTCATTTCGCCACTCTTCAAGTATTGGCGTATGACAATAAAATTCCCACAGTGGTTAAGCCAATTTTTATACCTCGCTCGGAAATATTAGCTGTCTTCGATTTGCCATTTTTCTGCACTCAAAAAATTACATGTAAAAGCAACAACAAAGTTATCGAGTTGAATTCGTACAAGACAGTATAAGGATATCTCATAGTGCTATAACTGCTATACTTGTAATCAAATATTCATTTTGCAGATTTTAGATAAATTTTACTATTGTGAATGGCTCAAATGACAAATTAGAGCATCTTGAAAACTTAGGACTCAATTATAGTTATTCATACACAAACAAAATAAATAAACAATAAATAAAATAAATTTTAAATGTGCTAATTTTGACTGTTCGTTTGACAGTCAGTTGACAGATAGTTGTTGCTAACGCTCGGAACCATTTTTTCAATTATTATCGATGAAACTTAGAGCCGATACTGCTGGTTTCTGATTTATTTTCTGACCAATAGTAATATTGGTTTACTGACAGTATGTCAGTTTGTTCATAGTGCTCTAAGTTAAGTTAATGTAAGCATGGTATAAGTAATGCTGATTACAAAGCGGAGATTTAAGCTTTAATTGATTTAATTGCAAAGCAATTTATTTTCGTTAACATTTCATGATTTGAAATCGCGTAAATAATTTACAAAATTTTTTAAAAATTTTTGTAGGAATTGAATACTTGTATTTATTAATATTTTAAGTTTTGTTCTAAGATGAGATTTAATAAAGATGAGACAAATTAATTAGAAAGTTTAACGACGTTCACTGATTGGAGCATGCCTACCTATGACGCCTACTCAAGCGAGAAAGATACGATATTAAAATAAATTAAATTAATTTTATAATATATTATATTTAATATTATATATGTATGAAAAATGTATGTTCGATATAAGTTTAATTTTAGTTTCGAGTATTATTTGCATACACTAAAATATTGTTTACATAAATATTTTTATAAGTATGTATATATTTATGTATATATGGATGTATGCTATAAATACTCGTATATATGACAACCGCATGGAAATCTTCTAGTTATGTGATATAGTCCAAGTTATCAGGCATATTTTTACTTTCCACTCTTACTGATGCACAACCATTAATCAAACCTATCACAAGGCTAAAACCAATATTTTTCTTTTATTACTTATTGTTGAAAAAAGAGAGCCCACATATCAAACTAAATGACATTCGAACATAGAAAAACAAATATCAATGAAATATGTCAAAAACACTAGGCTAAAAGCAACAAATCAACGCAAAGCCAACCAAACCCAAACACACAATCATAAAACGATAACAACAAAAACAGTAAGTAAATACATAAATCTACACTTATGGATACACGATTGTATATACATAGTACATCAATTTCGTATAACCGATGACGTATGCGTGTATGTCTCGCTGTGTGCGGTAACAACGATTGCCAGGCAAACAAAATCTAGCAGCTATGCTGAATAAAATGCAAAAATAACAAAGGCACACAGTCACAGCCGCTGACATACCTCAAACTGACAAGTGAAAAGTGCAAAAACATCACATCAATCAGCCAACAAATGAAAATGGAAATGAAAATAAAAATGAAATGACGGCAAAAGCGCTGAAATAAATCGATGAGAGGGTAGCAAAAGTATTCACACCAGCCCATACAAATACCAACAGTGTTGATGTAAATTTTAGCAACAAAATATTGCAACTGCTTTATTTATTTTATTTTATTTTATTTTTTGTGTGCCTTCTCTGCCACGGCTCGTATTTCATGCGCGTGGAAATTACTAAACATATTTCTTCGCCTTATTATACCGACGCGTGCAATGGTTGTTGTAGTCACGGGTATTTATATATGTGTGCATTTGTGAAAAAATATTGCTTTTGAAAAAATGAATTACTGCCGCGAAAAAATTCGTACATTGATAAATGGCGTCATGAAAATATTGAAAAGAAAATACAAATCGTCCAACTGACAAACGGCGAAAAAAACCAGCATTAATAATAGCCAAAAAGCAGCGGCAGCTGACATACAAGTGAGTGATTGAGAGGTCACTGCAGAGACAGAGATGAGCGGCAAGTCGGTTTGTAGTGGTGTTACTGCAACAAGGTAAATGGCCAGCTGCATGAAGGTTGTACAAGTCAACGTGCTGCGAAGTTTCAATAGCCGCAAAAGGAGAGTGGAGCAGACGCGAAATAACAAACAACAGAATAGTGTAGGAAGAAGCGGAAATGTCACAGAGTTAACAGACAACTAGTTGACGTCTGAAGAAACAAATTGGAAAAAATAGTTGAAAGGTGTGAATTGCAGAATGTACAAAGAAAAGTACAGGTAAATGAAAGCAAAGCGGTGGCAAGAATTTAACATTTCCGCTGTGGGGGCGTAGCATAATATACATATTTATATTATAATATTATATACGAGTATATTATGTATGTACTCGTACATATAAGTGTACTGCTACAGATTTTATTTTATTTATTTTAAATTTTTTATTGGTGTCTTGATAAAGAAGACCTGGATTTGAAAAATCTGTTTATTGTTAAGATGATCTAAAACTTTTTTTCTGTACATTCCAATGTGTTATCGATATAATACAATAAATACAATAATGTATGACGTACAAAAATTGTCTGTAGAACAGGGCGTATGAGCAACTTTTTGTCGAACATTTTTCTGATAAGAATTTGTAGACGTTTGGGATCGCTTAAAAGTGATATTTGAACCACTAAGTTAGTAAGATCTGCTTAAAATTGCTAATTCGAATTAAATTGGACTTGAGTATGAGCAACATGTGTCTATGGAAGACATTGAAGGTAGATGTAGGGTTTAAACTAATTTGACTTTTGTAAACACTTTTTCAAAGTCAAAAACTTAATATTAAAGAAACAAAGAAGAAAAAATGTTAACTTTGCTTGCACCGAAGCTAAAATACCCTTCACAGATGCATTTCTTATAGCATAAAGGGGTATAAAAATATCTTTATCTTGATTTTAATCAGAGAGTTTGTATGGCAGCTATATGCTACAATGGTGCGATGTGAACAATATGTTCGCAAATTGAAGCGTTGCTTTGGCCAATAATCTATAAACTAAATTTCGTGAGGATATCTTGTCAAATAAAATCGTTTTCCTTACAAGGACTTGATTTTGATCGATCAGCGTTATGCTATAGTGGTCCGGTACAGGCAGTTGCGGCAAGTATGCAGCTTCTTTAGGAGGAAAGAACGTGTGCAAAATTTCAGAACGATATACCAAAAACTAATAAATAAACTAAAAATACTTTTAAATTCCTAACCAACAAGAAGTCCTTAAATATAAATACATATGCTATATTGATATAAGGCCATATCATAGTCATTACATTACATACCGTTAAATGACAATACCGTTGATTATTGTCAACATGAGTTGATATACCTATATCCTTCATTTCTCTGCGCTTATTTTTAGTTCATCGGTCAAAAGTTGTTGTATTTGCTTTTGGATTTTATTAATTTGCCAAGTGAAAAGAGCAAATAGAAACATGTGCAATTAAATAGTTTATTTGCTTTTGCATATGACACATGTCAACACAGCAAGGTTGACGGCTGTCAAACTGACTGACCTTCAAACCGCTGAGTGGTAAATTGCGTTTTGCCGCTAATAAAAAATTGTGGCTTTCATAGTTGGGTTGATGGTTGTCCTTACAGAAAAAATTTATATTTATGTATTTCATATTGTATATTAGTGCCTATATATAGCTTTTTTGCAGCTAAACAAAAACAAAGCAGGTGTAAATGAATAATCGCTGCTCATTTTGCTTTCAATCATGCATAGATTAGTCAAATTATGTTTTGTTACAGACACAATTCCTTTTGATGACAGCTAAAAAATAAATAATAGAAAACACAATGGTGTTTGCGTAACAATTAAATGATTAATGCATTGCTACTTTTTTGCGAAACCGGTATTTGTATGAATTTATAATAAGCTCCAATGAATGATGGAAAGATATTTGCTCCTAAAAGTATGCTTTGCAGTGTTAAAATAAATCAAAATATATACATTATATGTATGTATATTTATTGTAAATACTTTTTATACCCTGAACAGGTTATATTAAGTTTACCCTATAAAGTATATATATAAATGAGCGCGCGAACTAGTCTCTCAGTTTTTAAGATATTGGTCTGACATTTTGCACACGTCCTTTTCTGAAAAAGAAGCTGCTCATTTGTCGGAACCGCTGATAGCGGTCACCTATAGCATATAGCTGCCATACAAAATGAACGATCGGAATCAAGTTCTCGTATGAAAATCTTTTGTATTTGACGACATATTTTTACGAAATTTAGTGCAAATTATTTTCTAAGACAACGCTACAATATATGAAGATAATTTTTGAATCGGACTACTATAGCATATATCTGCTATACAAACTGAATGATCGGAATCAGGTGTTTGTGTGGAAAACTTTTTCATTTGAAAAAAGTATTATCCAAGGTAACACTAATATCCGAAAAAATTGTCCAGATCGGATTTCTATAGCATATATCTGCCATACAAGCTGAACGATCGCAATCAAGTCCTTGAAAACTCTTTTATTTGTCAAGGTATCTTCGCGTAATTTGCCACGGATTATTATCCAAAGCATTGCTACCATTTTCGAACATATTGTTCAGGTCAGACCACTATAGCTTAATCCGAATTGACCTCTCAAAATCAGAATAAATATCTTTTTTTTACCCTTTTATGCTATAAAAAATGCACCTTTGAAGGTTAATATAGCTTCGGTGAAGCCGAAGTTAACGTGTTTTCTTGTTTTTTATTTTGGCTTTAAAGCTCCGAAATTATGTTTTGAACACAAAAACATGTACTATAAAAGAAAAAATAGATAAATTACCAAAAATTGTAGAGGCAGAAATATATATTTCATATGTTTTATGACGATGTTTCATACCTTGTACCATTTTCAAATATTTGTAATACCTGCTTTAAAAAATAAAGATAATATAAAAGAAATAATTAGTTAGAATCATTTATTAAAGTATTATTTAATATTTCTTTTTTTATAAGTTCTTCTTTGTTTTTAACTATTAGCAACAGATTGTGAGTTACTCAAGATTATCTAGCTTTAAAGGCCTAATTGAGAGATGTTTGCATAACTTTAATACAATATATCACTTTCGTAATTACATTGCAAAATCAAAAGGATAACTTGCACTTTCTACAAATATTTTTGAAGCTCAAACTTTATCAGAAAAATAAAACTAAATTCTCTGAAAATCACATAATTCAACTGATTTTTAGTTAAAAAAAAAAGTTGATTGGCTAAGATTTACGCATAATTTTAAAAAAATTTAAGAAGCATTTAGTAAAAAGGCAAGCACATATATAAATATATATATTTTTCTCTCAGTATCAGAAGAAGAATATATTAGTAAACCAGTAAGACTGAAATCACTTCGTATTATGCCATTTTATTTACTTTAGGACTCATAATTATATACTCGCACTTGTACATACATATACCGTACATATATACAGTTGGCAATTCACAGACTAAATACAAAAATCGACAAAGCAGAGCGTTAACTTCGGTGGCACCGAAACTATAATACCCTACACAAATAAAAACAAGCTTTCAAGCAAGAAATTGATTGTTTGTATTATTTAACCCAATTTGAAGAATTTCTTTGGAAAATTTAAATAAATAAAAAAATCCTCTACACGGCATTCTAAAAAATTCTAACAAGAGGTTTTGTTAAAAAATAATGCGGTTGATTCCAAAAAGTGACTTATTGACTGAAAATTCCGTAAAAGTCTTACGGGCAAGTAATACGATGCACACAGTGGACATGCAAGGCTGAAAACATCCATAAAATATATAAAATATTTGTAAATGATTCTATTGTAAAATGAGTTCAAATGATACAAAAAAATTTTAAATGATTCCAAAATAAAGTTTTCCGTTACAGTTTGAGCTCTTACGATACAAAAGGAACATGTTGGATATATAGTTCATGAATATTTGGCTATGTGATAGCTCTGTGCCAAGTCGATGGCATAGGAGTTCAAATACACCGAGTCACAATCAATGAAAAAATGTTGCTAAGTAGCATGATTCAGGATTTAAATTGTTTTTGTTTGTATCGTCCAAATCTAGACCCCAGTAATAATTTCCTGTACTTACACCTCAGGAGAATAATTGCTGAAAAGAAGGTGCTTATACAACCGGCTATTTTGCAGCAATAGACTACTCGTACTAGATATTGACAAACTATTGTTTATTATCATTCTTTGCATCGACCGAAGATGTTTCCTCTTCGTGGCGCTCAATTAAGCGATAATTTTGCTATTATAATTACATAAACTGTTTTCTTTGCTTTTTCAACATTTTCGACTTGTGCCACTTTCGCAGTTAGCTAACAATACATTGTTAACTTTGATGTTATGTTCCTATGTAAATGTACCTACTATTTGCTTGTAGGTGCTAGACTTCAAATCAAGCGAGTTGCAAACACATTGTCTCCTTGTCAATTCATTTAAATTGATTGACAATTCAAAAGAACTCGCTGACAACTTGTATATTGCTTTTGTTCTTTGTGCCGCTTTGTGATGTATTTGCTGGGTTGTTGTGTGTGTGTTGCGATTTGTCTAACATAGCGGGTGGCTGCGCTTCTAAGTTACAGTTAGAAGAAATACAAAGCTATATATGCATGCATATAAATATATAACGTATATTTAGGTACATATGTACATATATACATACATAAATATATTTATGTATGTATGTTTTTATTTGTTTGCAACTGTTTTGCATGCTTCTGTTTGCATTAGATTTCGTATGCGCTAAAGGAACAGCAATTTAATGGTGTTGGCGCCAGTTTGACAGCGCGTGGAAATCGTATGCTTTGAAGTTGTGCCAATATACAGGTAAGGTGAGCGCACCTTGACAAGGTGAGGAAAACAGAAACACAAGGAAATAAATGTTTGAAATTTGTAGCAATACACAGCAGTAATTGTGTAGTAAATTGTATTGGTTGTATTTTTAAATTGAAAAATATGGCAGTTTCTGCTCTGGCAGCGGTTGAATGAGAAACAGTTTGTTGTGGGTGATCATTTAATATTTTATATAATTCTTAATTTTTCTGTCTAACAAAGAAATCTTTGCTTCTTTTTTTAAAATTATTTAATTGATTGCAGACAGTATGGAACATGCATAATTGCTTTTGATTGATATTGACGCGCTGGGTTGTTACGCCACCGCAAAAGTTGTCAAATTATACACATTTCACAATATTTTTTGTTTTTTTGCTTGTTGCTTTTTGTAAATAAAAACAAAACATTTATTTGTACATATGTTTTCAGCGTACATAGTTACATATACACATAAGTTGTTAATTCGTTAACTTTTTTTTTTGTTCAGAATTTTTGTCATTACTCAAAGCTGTCAAAAACACTCGTTTTGACGTAATTACTCGTTAGTTCGCATGCTCGGTCTTTTATAAGCGTAGGTACCAACACATGTATGCATAATGTACATATGTATGTGTATGCAAAAACCTACGCAGCTATGTGTTTGAGGGACAAATTGACATGACATGCGAGCGGTCTGGCGCGTCTGTCAAAATTGCACAAGCCGCATAAAAATGTCATGGCGTTTTCTTGATTAGACGATTGAGAATTGCTGTCGCATATTTTAGTTCACCGTTTTATACGGTACGGTATGTATGTAAATTATATTTTAGCTAGCATACAACCTGGCAAATTATTAAGTGCATTAAGTTTATGCAAAAAAGGTCGTTTTGTCTAAGCAACTGTAACTAAATGTAAGCGTGCCAATTAAACACAGAGCTCTTCTATGTTAATGTGAGAGTATATTTCATTTACACTATTACTTTTAATATGTCTTCTTTACATGAAGTGGCACGTCATTTTTAATTGCACATATGTACAATATATAAATTTTGAGGAAATAATTATATGGCAGTGATGACGGTAGAAATAAACTAGTTTAAATGGCTCTTAACCACTTGTACATCTGTCAGTTTCACCATATAAAATATTCGATTAGCAGCCGGTTCAAGGTACTGCAAAAAAAATTTTGTGCTAATTACTATTGTTGATTATGTATATGTACATTAGGGTGGAGCGAAAAAAATTTTTTTTTGGCTCAGCCTGGGGGTAAAATCTGTAGATTTTGAAAGAGGAAAATTTTTGGCCAAAAGAAAAACTTTTTTTTAATACCTAGAGGCGGCGCACTCAGTTTTAATGTAAATTTTCGAGTTAAAATTTTTATTTCGTAAACAATTTGATAAGTGTTCTAGAAGCTGTGGAGAGCCCTCTTTCTGGCCAATTAAAATTTATCACTTAAACAAATTTTTTGTGGTCATTATTGGAGTTTTAAAAAAAAGTCTTAAATGACCACATGCTTTCCTTAAGCGTTAAAATAAATTTTGAGTCAAAAACCGTCAAATTCGGTATATTTTATATAAACGTGAAGAGTTTAAACCAAAATAATTTTTTTTGTCCAAAAAAAATTTTAACTCGAAATTTACTTTAAAACTTTTGTCTAAAATTTTTCCTTTTCATAATCTACAGATTTTACCCCCAGGCTAAGCAAAAAAACATTTTTTTCGCTCCACCCTAATGTACATATATCTAAAAAGTATTCATAAAAAAATTTGCAATTAAATACATACATATTTATGTTAGCTAAAATTTTGAATCCTATTTCACTTAAAAACTTTTATAAAAGTGAATGAGTCGAAAAATTGCAAGACCACATAGTGGAAATAAAAAAAAATATTAATATTAAAGGTTTAAGTACATTACCCCCACATTTTTTTATAATCTGCAAATTTTACCCTAAGGCTAAGCAAAAAAAAATTATTTTTTCGCTCCACCCTAATATATAGGTATATATATATATTGTATATAACCATAATTATAAATAAATTTAGTCTCTTATCTATGATTTCTCAATATGTAAACTTACATTTACATTTGCATAATTAATACTTTAATTATTACATTTTAGTCTTGACTTTAGCCGATTATGGATAATTGACAATGTTTCCAACGAACTACTGTCCAACTTATCAAACGAGTTAAACGAACCGTGCACATTTATAAAATCTAAGAGACTAATAGATACTTCGTGTATACCTTCCAATAGCTATATCCATACATATGAATGTACATAGTACATATACATACGAGTATACATACGAATTTTTGCCTTAATTTACCACTGTGGTTGTTGCTGTCCATTATATCTTACTGCTGTCTGTTGTCACCCAGGCAAAACGTGGCACATTAATCAACCTCAAAATTTTGACAGCTGCAACTTTGCATGCGGCAGTAGCAAAATGTCAACAAAATTATGTAAAATTACTACAAATACTAGTATGTTGGGTGGTACAAAATGACCTTTTAGGAAATTTTTATACTCGTGTTCAAATATTATTCGTGTATATAACGAAAATTGCTGAGTACTGCTGTTTAGTATTGACTTAAGCCGTTTTACTGTTTCTGATGTATTTTAACATTTCATAATTTTTTCTTTTTCAAAAATTTATTTAAAGAAAGTTTACAATATGCATTAAGATTTATTGTATATACATATATACAAGTAGTACAAACATATACCGCAGTTGACATGGTTCCCATCACTAAAACCTGACTTACTTCCAACTGGGTCATTTTCATTTTAACTTCAATTTCACGTGGGCTTTTCTCCTTGTAAAGCGTGTCGCATGTCCACTGCCTTATGTGGTAGTTATTTAACAAGAAGTTGACTGGTTAGTGTATGCTGTTATTACTGATTTATAGTAGTCATAATTTATGCGATGACAAATGTTGCTGCAAATGATTACAAATGTTGTCTAGGTACAAACATATATAATTTGTGGAAAAATGCTATATTGTCAGTGCTGACTGACAGGTAGTTTTGCTGTAAATTACTATCATTAAAATTGCCTTAGCCAATGTACCGTGCGGTATTTTGGGGAAAATATGACTTGGTAGTGTCAAAAAAAAAAAACGAATTATCAAATCAAGATTACATGTTACTATTTCTAAGGAAAACTTAATCTTCTGAAATATTTATATTAATTTGGATATGTTCGTTTAAAAACTGCGAGTTTAAATAATGAAATATGTACCTAACATATACAAATTTGAAACATATCTTACATACATACCAACATTTAAGTTGTATTTAAACAAGACTTACCTGGAAAGAGAAAAAAATTTTAAATTAATTTTATGTGTGCTGATATATACAATACTATATGTAATATATCATGAAATTCATATTAGTTCAGACTTTAGTGTTTTGAGAGGTAGAAAAATATTTTACGATGTAACTAGAAGGATTTACCGTAGTTCATGTAAGTTACTTAAATTACCACAAATCATAGAAATATTTTATAAAACCTACTCTAAATAATTCTTACTAATAATTTTTAACAATTTTATTTCATTTTGTTGTTCCTCAGATTTTAAGACATATATCTGAAAAGATGAAAACATAGATCCCTAAGATGCTACTCATTGGTCGGAATCGCTGATATCAGACTGCTATAGCATATAGCTGCTGCGAACTGAACGATCAAAATCAAGTTTTTGTATGGAAAACATTTTGACGAGACATCTTCACGAAATTCACCATGGATTATTGTTGAAAGTAGTTGTACCTCCGGACGACTATAGCGAATAGCTATCAACCAAACTGACCGATAAAACTCTAGCTCTTGTATGGAATCTTTTGTGTTTTTGTGTGTGTTCCTATAATTTTTGTTTGATTCTCGTCCTCTCCCAAACAGTTTCAGCCTATTATAATTTTTTTAGTTTCAAAAATAATCGAACCTGTTCTAAGAATGAAGACCATTTTTTCGAGCTGCTTTTTTTGTATGATACCAATTCAATAACTTAAGTTAGTGTAGTTCTCTCTGAGGAGAAATGCACCGACTAAATCGGTTTCTAAAACAACTAAAACTAGGAATATTTTGATATTTTGACAATAGCTCGGTTGATTCCTTTTGACTTATAGCCAAAATACTGTAGTTCTGTTTGGCCACGATACAACAATTAATAAAAATTGGGAAGAAAAATAAAAATTTGAAAGAACCAAACAACTCACAGGGATGTAATAATTATTTCTGTTGAAAAATCCGAAAAGAGAATTCTTACTACACTATACTTTTAATATGAGATATTCATGAAGACTATTATAATATATTAAATATACATACTTATGTTATCGAGGCATAAAACATTTCAACAGCCCGAAAACATTTTGTGACTTTACGCCTTCTCTCCGATCGGTTTTGACAACAACCAGTTCGTGTATACGAAAACGCTCTTACAAAGAGCATTCAATGTGAATACATTAAACTATTACAATAACTTAGTCACATGCGTCTTCCAATTTATTCTAGAAAAACTTGTGACAAATTAATTCACACTTATTAAACAAATAAATATTAAAATAAAAATTCAATAGCAAAGTAAAAATAAATGTTAATGAAGTAATTAAATATACAATAACATATGTGAGCCTATACAAAATACATATTAACATATAATATTTACATCGAAGTGGACAACCATTTAGTTGCTAATTTCATACAAATGCCGTTATTGCCATCATAAATTTGTGTTAAATCGCCGCACCTCACTTGTGAAATTGGCAATGCGCGACGCAACATTTTAGCTGCAGTGTCGCTTATTTGCGTATTTACGTGGCCTATTGAAATTGTCACTCAAATGGAGACATTAAATATTTGTGCATATTGACTTTTTAATTAGCTGTTAGCGCAACAATTGCGGCGAGCAGTTTAAGCGTTTTGTGGTCGCCTAACGAATAAACTCGCACATATTTATTTGCTTGACATAAATACTCGCTATTTACATATGAGTTACGGATTAGGCGCAACAGTAAATCGGATTATCTGCGAACAAGTGACAAACAAGACCGATTATGATTGAAGAATATAATACTGAATTTTTTTGAAGCGCTAACTTAAAGTTTATTGATTTGTAATATGAAGTGTGATTACTTCTCCTACTCTTAGTGCATGTTAAGTTATTGCAAATAATTATCACAATTAATAATTAATTTTCAAATACTTTGTATACAAATAAGTTTGCCGCGTCAGAAACCATATATGTGCAAGGTGAGCCGGTAAATATTGTTGAACTTATGCATAATATATAATACAATATAAAGCATGTTGTATCCAAATTTCAAGTTGATTGGAGCAAAATTTACGAAGTTATGAGTATTTGAGTCTTATGAACGTTATCCCATAAATTTCAAAACTGTAAAGCGTTTCAAAGTCGGTGCACCTCTTAACTTCAAAACTATTGCAACCAACCGTTTTTAAATTTTGAACATAATTTACGAGGTAACTCTGGAGAGTTTTTTTCAAAATTGGCAATATTTTTTATTTTACAATAACAAATTAACCGTTTTCTCTTCAAAGTATTGCCAAAAGTGAAAAATTAAAATTTTGAAAAACTCCCCAACGTTACCTGGGCAAAACGATCTAACGATATACTTTTGATTTTTTAATTTCAGATGTTCCAGCACAGTTATGAGGGCACCCCAAATCAATTTATTCCGAGACCCTGCAGAGTAATTGCGGCCACTGCCGTATTTTTTAATAATTCTCCATGAAAATTTTACAAAATATTCTTCAAATGTCATAATATAATGTACCATTGGTTTATAAAAATATATTTTAACTGTTTCATCATAAAAAAGGGGCTTTTTCATACGAATTAACCCCCCTTAAGATAATTTTCCTTTGATTATGCCCATCTTAACTTGTATACAATGTTCTAATTTATTTTCTAAATACGGTTCTGTGGAAATAAGTTCAAATAATCCTTAAAAATAATAGATCTTTCACTCTCAAGTGCTTAAAAAAATTCGACTACAACGACGACATACCGACATCAAAGATGGAACACCTTGTATGGGAATATGTGATTCCAATGGTTTCTAAGTACGGTCGGAACCGTTAATAGCGGACTACTATAGTATATAGCGGCCATACAGACAGCCCGTTCAGAACCTTTTCCAAATTCTTGTACGGATACTTTTTTATTTTGAAGTTATTTGTTTCATCTATGAAGATGCATATAGAGTTACACCATAATATACTTACTAAATTTACGTTTAAAAGTAGTAGCTTCAGTGCAGATACATATAGACAATTAATTATTGGCAGAATAACGTTTTGCTATTGTAATTCAAATGACCATCGATTTTTTCGACAAACTTGTGAGTCTTGCGAATTTATATGAAAAACTCATATGTTTCAAAAAAACTAAAAACTATTTTCAGACACAGCTCTCTTGTTAAAAAATGTATATATACCAACATGCATATGTATAGAGCTAGCAAATTGAAGTTGATATGATTACCTCATTAAAGTATTGTATTATACAAATATCAAGTTTAGTTTTATAGATTTTAGGCAAGTTTTCTTACTGTGAATGACTCAAATGTCATATTACTGCCAAAATTACCGAAACTTTTTATACTCTCGCAACCTGTTGCTACAGAGTATAATAGTTTTGTTCACCTAACGGTTGTTTGTATCACCTAAAATTAATCGAGTTAGATATAGGGTTATATATATATAAATGATCAGGATGAAGAGACGAGTTGAAATCCGGGTGACTGTCTGTCCG